>CM077151.1:219009512-219270698 GCA_039583875.1 Platanthera guangdongensis
AAACTTTCTGAGGCCTTAAGGTTCTCTTTTGTGTTATTTCATCTCAAAATTTCGCAGCAACCGATCACGCAAATAAAGCGAGCCTGGTGGGAGCTCAGAGGTCGTAGCTTGTCTCGCTCTAAGGCATCGCACAAACCAAACAACACATGCAACTCATACACACATACCGATTTCTACCATATGTCCATTCCTCATATATCCATGCATCATCTATGTGTACCCATATATCGTGTGTTATACACTTTGATCGAGCGATCACCGAAATAAAAGAAGGTGTACGCAAACATCTCATTCTTCATTGCTTTATTTGATCACCAGACAAAACAAAATGGACACCAACAACACATTATTTATTTTTACGGACATATACCAACATCTACGTACATTCCCAAAGTCACGTAGTTCACTCGTTCACTCTGATTTCTGCTCACCAGCATCATTTTGCACATATCGGTTAATAGCTTCTTGGAGTACCAAATTAAACACACGAGGCTGAACCTCACCAATAGAGCTTTGCGGCTCCTGCACTTCCAAATTATGCAGTCGGGGTTGTGTCCGGGATGCAGATGACTCGAACACTGCTTTAGCCTTCTCTTCATACGACGCACCTACCTTTTTCTCACCCCTTGGAGCGTCACTCCAACAATTGTTGGCTAAATGTCCTTGCTTGCCACATCGAAAACATGTACGTTTCTCCACACGTCCTTGTCAATAAGTTGCTCCGGAAGAAACAATAGACGGAGTTGGTTCAACAGCCCTGAACTTTTTATTATCTCGTCTCCTAAACTCCGACTGTTCCGAATGCGGAACTTTAAATTCCGGCTTCTCCACTGCTAGGCTCTTCTTCTCTTGTACCCGCTTTAAATCCTTCTTCAGCGCCCGGGCTGTATCTACTAATGCTTGAAAGCCTTGGTTCACCGAACTCGGGAGTGCCAACCTCAACTCGTCACGCAATCCCTCGTAAAAGAGATTCGTCTTTCGCACATCCTCAGTGAAGGTAGACCTCGCATAGCACCCCAGTCTGGTAAGCTCACACAGGTACGTATCAATAACACGCTCACCCTGCACCAGACGTAAAAACTCATTCTCCATGTCAATCCGCTGCGACACTGCACATACTTGGCCAGAAATAACCATGAGAATTCTTCAATTAATATTTCTTCCAATCCTCGTCCTGCCAAGTGATGCACTTCCACTTCGTCCCACCAAAGCCGTGCATCACCTTCCAACAGAAATGTGGCTAACGTCACCTTCTGTGCCTCCGTAGTCCGGATTGCTACCAAGATTCTTTTGACTCTTGCAAGCCAATCTTCCGCCTACGTTGGAGAAGTCTCCCCACCAAACGTAGGTGAATGAAATTCCATAAACCGCTTCAACTGCTCATTCGCTCCTTGCCCTGCCATCACAACTTTAGCGCACCCTTGCCTTGCACCGGGCCATACTGGCACCACTGCAGGCCTTGCCTGCCCAGTAGGTGATGAGTCCATGTTTTATACCTATTTTCAGACTCATCTAAGCTTGTTTTCCTTCGCTTGCACTTCACTTTTAGTTCGTTATCGTATATATTTCATCTTATCTCTATTTCCATAGGAAGTGCACATTTTGTCCCGTGGTTGTGTATTTTTGTACTTTTAATGTTTGTACTCTGTTTTGTGCTCATCTGGAATGTCTGCACATATCAGTGTTGGGTTTAGGGCTTGTGTGCATGTTCCGGGGACGTTTGGAAGCAGGAATACTGCGCACGCTCATCGGATATAGTGCGCACGACCACTGGTCGTGCGTCACTGCTCGTGCGCAATGTTCCCTGATTTCCAGAATCTGCCTGGGGTATGCGCACTATCACTGGACACAGTGCGCATGACCACTGGTCGTGCGCCACTGATCGTGTGCATTGATTCCATTTTCTTCCAAAATCTGACTGGGGCAAACGCACTACCACTGGCCATAGTACGCACGACCACTGGTCGTGCGCCACTGTTCGTGTGCATTATAATTTCTGCAATCTATAAATTCGCAGGTTCCGCCCTAATTCGGGATCGCTCATTTTTCCTCCGCCGTTTTCGTCTCTGAGGAGGGATTTCGCCGTCCTCCTTCAATCTCCACACTAGGGAGGTGCTCCGGGCAAGCTTTCACAGCCAAATCCAAGCCGGAGCTTCCTCTCGGCCTCCTCCTTCATCCTTGAGCTTCAAGAAGGGCTTGACCTAGCTTTCTCCATCAAGCTAGGGGAAGTTGTGCCATCCTCCACCGGATTGTGACACGAATAAGACGGGCCATTGGAAGGTGGTGATAGCCCTTCTCTATCCCGGACGCAGTTGCGGACCGAGCTTGGACGCGGATTGACAACCCAACGACTCCAACCGTGAATCCTCAGCAAGGCTTCGTATTCGGTCGATTTTGCACACTTTCCTTCTCTTGTTGTTGATAGTTTAGTTGAACTCTTTGTATTTGATGAAGCTATGCTTAGTGTAATATACGTTTATCTGTAATCATGTCTATGTGATTGTATATTTTCGTTATATTTACTTGAGGTGCGCCTATTTGTCCATCCACCATCCATCCGCCCTTGCCGCACTAGCAATTGCTAGTGGCGTGCGTAGCGAAGAGGTGCTCACGACCCTCATTCCGCTGTTCTAACCACCTCATCCGCTAGCCTTCTCGTCTATCTGCCTAGTGATTCGGTGCATAGCGGCCCGACTAGTCTTCCATCCCGCCTAGCGAAGCATCGCATAGCGGCGTTGCCTAGGAGTAGTTGTTAGATTTTTACTTTCTTTTTATCGCAACAATCAAAACCCCCATCGTTACCGCCGACCCTAAGTACTTCAATCTCAAGTCCTCGAAATTAACTCCACCTTACTGTGTTCCTTGTGAGATCGATACTTGGGAAAACCCCCATTTTATATTACTTGTGCGACCGGTTCACTGTCGTGATCTATAACATCAAGTTTTTGGCGTCGTTGCCGGGGAACACAGTCGTGTGAGTTTTTGTAGAGGAAGATAAGATATATAAGCCCTTTTTCATTTGTCCATATCACTTTCTTCTTTGTTTTAGTTTTTAGCATTTGTGTCTGTTTTTCCTTGTTCCTATTCTAGTTTTAATTTTTCTATAGCAGGCTGTCCTATTATTTTATCTGTGGTGTGTAGTTAATTTTTGCTTAGAATATTTCTGTGGTGAATTCTTTCTTGTTGCACCATGTATTCTTATTCGAATATCCGTTGCTGATGGTGCGGGGATTATAGACATGGTAGTGATGAGTGCCCCACTGAAGAATGGGAGCATAATTCTCGTGGTTCTGTGTATGGAGCACCGTCTTCTTATGGTACTTCATACACCCAACCCAGGTCTTATAGTCACTCCTCTTCTACGCCTTCATCTTTTTCTTATTCCTCTCTGGTCCCACCTGTACTGAGGAGTAATGGAAAATAATGTTTGTGTTGTCGTAGCACCGACCACGTGTTGAAAGATTGCGCAGAATTTCAGCGCCAGTTGGAGGAAGATGATGAATCGGGTATCTGATTCATTCCATCCACCTCTCAATCGGCTGCCCCTTCTGATTCTGATGATATGTTCACAGCACCACCTTGTCTATGGGGGACTACTGCGGATATACCCATCAGACTTTCTGCTGATCGGTGTGATGACATTGTGGCACTGTCTCTCCCCATGCCCTCTTCCCCTCTTGTTGATTCACCCATGGAGGAACCTGCACATATTTTCTCTGATGCTGTTGTTCCTCCGCCTTCTTTGCAAGAATTATCTATCCCTATTTTTAGTGAGTCGGTTGATGATGTTCGGCCGGATTGTGATTCTGAGCCTGAGAATGTGCCCATGTTTGACGAGGATATTATTTTCATTAATGGACAGTATTACGTCTTGGAACATGTGGACGCACCGAGGTGTGTTGATGAGGAGATCCTCTTTGTTGAGGAAGTTTCCACTTCCTTGATGGATGAGGAGGTCCAAACAACCACCGAGGACCTCGAGCTCGTGGATTGCCCTCGCAATGACTCATATGGCACCGTCGATGATCTATGTCGGGATCCTACTGGGAGTGCGACCGGGACCACTCCCCCTATTTCAGATTATTTTAGTTCTTCTTCTCCTTTATTTCTTGATCCCCCTTCTTTATCTGAGCCTGAGCGGGTTGAGTCTTCGCAGGATCTTCAGGAGGACTTGGAGCTTTCAGCTCGAGTCATTGATGGTAGAATCCTCTCCCGCGAGGAGGTTGATTCCTCCTCTGTTGAGGAAGCACCATTGATTGCTTTGTCCTCCTGCCTTCTCCATGTAGTAGACGATACCTTGATGGGCAAGGATTCATTTTGTGGTGAGAAGAGTGAGGACCAGCGCTCCTTCTCTTCTTACTTCCTATTTCCTCTGCCTGCGAGGAGCAGGTATGATTATTTAGGCAGAGGGGTAACTGTTCTATCGCCATATCGGTATCCATTACCGAAACGGATATTGGAACAGTAACCTGTGCACTTTTTATTTCATAGGCCCATTAGCTAGAACTCTTTTGAATTTAATAAGTCGTGCTGGGATGACAATAACCCCAGTACTTATCTTTCATTTTCCTGCATTTTATTTTTCATGCCTAGTTTGTTTTAGTATTTCTTTGTAGTTTGTATATTTTTGTTTTGTTTTTGCGGAGCTCACCCCTGCAGGTATTCATAGCAAATAGCATTGGCGGGATTGTGATTCTTCGTATGGCGGACCTGCTTCGGTTTTTCACGCATCTTTTGGTATGCTCACTAGCTGAGCATTGGGTAACCTCTTCCCATAGCCTTTTATGATCTTAATTTCTCTATAATATGTTGTGTAGTTTAGTTTAAGTCTGGGGGAGAGCTAGTTTTGTTACCTTTTGCACGTGCACATCTCATGTGCATACTAGAAGCTTTTATTATTTTATTTTGCTTAGTTCATTGCATCACACACCACTGCACCCACATGAGCGCGTGCTTATCTTTTTGCGTGCTGCGAGTTAAACTCATTTCTTCGTTAGATTTGGGAAAATTATGGTGCTGACATAGGATTGTGAGACGGAGTAAAATGTTGACCTTGATGTGCTCCTAGTCAACTGCTCTCGTCTCGTGTAGAAATTGGAGTAGATTTAATTTTTTTGTATGCTTTTAGTTTTATATTTTTCTAATTGCGTAAATACTTTTTATTCTACTCAAAAGTTGGTGAATCCGGTGTAAATCCGACGGTAGCTTAGGGATGTGTGTAGACGGCCGTTAGTTTTGTATTGCTCGAGTCGGGAGAAAGGATAGTCTTTCTCGTTGGCTAAGAACTTGCCCAAAGCTATTCTTGAAGCATGGGTATAGGTTAGTTCACTCGCATGAGTGTGATGTAGGCCATCATTTTGGCCCGGTTGAGCTTTGTACCATTCCTAACGTCTTGTCCTCGCTAGCCCCATTGTGCCTACCCATTCTTTTGATTCAGCTCCACCTTAATTTCACCAAAGCTTCAAAGCCGATCCTAGTCGCACACCCAAGTTGAGCTTTAGAGTTTTACATTTTCATTTTGGGATGTGATGTGGTGATATTACATGTGAATATGTGGATGTGCTCCAAAGTTTTATTTGCTGAAATTGTTAAAGCAAAATAGGATTCGAAAAAAAAAATATATACAAAAAAAATTGATAGTGAAAAAGAAAAGTGAAAAGAAGAAAAAGTTTGATTGAAAATTCTTTTTGAGAAGAAATTGTATTTGGAGTAGGCGGTACACACACCAGTATTTGAAAAGTTAAGTCTGGGGGTGTGTTGTACCCGTATGTATTTTGGTTAGCTGATGGATTCATTTTATACTAGCTCATTTGGGTTTTGTGCATAGTCATTCTTTTATCATTAGTTACCTCACCGAAACCCAAGCCTCATCTCTTCACCTAAAGTCCTACTGATTCGTGTGTGAACCAAACCAGTGCCGTGGAGAGAATGCGAAAGGGCAAGCATATGGTCACCGACATTGGTGGATTCCTTTGGAGGTTATCCCGAGCCCCGATCTTTGGCAATGCTCTCCTAGCGATTAGTCTACTTTCTCCCTTCGCGTCACCGGATGATTCACCGTGATTCCATTTTTGAGTAATAATAAAATTTTGATACGCATTGTGAAAAATATAAACTATTCTGCATACTTAGAAATTTTCTCTATTGTATTTTTATGCACGCGAGCATGCGACTTCGCATGGTACTTTGTTTTTCAATTTCTTTGTTAGCTAGTAATTTTCCCTATCTGCTTAGATTTTGTTTGCTCGGGACGGGCAAACAGTTAAGTCTGGGGGTGTGATAAGTCCATGTTTTATACCTATTTTCAGACTCATCTAAGCTTGTTTTCCTTCGCTTGCACTTCACTTTTAGTTCGTTATCGTATATATTTCATCTTATCTCTATTTCCATAGGAAGTGCACATTTTGTCCCGTGGTTGTGTATTTTTGTACTTTTAATGTTTGTACTCTGTTTTGTGCTCATCTGGAATGTTTGCACATATCAGTGCTGGGTTTAGGGGTTGTATGCATGTTCCGGGGATGTTTGGAAGCAGGAATACTGCGCACGCTCATCGGATATAGTGCGCACGACCACTGGTCGTGTGCCACTGCTCGTGCGCAATGTTCCCTGATTTCCAGAATCTGCCTGGGGTATGCCCACTATCACTGGACATAGTGCGCACGACCACTGGTCGTGAGCCACTGATCGTGTGCATTGATTCCATTTTCTTCCAAAATCTGCCTGGGGCAAACGCACTACCACTGGCCATAGTGCGCAAGACCACTGGTCGTGCGCCACTGGTCGTGTGCATTATAATTTCTGCAATCTATAAATTCGCAGGTTCCGCCCTAATTCAGGATCGCTCATTTTTCCTCCGCCGTTTTCGTCTCTGAGGAGGGATTCCGCCATCCTCCTTCAATCTCCACACTAGGGAGGTGCTCCGGGCAAGCTTTCACCGCCAAATCCAAGCCGGAGCTTCCTCTCGGCCTCCTCCTTCATCCTTGAGCTTCAAGAAGGGCTTGACCTAGATTTCTCCATCAAGCTAGGGGAAGTTGTGCCATCCTCCACCGGATTGTGACACGAAGAAGACGGGCCATTGGAAGGTGGTGACAGCCCTTCTCTATCCCGGACGTAGTTGTAGACCGAGCTTGGATGCGGATTGACAACCCGACAACTCCAACCGTGAATCCTCAGCAAGGCTTCGTATTCGGTCGATTTCGCACACTTTCCTTCTCTTGTTGTTGATAGTTTACTTGAACTCTTTGTATTTGATGAAGCTATGCTTAGTGTAATATACGTTTATCTGTAATCATATCTATGTGATTGTATATTTTTGTTATATTTACTTGAGGTGCGCCTATTTGTCCATCCACCATCCATCCGCCCTTGCCGTACTAGCAATTGCTAGTGGCGTGCGTAGCGAAGAGGTGCTCACGACCATCATTCCGCTGTTCTAACCACCTCATCCGCTAGCCTTCTCGTCCATCCGCCTAGTGATTCGGTGCATAGCGGCCCGACTAGTCTTTCATCCCGCCTGGCGAAGCATCGCATAGCGGCGTTGCATAGGAGTAGTTGTTAGATTTTTACTTTCTTTTTATCGCAACAATCAAAACCCCCATCGTTACCGCTGACCCTAAGGACTTCAATCTCAAGTCCTCCTCGAAATTAACTCCACCTTACTATGTTCCTTGTGAGATCAATACTTGGGAAAACCCCCATTTTATATTACTTGTGCGACCGGTTCACTGTCGTGATGTATAGCATCAGTAGGTTATGCTTGTAACACTGCGAGCACTGTCTCAGTCACCACACGTATGGTCTCCACCGAAGGAGTAGTAGGCGCTTCAACTGGTGCTGCACTCTCATCGGACTGCTGGGGCTCAGACCGCCCCGTACCACTCCTCGCCACCTATCAATGTACAAGACACCATTAATCATCCATTTCATAACGGTAATTATACAATGACTACCCGCTCACGCACCTTACGTGCATGGAATACATTCCTAGTGGACATTAATGAGTTCAATTATATTCTTCCCTCCCAAACAATCTCAACCTGGCTCTGATACTACTTTATAATGCCTCCACTCGTAACATGGAATATAACGGTGGGTCCGGCCGGGGACCCACGCCATATTTCATAGACAGGCGGCGAAATTACGTGTGGGAATCAAAATCTACTCGGATCCTAACTCAAAATATTCTAGCGCAGCATTTTAAGTTAGATGAACTCAGCACAACGAATGTCCACTAATATATAAACTCCACATTTATATATCTATGACCAGGAATGTATACAACACACATACCCATGGCCTTAAGGCCTTACAAGTTGCTCTTTACACACATGTACAATTTCATACATCGGCACGTAGGCCGGCCACACCTGAAATCCAAACACGCTTCGTACGGCCTTCAAGGGCCTTTAGCCGTAAGCCTCTATTCCGCTCAATTCATTTCAATTCAACAGCACCTACAATTAGCCATCCACCCAAGAGCGGCAAACAAAGTAACGGTCAGCATTAGCTGACCAATTATAACGACCCTACCCCTTACCCGGGGCAGTGGTTCCTTCCATGTATGCATTGCAATTATTCTATCTATCAAACACAACAAGTGCACTCAGGCACCAAAAAATCACAAACGCCGGTCTCCACCAGACGCTTCGTGCACTCAGGTCACCTTACGGTGTGCCGGTCTCAGAGGCAACACCACCGATTAGAAAATTAATCACTTGTTGGCTGGCCGGTCCTAGTCACCCCGACCCATAGATTGGTTGTATTCCGCCCAAACCACTCAGAGGTGATAACCTCACGACAAACTTGATTATTAAGATCGACCCACCAATGTGGTGCAGCAAGTAGGGTCTGCCACGCATCCTCCCAAACATTGCCACTAATCGACCTACCAAAACAACCAGGGTCAGGTTAGCCTTTCCTGTGCTCAATCCGTCAGTAGCGCACCACTAGACGCGGGTCGGCCTTTCCTCCTGATTAGCCACAACTTTTTGTAACAGCCCAAAGTTGAGAAACGGGAAAATATTGGTTGACACGGCTTGGGACACGGGCGTGTCCCAGGGTATGTCCTGCTTGGGTTGAGTGTGTTCAATGGATTGCATTCGACGACTTTCGGTCGACGAATTTTTGGGAGGTACACGCCTGTGACACGGGCGTATAGGGGGCATGACCCCGTGCGTGTCCTCCCTTGGTCGACGATTTTCTCTCGAGTAGTTGAGGGCGACAAATACTCGAGAAAGAGGGTACACGGCCTGTGACATGGGCGTGTCACAGGGCGTGTCCCGCTATTACTCGAGTAGTTCTCATGTAGGTCAAAATATACTCGAGTAGGTGGAAAAGTACTCGAGTAAGAAGGGTGACACCGATGTGTCATCCCTATCACACGGGCGTGTCCTGTCTGGGTACTCGAGTAGCTGGTTTTCTCTCAAGTATGTCCTCTCGAGTGGTTACATGCCCTGTGTCACGGGTGTGACGATGCTGACACAGGCGTGTCATGGGCATGTCACCTTGGTGTTGATAAGGTTGGATAAGGCGGTTCGTGCACCGCTTAGGGGACACGGCCTGTGACACGAGCGTGTCGCATGGCGTATCAGGCCCGGGAGAGTTATTTTCAGGGAATCTTCTGGCCATTCCTTTTCTTCCTATGGGATCTGATGGTTCAGATTTCTCCATGCTGTTTTAAGGCCAAAATGCAAAATTAATTCTTCATTTCAACTTCTTCTTCTTCTTCTTCTCATTCCAAGAGAGAGAACGAAAGAGAGCAAGGGAAGGAAAGGAGGGAGGAAGGAGAACCAGCTGCTGAAGGAACTGTGGTGATGGCGACGGCGACGGCGATGGCGGCAACCCCCAAGTTAAAGTTGAAGATGATGATGGCGACGGCGACGGCGATGGCGGCAACCCCCAAGTTAAAGTTGAAGATGATGATGGCGACGGCGACGGCGATGGCGGCAACCCCAATATGTTAAAGTGAAGATGATGTTGACGGCGGCGACGGCGTTCTCCTTCATGTTGAATATGATGACTACATGATGTGGAGCTACATGAGATGAAGACTTTTTAAATATTATTTAGTTTATTTCTATTTGCATTTTTATTTTCATCATGTAATGTTTAAGTATTTTAGTGTTGATTTTATTTTTATTTAGTGGGCTGCACATAGCCTATGTATTTTGTAAAGCCTATATATAGCATGGACTTTCATGGTTTTACTTAGAGAATGAAAAAATAAAAACTTGAATTCAAAATTTGAATTTCCCCCTCACCTTTCTTTTCCCCCTTAGGCAAAATTCGGCCCCCTCTTCCTCCCTTCCTCTTGGCCGCCGGCCGCCCTTCCTCTCCCCTCCTCTTGCTTGGCCTCCCTCCTCTTCCCTCCTCCCCTTTCCTCCTTTGCTCCCCTCGTTTCCCCTCAACTCCACCTCCCAAGATTCGGCCACCACTCTCAAGCCGACCCTCACTTCCACACCCAAACCGAACCACCATCCTCTCCCTTATCCAAAACCCAACCTCCATCAAGAGCCCCCAAATCAGCCCCCTTCCATAGTGAAATCGACCAAGATCAAAGGTGTTTTTTTCTCCCTTTGTGGTTTTTTTCCTCCATCCCGGCGTGAAGCAAAGGAAGCGGACAAGTTTCTCTCCATCCGGCAACACTCCGGCGGAGTCGTGGAAGAACGATCCTTGAAAGTGAACCGGAATCATCCATTCTGGTTGGGTAACGAGATCTTCTACCTCTTGTGTGATTCTTATCTCTTTAGATTTTTATTGGTGGAATACCTTTGTTACTTTGGAAATCGTTTTTTCGTTCGTGCTTATTTTTCCGATCGCATGTGTTGTTCTTTCTAATTGTTTAATTTTCCGAGAGGTTTGGCGAGCCTCGCTTTCGTTTTGTTGGGGGAGATCTACCATTTCCGAATCGAACCTTTCGGTAGATCTCTTTTGGTACAACCATCGCTCGGTCGGACCCAAGATTGGTCCTTTTAGCTTGAGAGAACATCGGCCTCTAGTCGTTTGTTCGATCTTTAATCGGCGTGGCTACCGTATGTTAGCGATAGTTGATAACGTTGTTCGTGGGTGTGCTGCGTTTAGTTATTGTGTGAGCGTAATAGTGAAAATAGAGAGGCGTACGTGTTACTCCCTTTGTCGTTATACGCCAAACACCGTAGCCTACATCAATTTGGTATCAGAGGGAGGTTCACGTCAATTCTTAATTGGCACCCTCCCCCTTTTATTTGCACGTCGGCACGCACGCGTTCTAATTTGTTTATTTGAAAATTTAACAACAAAAAAACTTTTCTGGTCTGCCAATAGCAGCTTAAATTTCTTATTTTTCAGCAAAAAAAAATAAAAAAAAATTAATTAATAATCTTCATATTTTATTCTGCAAGAAAATCTATTTTATATTAATATTACCCTAGTGGTTAAGCGGGAACAATTCCGACAAACCTATTTTAATTGGGCCAGAAGCGTTTCTCATTGTATGTGCACAAATTCCGGATCGAGTTTTATCTCCGTTTCTCACAATATGGCCTACGACGTCAATGTTTCCCGAGGAAAATCATTAGGTTCCATTAGGAATGAAGATAAACCAAACGCCCAGGCCAAACGGCAAATAACTGATGACTTGCTACCCTTAAACAAGGGAATAAGTCGTATCAGATTATGTGCAACTCTTTAAGGATTGGACGGTTAGGAGCGTGTGCAGGAATCGCCTGAGGTCACCCTTTCCAGGTTTCATAGGGGATTAAACCCCTACATCCAGGGTAAATTACTGCGTAATTGGCACACAGATTTAGACTCCACTTTTACCACGACATTAGAAATTGAGAAGCACCAGATTCCTAGGAGTAAAGTTCCCTCATGTCAGACGATTACTATATGTGAGTCTAGTGGCGAATCTGGTCTTGGCTTATTGTGCGTCCTACCCCTGATTACGCCCGTAGACCATTTTGAGTCTCCCCCTGAGTTGCCTGATTTAGTTGTAGACTCCCCTGATGAGTCTAAGGTCGTGCCTAGGACTGTGCCCGTCACTGAGGGCGAGGCTGATATTACTGACGATTGTATTGACGTTGAAGAGATTGGTTACCCTAGTGACCTGGATGAGGATTCTCCCCGGAGGAATCATCTCCACTTCCTTCGTCGATGTTTCTGAAACCATTACTGAGTCTGATTTGAGTGAAGTTTCTAGTGAGGTGATAGAGTCACCCTGTGGCAAATGTTTCTCTGATCGTGAGTTTGTGTTGACGAGCCAGTTGAGTTTTCTGTGAGGAAAATCTTCTGTTTGATTTTTCGTTTGATTTTGATGGCTTGCACCCTGAGGATTTTACTTGGACGATAAATCCGTATTTTGACAATGGCATGACTTAGCCCCTTCCTCCGGAATCTATCGATGCTCCCATTCCTGAGATCTGTACTGCTACTGATGTCGTGATTTATGAGTTGGAAGAATGTCCTAGCGAGAGAGTTATATATTTTTGAAGACGACACAGAAGTAGACCCGGATGAGCGTCCCCTGATGCTAACTCCGTTGCGTGAATTTAAATGCGATCTTAACTCTCTCCCTCGGTTTTAGCTTTACCGACTCTCCCTCCTGATATGTTGACCCGACCAGTGTATCCTTTCGGACATGAATTTATTTTACTGATTTGAGTCATGTTATTTTACCATCCATGCTGGACCCTCCTTGGACATGTCTCGTAGTGTGATAACAGATTTCGTGTTTGGTCATGATGAATGTCTCATTAATTTGGTATCCCCTCGACTTTCTAAAAACTAACCAAACCTCTGAGAGTACGTTAATGATGTGCCATCTTTTGTTCCACCGGATCGCATTCTGTTGGTACCACCAGATCTTGTTGGGTTGGTGCCACCATATGTAGTTCCGCTAGTGCCACCCTATTACTTTCCATTGGCGCCCCCATATTTAGTTCCCTTGGTTTCATCTCAAGTAGTTCCGTTATCGTTATTTTACATGTCAAGTCTGCCTGCAATAGTATTTGTCTCTCACGCTTTCATTTTACATAAGCACAGTAAGGAAGTGCTAGTCACACACATGTCTTCTTATCAATATATCGCTAACTTACATAAGAGGGCATCTCCCTATAAGGTTTTCGGTTTAGTCTTGGTGCGACTCGTCCCTGAACGGATGCCTACGGGCACTATAAAACGTTGGCGAGTCGGCGAGTTAGAACTTTTTCGGATTTTTAATCAGTTAGGAGAAACAACATATTTGTTGAAGTTAACCACTGAATGGGGTAATTCCCCTAGTTTTAAATGTTTCCACTTTCACACATTGTGTTTTCCACCTTTTGAAATATCTAACTCTACGTTTGGTGCCACTATATTTTCATTTGGGTTGGGGGTGAGCTTGTTCTTGATCGTTCTCTCCATTAGTCTCCAACGGAGGTACGTTGACTGTTGATGAAGAAATGTTTCCTCTTTATTTGGCCTAATGCTTTTCCCAGTTTCCCCAGGAAAATCTTTTTGCTAGACAGGTTCACATTTGGTGTTTTGCTCACCTCTCCAAGCGGTGGTATTCAGCGTTATGTGATACGATGGTGTGCTCGCCGGGTCTCCGGTGACCCTTGGATTTCGGACTCGGCGATGGTTCTTTTGTATGATGTTCTTCGACGCCAGCACCGCCATACCAACTCATCGGTGATGAGTTATTTTGAGCGGGGGAGGATTGATGGCGACGGCGACGGCGATGGCGGCAACCCCCAAGTTAAAGTTGAAGATGATGATGGCGACGGCGACGGCGATGGCGGCAACCCCCAAGTTAAAGTTGAAGATGATGATGGCGACGGCGACGGCGATGGCGGCAACCCCCAATGTGTTAAAGTTGAAGATGATGTTGACGGCGGCGACGGCGTTCTCCTTCATGTTGAATATGATGACTACATGATGTGGAGCTACATGAGAGATGAAGACTTTTAAATATTATTTAGTTTATTTCTATTTGCATTTTATTTTCATCATGTAATGTTTAAGTATTTTAGGTGTTGATTTATTTTTATTTAGTGGGTTGCACATAGCCTATGCATTTTGTAAAGCCTATATATAGGCATGGACTTTCATGTTTTACTTAGAGAATGAAAAAATAAAAACTTGAATTCAAAATTTGAATTTCCCCCTCACCTTTCTTTTCCCCCTTAGGCAAAATTCGGCCCCTCTTCCTCCCTTCCTCTTGGCCGCCGCCCGCCCTTCCTCTCCCTCCTCTTGCTTGGCCTCCCTCCTCTTGCCTCCTCCCCTTTCCTCCTTTGCTCCCTCTCTTTCCCCTCAACTCCACCTCCCAAGATTCGGCCACCACTCTCAAGCCGACCCTCACTTCCACACCCCAAACCGAACCACCATCCTCTCCCTTATCCAAAACCCAACCTCCATCAAGAGCCCCCAAATCAGCCCCCTTCCATAGTGAAATCGACCAAGATCAAAGGTGTTTTTTTCTCCCTTTGTGGTTTTTTTCCTCCATCCCGGCGTGAAGCAAAGGAAGCGGACAAGTTTCTCTCCATCCGGCAACACTCCGGCGGAGTCGTGGAAGAAACGATCCTTGAAAGTGAACCGGAATCATCCATTCTGGTTGGGTAACGAGATCTTCTACCTCTGTGTGATTCTTATCTCTTTAGATTTTAATTGGTGGAATACCTTGTGTTACTTTGGAATCGTTTTTTTTCGTTCGTTGCTTATTATTCCGATCGCAAGTGTTGTTCTTTCTAATTGGTAAATTTCCGAGAGGTTTGGCGAGCCTCGCTTTCGTTTTGTTGGGGGAGATCTACCATTTCCGAACCGAACCTTTCGGTAGATCTCTTTTGGTACAACCATCGCTCGGTCGGACCCAAGATTGGTCCTTTTAGCTTGAGAGAACATCGGCCTCTAGTCGTTTGTTCGATCTTTAATCGGCGTGGCTACCGTATGTTAGCGATAGTTGATAACGTTGTTCGTGGGTGTGCTGCGTTTAGTTATTGTGTGAGCGTAATAGTGAAAATAGAGAGGCGTACGTGTTACTCCCTTTGTCGTTATAGCGCCAAACACCGTAGCCTACATCACATAGGACTTGATGCAGCAAAAGTACCCGGAACTCTTCGAGTCAGATATACCTTCAACTCCTAGGGATGTTATATACTTTTACTTTTGTAGAAACCCCGTAGGCTTAACTTTAATTTCAGGGACGAAATTTTTATTTTTATATATTGGGATTTGTAACATCCCTCAAACAACTAGACCCCTAGGAGTAGTTTTGTCATGACTGGGTCATGACAAAAAATTAAGAAGCTCAAAGGATCAAGTGAATAAGGGCCAAGGTGAAAATCACATTGGTCTGCCTATAGCACAGCCTCACCACCAGACTTAGGGTTTGACCATAGGGCTTCAACTTGACTTCATGACCCCACCACAACACCCTAAATCCCCTGGGTGGTCCATAGGGTCACTAAGGACCCAATGGGGACAGGCAAAGTGGCCAAGTTGGCCTAAGTCCAGCCTAACCCTAAATGGTCAAACTGGCCTACTTGGGGTCTGTTGACACTTCCTTAGCCAAGAGGACCCCACACATACCCTCCTAACCCTAAAATGAGGTCAATGGGTCACCAGGGACCCATTAGGGTCAACACAAGAGACTAAGTTGACCTAAGTCAACCTTAGCCCTAAAAAGGTCAATGTGCCCTAAGGGAAATTGTCCTCTAACATGCCAAATTGACCATACCTAGACCTACCCAATCCCTAAGGGAGGCCAATGGGACACCAAGGACTCATTGGGGTCAACAAAGAGGCTAGGTTTACCCAAGTCAAACCTTAATCCTAAAATGGTCAAAGTGCCCTAACTAAGGGACAAGTGGCCTTCAATGTGCCCAACCAACCCTACCCAACCCTTCCTAGACCATAGAGGAGGCCAATGGGTCACCAAGGACCCATTGAGGTCAACTCAAATGGCCATGTTGACCAAGGTCAACTCTACTCTAGTGTTAGGTCAACTTAGCCCAAATGGGCTAACCCAAGCTCAAACCCATTTCCCCACTTAGGCTAACCTCATTTTTATTATTAATATGGGTTAGTGGGGTGCCAATAGGCTGGAGGAGAGATCAAATTCAGCCTTGATGGGCAGGAGAGAGAAAGCACCATTTCCTCCTTTAATGGAGGAGAGAGAAAGGGGGGGGGGATAAAGGCCATCCATGGCATAGGGAGGCCAAGGGCCACTCTTTATTGCTGGATTCAACTCCTCTGGGAAAGAGGAGGACTTTCCAGCCATTTCCCTGCCAGATTTAGCCCAGGTTCACCCCCACCTCCATGGTCAAAATTTTCCATTCATGGCCATTAATGGCCATTGATGCTACACCCTTCCCCTCCCCCGTTTGATGGTTTTAAAAGCTTCCTTAGGACCAGAGGAGTCATTTCCACATCTTCCCCGAAGATTTCGAGCCATTTGGTAGTGCTGTTGTAGAATACCCGAAGCTCCAAAATTCGGCCATGGCGCACCACCACCAAACCTATCGGCAAGCATGATTGCAGGTCCTCCTCTACTCCTCTCTTCATGGGCTAGATCTTTAGATATTTTAGGAGAGAAAGCGGGCTCAATTGAGCCCGATTGGGAGAGAGAATTTTCCAAATTTTCATGGATTTTCCATCTTTCGGGTTCGATGGAAACCACCAGCCGCCGCCCGGCGATAGCACCCACCTCAACGGAGGTGGTGGCGGTGGTGGCCGACCAGGGAGGTGGCCGGGTGTCCGGAAACATGCTTGGAAAGAGGCTATAGGTTCGGGAAATCCCAGCCCTTGGATGGAGGAGGAAGATGACCAGGAGATGTTGGATTTGCTTTAAGACCTGTGCTAGATCTGATTTTATTAATTCATGTTTTATTAATTTCTGTCCCATTACTGGGCTGTTTTTAAATTAAATATTACAAATACCTAGGGGCTATTTCAGAGAACATGATCAACATGGAAATTGTAGTCTATGGGTATACTTTATTTTAAAATTGATATCATCCAATTTGGGTAAGTGGTTTGACCACATCACTCATTCTGGTGGGATCTATACCTAGGGCTAGTCAGAGACTTAAATATTTGCCCCCACTTCACCATGTGTCCAAATGTTCTGAAATTTGGACAGGGAGTCATTCTAACCTATACCTAGGTCATGCCCAAAATTGGGAATTTTTGGAGGCAATTTTTTTATAGTTTTTGAAATTATTTAATAATCCTAGGGTAATTTAACTAGGAGACCTAATGACCTCCAAACCCTCCCAAATTTTGTTGGGTGGTCCTTGAGGTCATCATAAGGCTCTGTGTAAATTTTCATCCCTTTTGGTGTTCATTTGGTTTGTAAATAAGCAAACACTAGCCTTGCCCTAAAAGGGGTAATTAGGTCAAAAGTGCCCCTTGTGGGTTTGAGTGGCCAAACGACCTCAACAGAAGTTGAAATTTGGTCCACTGATTTGACATGACATTTAACATCATCATATGGATTATGGGGTGTGTTATGGTGGATTTTCCCTTGAACCCTAGTTCTAACCCCAAGGTTGAACTTTGGGGGCTTGTGAAGGACATGGAGGGTTATGTTCTTGGATGGACTTGGGGATCAGTCCATGAGGTCCAAGGGTGGTGAAATGCCATAGGAAGGGATATGGTGGTACTTAGACACATGCTCCCCACATAAACCACTTAATAAGTATTTATGACTTTATACCCTAGAAATTATCTTATTGGTCAAATGACCTTGAATCTTGATGATATTTTCGTATGGTTTATTTCATAGTATTATTAATCTCTAGTATTTATCCTATGGTTTTTAGAGATCAGTAGATCATCCTTGTAGTAGTAACTTTCATATTGTCCTTTTTTATATTAATGATGAAAATATGATGTATAGGTGGTAGAATGGTTTTGAAATTCTGGAATAGATAATCAAATGACATTAGGTTGCACTAGTAGTTTATTTGGAGTGGTTGAAGGTTTATTTGTAGTACCTCCTTTGTAAAGTGAATTAGTGCACCTTACCTGGATAAATAGGATATAAATATCATAGCTTGCCGAAAATTGTGATACTTAGTCAAGGAGCATATTAGGGAATATAGAAGAATGGAAAAATTGTTAAATGTTGTTTAATTGAGATTTCAAGGGCGTGTCTTCATAAAGTGCTTTATGATGGTTTTCCTTAGGATAATCTTTTACCTGGTTTGCTGACTTGTGAATTTCATGAAACGTAGGAAGTGAAGTTTTATGATCATAATGTAGCTCTGCTAAGTTTTGGGGAATTTTTGGATTAATAGTTTTGATACTTCCTTCAATAGCCCTATTTATATGAATTATTTTGGAATAAATATTTAGAGGTTAAAGGTTTTATGAAAGTTTATGATATTTGGTATTCACTGATATCTTGTTATCCCACAGTGTTCATAATTTTTGAATGGTCATACCCGAAGTAAATCTAGTATCTCATCTTCAAATCACCCATGGATTAATTTTGGGAAAAATTAATTAAATTCCAAATTTAATTAGAAAATCATGAATTTCTGGATTTGTACTAAATATATTATGGTAGACCCCCAGTAAATATTATAGGGCTTTTGGATGAAAAAATTTGGAGTACCTCCTATCATGTACATCATATAGCTTAGGATGGTCTGCACATGGTAAAACTGCAAAATGAACTCAGGGAGTTGGATATTAGGCTATTGGTTGAGGTTAGGTACTAAGGTATTCATCATTGGGAATAATGTTGGGGTAACTAGAGTAGGTGGTGCTCGAGTTCGATGAAAGATCGTCTTTCCCGTGGAGAGGAAGAGTCAAAACACACTAGGGTTAGATCCAGAGTAATATTAAAAAGGGATCGGGTATTAACCAATAATAGTAAGTGCCTTGCGAAAGGGAGCTTTGGGCTTTAGCCCATCGTAGTTCCTAGTGCTCTCGAGAGCCCTTCATGGAGAATTCCTTGGGCAGTCCTGGGCTAACCTAAACCGTAAGTAAAATTAATGTTTTACAACAACTAGTATGACTAGGGTTTGACATTCACACACCCCGGTAGCTCGGGAGGTTGGTTGGGATAGTTTGATTAGACATATGAATGGTAGGTTCAGAAGGTAGATGTAACACACGGGATAGTCCGGGGAGTCGGTGGCTCGGAAGGATTAGGATACATAAATAAGGTGGTGGGTCTTCGGTATTAGACGGTCGTTCACACCGATGACAATACGTTGACTCGGTGGGTGTGGTTGACACTTAGCCAAAGAAAGTCTGGTGGATATGGCCAGCACTAGTACGTGGTGACTCTAGGTTGTGTCCTTCTAGAGGCGTATGCAAGGGCTAGGCCTAGTAGTGTGGATACCCGCTAGGAGTGGGGGGGGGGGGGGGACCCACTGTCTTCGTTTTCCACTACGGAGGTTCCTGGGAGTGAAGCTAGCTGCCCAAATGGGGGAACTAAAGGTCTGTGCGCATAAAGTCATGTGCGTGAGTTGCACTTGCATGAATCATAGCATAACATATCACTACACTCATACTTGCATACAACCGACACCCCAACGTAAAAATCGTTATGAGACTTTTTATACGTTGAGAGCCTTGCAGAAGACCCCTTAACTTATAAGTTTGTATGAGCATTCATATAAGTTAAGGTTACGTACTTCTTAGTATGTTTTTCTTACCTGTGTTGCTTTACTCTACTTGTTCACCTTACTGCTTACTATTATAGAAATGCTAGCTTGTACCTTCCATCCTTAGCCGTATTTACATTATAATTAACTGCTAGAATAATTCCACTGTCACCTGCTTTGCTTATTCTCCATCTTCATTGCTTCCCTTTCCTCCTCCCCGCTCAGTGCCTAGGAGCCATGGAGGAGGGGTAGGGGATGATAGGACTTAGTCTTTTGACTAATGGTTTTCGAACCACAACATTTCAGGGACTCCGGATGGGATACAGGGAGCTACATCAGGGGATACAGCACTAGCAGAGTACGGTGCACATGGAGGTGGGCCAGTCTAGCACAGGAGCACCGACTACTGGCTCCGTGAGTGATTAGTTTACTTAGCTTCCGCGAGAGTTTGTAGTAAGGATTGATGTACCGGGCTTGAGCCCGTTTATATTTCCTTGTACTGTTTTATTTCAGTACTTTTATTATATATGGACTTGATTTGATTTCCTTTACATATATTATATGTGATTGCGGACTTAGTTTTATCCATACTATGTGCATAATTCTCTTTATCTTTGGTGATTGTAAAGGCCGGCAGGATCGTTGTTTTCTAGTGGCGACCTTCCCGAGTATCAGTGTCACCGCAAAATGGCAGTTCTGGGCATAACACCCCGGTGGTTTCAAAAGGAAAAAAGTGGGGTCTTACACTATAGGTGATAAGTGTGTCACTGAGTTATAGGACTTGGAGGAGGCTGAGCTGTAGGTGCCTAGAAGGGAACTGAGGTAAGTACTTGAATAGGTACTGAGTTGTAGGAGTACTACAACACTCTGAGAGTAGAGCTTTGTGCTTGAAGTTATAGGGCTGAAAAGCCTGAGTTGTAGGCCTTAGAGATAATGCTGAGGTAGGTGGTCAGTGGACCACTGAGCTGTAGGAGCTCTACAGGGATCTGAGGTAAGAACCCTTCTAGTTCTGAGATTGGGTTCTGAAGAGAACCTATGTGCAAGGTTGAGGGCCTACGGTGTAAGCTCTGAGAAACATAGTGGTGGAGTTTGTGCCTAGTCCAACAAAATAGTTGGATAGGTGGGAGGGAAAGTGGATGTACCCAATTGGGGAACCACTATAAAGAACTGTGTGCTTGGCTGTGGTGTTTGTTTTGTTCTTATATTGTAGGTGCTAAGGACAAGCTCTACATCACCTAGTAAGAAATTAGTAAAAAGACTTAAAAATTTCAAAGGCCTATTCACCCCCCCTCTAGGTTATTAGCTAACCTTATGTTAAATAACTTTCAAGTGGTATCAGAGGGAGGTTGCTCAAAAAGGATCTAACAATCTGAGTATACCTCCATGGTTAGCTATAATACATAAGAATGGGGTCTGGTTTAAACTACAAGGAACTGGGAGCCATGAAACTACCTATCTGCAGAAAGGAAGGCTTTGGCCTTTGGAAGGAAATCCTCTAAGGAGCACAAGTATGCTCCTAACTCTAGCAAACAGCCCAGCTCAAGGAAATCATTGACATGGAGTATGTATTAAGAGTCTCAAATGAGAAACTTATCCAGAAACTTGAAAATGATCTCCTAAATGAGAAATTACTCTTGACCAAGTTTTCTAAGACAAACACTGTGCTTCCCTTAATTGACACCCACCAGACCCAAGTAGGAAAGAAAAGGTTAGGATTTAAGGGATCTGCTAGACCTCCCAATCCACAAGGAAAGGGGAAGTGCAAGGCACCAGCTGTGCCTCTGGCCTCATTGCCTCAAGTTTCTTTTCAGAGAGTCTTGTTGCCTTCTAACAGGTATGATCATGAAAGCTGCTATGGTCACTAAGAGAATGGCAGATCCACTAGTATGGACCAATATAGCCCTAGCCAAGGTGGAAGATACAACCATGTGAGGGACTTTAAGGCTGCCCATGAGGAAATTCAAATTTCCCATCCCGGACCATTTGTTTTTGGTGCCCCAGCCCCAAAACTCAAGGATATTGCTGCTGCTGCAGGAAATTTAAGTTATCCAACAAAAGTAGTGACTCAAGGTGAGTCTTCTAGCAAGGCTGAAATGGTGGTGTCTGATGCTATCAGAAGCATATTAGCTGAAAAGAGACATGCAACTGGTGGCTCTCAGAAAATTCCAAAATAGTCAGCTGAAACACTTTCCTTCAGTAAAATGGCTGTTGAAAGCAAACAAAAGTATACATCAACTCATCTTCCCACTGTTCAAGGACTAGTCAAGCCAAATGTTGCACCTAAATGGAAAAGGAGATATAATAGCTATGAGTGCTGGTGGTGTGGCAAAGTGGGTCACTATGCTGTAGATTGCTGGCACAATCCTTCACTGTCCAGAGGTTGCCAACTTGTCAGGAATACTGCAGGAAGGCAATGATATTTTCAGTCTAATGTGAAACTAGGACCCAATATATATTGGGGTTCTAAGGTGAGATAATTTGTGTTCTTTTAAGGTTAGTTCAGGTACCAACTCCCCTAAATGATACCTAGATAGTGAATGTTCCAGGCACATGACTGGAATATGGGATCTATTGAAGGAGTTCACTCCAGTAAAGAATGGACCTAATGTCATCTTTGGAGGCTCTGACAAGGGAATAACCGGAGGTTATGGTAAGATATCAAATGGCATAATCACCATCACAAAGGTGGCTTATGTCGAGGGGCTGCATCATAACCTCATAAGCATAAGCCAACTATATGACCTTGGTTATGACATTTCCTTCCACAAGGATAAGTGTCACATCAAGAGATTAAGTGACCAAAATGTCATCTTAACATACACTAAGAGTGGGAATGAATATTGTTTAAACTTTTCTTGCTTAGATAGTAGTTCCCCTATATGCCTAGTTGCAAATGTCAATGTCTCACATTGTGTCCAATGGCACAAGAGACTGGTTCATTTGAACTATAAGACCATTGGTCAGCTCTTTAGTGATGAGCTATTCAGAAATGGTCCCAAAATAAAATGCTCCAAGGAGGGAATTTGTTCTGCTTGCCAAAAGGGTAAGCAGACTAAGACCTCCTTCAAGAGCATTGAGACCAAGGACTTAGTGAGATGCCTATATCTACTGCATATGGACCCGTTTGGTCCTGTGCCGGTTCATAGTCTAGGTAGGAAGAACTACACCCTTGTGGTGGATGATGACTATTCCAGATTTGCTTGGGTGTTCTTCCTGAGAAGAAAGGATGAAACCCTTGATTTCTTCATGAACTTTGTCAGGAAGATTCAGAAATGAACTAGCATGCTCTGTGGTCAAAATAAGAAGTGAGCATGGAACTAAGTTCCAGTTTGCTTCCATGACTTCTTTCTATGAAGAATAAGGGATTCATAAAAAATTCTCCTATCCAAGAACACCCTAGCAAAAATGGACTAGCTGAGAGGAAAAACAGGACTCTCATAGAAGTAGGGAGAACTTTGTTGAGTGACACTTCTCTCCCTAAATATTTCTTGGCTGGGGTAGTTAACATTGCATGTCATGTTCTCAATAGGGCTTCTATCACCAAAGGCCACAAGAAGACTCCCTATGAGATCTTGAAGGGAAGAAAACCAAATATATCCTATTTCAGGATCTTTGGTTGCAAGTGTTTCATCTTGAACAATGGTAAGTCAAAAGTGACTAAGTTTGCTGCCAAATCCCATAAGGGGGTTTTTGTTGGGTACAATAATAACAATAATACATATACAGTCTATAACCTGACTAGTCAGGTTGTAGAAGAATCTGTCCATGTTATGTTTGATAAGTCAAGCATGATTAATAGTGAGCTGTCAAGCGTTTTGCCTAGTACTACTGGTACAGAAGTCATGATTGAAAAGCTCTCCATCAAAGATAAAGACCCAGCTGTGTAAGAAGAATGTGGGGGGGGGGAAGCTGTCTAGAGGAAGCACAGGATAGTCTAGCTGGAGATGAAGACCAACCAGTTGAAGAAAATGGTGCTCAACAAGAAGCAGTCAGGCTGCCCCTTGCAGTCAGATATCTGAGAGATCATCCACCAGATCAAATAATAGGTGAAGCCAGCCAAGGTGTACAGACCAGAAGCAGGAGTTTCAACACAGCTCTATACTCGAGCTTCCTATCACGAGAAGAGCCCAAGAAATTTGAAGAGGCAAATCAAGATCAATTCTGAATTGGTTCAATGCAAGAAGAACTGAACCAGTTCAAAAGGTGCAAGGTCTAGAAGCTGATCCCCAGACTAGATGGACATAATATCATTGGAGTCACGTGGATTTATAGAAATAAACTAGATAAAAATGACATTATAATAAAGAATAAAGCTAGACTGGTGGCCAAAGGGTAGAGACAGGAAGAGGGGATTGATTATGATCAGACCTTTGCCCTAGTTACAAGGTTAGAAGCAATCACACTATTCCTTGCATTTGCAGCCTCCCAAGGATTCAAAGTATACTAGATTGATGTGAAGTCAGCCTTCCTGAATGGAGATTTGAAAGAAGAGGTCTATATAGAGCAGCCTCCAGGTTTTGTAGATTCTAACTCTCTTACTACTATGTATAGACTTACAAAAGCTCTATGTTGTCTCAAGCAAGCCCCTAGAGCATGGTATGAGACACTGTCTACCTTCCTCATGGAGAACAAATTCTCAAGGGGGATGATAGACAAGACCCTATTCCTAAGGGAATCTAAGGGCAAGATCATCGTAGTCCAGATTTATGTTAATGTCATAATATTTGGCTCTACTGATGTCAACCTCTGCAGGAAGTTTGAAAAACTTATGCAGGGGAAGTTTGAGATGAGTAGTATGGGTGAACTGAAGTTCTTCTTGGGACTCCAAGTAAGACAGACTGATGATGGTCTATCCATATCCCTGTCAAAGTTCACTAGGGAGCTAGTCAAGAAATATGGTATGGAGAATGCTTCCACCACGAGAGCTCCAATGAGCTCAAGTTTGCCTATAGACAAATATGATCAAGGGAAACCTGTTGATCCAAGTTTATATAGAGGTATAATGGGCTCCCTTCTCTATCTTACTGCAAGTAGGCCTGACATTATGTATGCAACATGTGTCTGTGCTATGTATCAGGCCTGCCCTAAAGAATCTCACTACACTGCTATGAAAAGAATCTTGAGATATCTTAAGGGCACCCCAGATCTTGGCTTATGGTACCCTAGAAATGGGGAGTTTCAACTAATTGGCTATTCAGATGCAGATTTTGCAGGCTGCAAGGAAGATAGGAAGAGCACTTTTGGCTCCTGTCAATTTCTAGGTGGAAGGCTTGTCTCTTGGAGCAGCAAGAAGCAAACCAGTATTGCAATCTCAACTGCAGAGTTAGATTACATTTCAGCCGGGAGTTGCTGTACTCAGTTACTGTGGATCCAACATCAACTTCAAGACTACAACGTTCAGATAAGTAGAACTCCACTCTTCTGCGATTCTACTAGTTCAATTTCTATAGCTAGGAATCTTGTCTCTCACAGCAAGACTAAGCATATAAAAATTAGGTACCATTTCGTTAGAGAACATGTGGAAAGGGAAGACATCAGCCTTGAGTTTGTCTCCACAGACAAGCAAGTGGCTGATATATTCACTAAGCCACTAGATGAAGTCAAGTTTAACACCTTCAAATTTGAATTGGGTATGTTGAATCTTATGTAGCTTCAATTCTCTCATCTACCATATGCTGCACTGTCTATTTTGCAGGTAGTACATGTCCTTCCTTAGGATAATGAAGCTAGTATGCAACTGTTGAGGGGGATCAAGCCAAATAGCTGCAATGGATTGAGTCAAAGTGGGGTGATCAACTCCAGAAAAATATGGGGAGAAAAACCCCGCAGAAATCTCCCTATTTCAGAAGTCAAAAAGGGGGAGAGTAAGCCAAGATGCAGGAAGCTCAAAGCCAGGTGCAGTACAACACTAGAATTTTAAGAGTGACAGCATGCCATGAGGAGTCAGTAATTCTCCACACAGGCTGGAGAATTGTGGTAACATTTCCAAACTCTAATGGTGTTACACAAGTTTAAAATTCATATGTTAAATATACTGTGTATGCCAATGACCTGAATTATTGATCAAATAGAGTTTTGACTTCTTCAAATAGGGGGAGATTGTGTTTGATGTGTTCTTGAGTTCATACATGCAGGATGTCCATGATTGGACAGGTGAAATGAAAGAGTATGCTGGAAGACTCAAAAAACATCGAGCTTAGCTCATATTTTGTCGAGCTCATCTCAGCTTTCGTCGAGCTGACCTCACCATTAGTCGAACAGAGTTCAGAACTCATTATTCAGAAATCATCGAGTTCAGCTCACCTTTCTTCGAGCTGAGCTCACCATTCGTCGAGCTAAATTCAGAAGCTTGGGATTCAGAACTCGTCGAGCTCAGCCCACCGATCGTCCAACGCAGTTCAACATTCATCGAGCTGAGCTCACCATTCATTGAGCTAAATCCATAAGCTTGGGATCCAGAATTCGTCGAGCTCAGCCCACCAATCGTCGAACGCAGTTCAACATTCATTGAACTAATGCAAGAAGAATTGACAAAGGCAAAAACACTGAGACAGCTGAGAAGTATATCATAACATAATCGTTGAGACAAAGCTAGCTGAACTTTATCTAAGTCCAGAAGCATTGTGTGAAAGAGGTTCACTCAACGCTTATAAAGAAGAAGCAAGCACTGAGTCAGTTAAGAGGAAAACCGTTGAGACAGAAGATAGTCTCAGCTGTGAAGAAGAAACTACTGAGACCGCTGAGAAGAAAACCGCTGAGACAGGAGTCAATCTCAGCTGAGAAGAAGAAAGCATTGAGACCGCTGAGAAGGAAGTGCTGAGACAGAAGATAGTCTCAGCTATTAAAGAATAAACCGTTGAGACAGATGAGAAAGAACCGCTGAGACAATGCCGGTGAAAATTCACCAAGTCCGAAGCATTGAGAGCCAAGACAGATAGCATTGAGTGACTTAACATCACTCAACGGTTAGTGAAGTTCTGAAATTTTTCTAAGTGCACATGGTGATGACCACTGCTGACATCATCAAAAGTCAAACAAGTCAAAGCTGTTCTTGCAGTTGTTGGAAAGCTACGGCGGCACAGGATGACCACAACTGATGTCACCAAGAAGTCAACAAAGTCAAATTATATGAAGCCGTTGCGGGAAAGCTGTAGTAGCGCCGAAAGCTGTTCTGCCCTTTTTTTAGGGATGTGGCGCTCACCATCTTTGGCTGGTCCCACACTAAATTGTATCGTTAATTCAAAATCACATATATAAAAGGAAGAAAGAAAAGGGGCTTATGGTAACAGAGAACAAACGTAGAAAACAGGAAGAAAATATAGAAAATAGAGGCTGCTGGACTTCATCATATCCGATAAGCTTGAAAGCCAAGTCCATCAGAGTTAGCCAAAAGATAGTGAAAAGTTTAGCTGAAGCTCTTCAAGTTCTGCAAGATTGTTCTCTCCAGAACAAGGCATCTGATTCATTTATTTAGCAAGAAGTTAGCTGTGTGAAGGACTATTAGCCTTCAACAGCAGATAGTTGTACACCAGTGCAGCAAACGAGTTAGCTGTAGAAGAAGACTCATTCCTTCTATATAAAGTGGGATGGACTGATATTTGCTCAGTCCAACAAGGTATACTGATAGATTTATCTCTGAGTTAGTTGTTTTAAATTTATTTCATCTTGTATAAACTACTGTAGGATTCAGTTTACCTGAATCTGAGCTGTAGGGCCTTTTGGCCTGAGCTGTAGGTGACTAGTTAGTCACTGAGGTAGGTTCCCTACTGGGGTACTGAGGTAGGATCCAAGTATGGATCTAAGAGTAGGGCTGTCCTCCCAGCCTGAGTAGTAGGCCTTAGAAATAAGGCTGAGGTAGGTTACTGGTGAGTCACTGAGCTGTAGGTGACAAGTGTCACTAAGTTGTAGGCCTTGGAGGAGTCTGAGCTATAGGTGCCTTGAAGGGAACTGAGGTAGGTACTTAAATAAGTACTGAGTTGTAGGAGTGCTGCAACACTCTGAGAGTAGGGCTTTGTGCCTGAAGTTGTAGAGCAGAAAATCCTGAGCTATAGGCCTTAGAGATAAGACTGAGGTAGGTGGTTAGTGGACCACTGAGCTGTAGGAGCTCTGCAGGGCTCTGAGGTAGGAACCCTTGTGGTTTTGAGATTGGGTTCTGAAGAGAACCTGTGTGCAAGGCTGAGGGCCTGAGGTGTAAGCTCTGATGAGCATAGTGGTGGAGTTTGTGCCTACTCTAACAAAATAGTTTGATATGTGGGAGGGAAAGTGGATGTAACCAATTGGGGAACCACTATAAACAACTATGTGCTTGGCTGTGGTGTTTGTTTTGTTCTTATATTACGGTGCTAAGGATAAGCTCTAGATCACCTAGTAAAAAATTATTGAAAAGACATAAAAATTTCAAAGACCTATTCACCCCCCTCTAGGTTACTAGCAAACCTTGAGTTAAATAATTTTCAATTGGTATCAGAGGGAGGTTGCTCAAAAAGGATGTAACAGTTTGAGTATACGTCCAAGGTTAGCTATAAGACATAAGAATGGGGTCTGGTGTAAACTACAAGGAACTAGGAGCCATGAAACTACCTGTTTGCAGAAAGGAAGGCTTTGGCCTTTTGAAGGAAAGAGTTATACTATTCATGGAAGCTGTTGACTTTAGGATTTACATCACAGTTAAAGAAGGACCCTTCATCCCTATGAAGATCTCAGTTCTGGATTCCAACATCTAGACACCTAAATCCCATGAGGAAATGAACAAATATGAGCTCCTACTTGCCTCCATGGACGAGAGAGCTCAAAACATCACTGTCAGTGTAATAGATGATTCAACCTTTCAGAATCTAGTGCATTGCAAGACCTCCGAGGAGATGTGGGACACCCTAGTTGTGTTCATGGAGGACTCAGAGGAGGTGAGGGATGACAGAAAATCCATGCTCAACCAGGAGTATGAGGCCTTCAGACAAGGAAAGTCTGAGGGCATTACTCAAAGCTTTGAGAGATTTTTCAGAATTGTGATTGAATTGAAAATATATGGAAGGGTCTTCAGCACCTATGAGCTGAATGATAATTTCTCAGGTCCCTCTCAATGTATCGGGACACAAAGATTTGTGCTATTAGCGAAATGGGCAAGTTAGCCGACACTCCTCATCCAACTCTGTTTGGAAAGCTGCTGTCATATGAGATGAAACTTGCAGCAATAAAGGAAGAAGAAAAGAGCAGTAAGTCATAGGCCAAGGAGAAGTTTGTGGCATTAAAATCTAAAACCCCATCCAGGAGCAGAAGGAAGAACTCTCCACTCAGGAAAATTGCTGAGTCAGATTCTGAGAGTTCAAAGACTAGCACTTCAGGCAGCAATACATCTGATGAGGACCTTGTTGCCTTCTCCAGGCAGTTTCAGAAATTCATGAAGAAGGGGCATTGAAAGAACAGAAGTTCATCCTCTTCCTCACAGCATAGAAGGAAATCCTCTAAGGAGGACAAGTATGCTCCTAACTTTAGCAAAAAGACTTCCTCTAATATTATTTGTTTCTACTGTAGCAAATCTGGGCACATTGTTGCCGACTTCCCAGTGAAGAGGAAAGAAGGAGTGAAGAAGCACCACAAGGGAAAGAAGAAAGAGAAGTCCCTTGTGGCCAAGAAGGAAAAGACCTGGTCTGACTCATCCTATGGGTCAGACCGTGAAGAAGAAGAAGCCTACATTGGGCTAATAGTTGTTGCTAAAGAAAAACCTGAAGAATACCTGCTGCCAGGATAGGGATCAGGGCCCCTCTGTCACATACAGATAATGACTCAGAGGTGTATAAAGATGAAGAAGAAGATGTTCAGTGCCATGGGTTGATGACAATAACAGATGAAGAGAGCAGCTAGGATCAGCCTGGTAAAACTCAGGTAAATTCTAAATCTCTGCATTCTACTTCAAGTCATGAGGCCATCTCGGATTCTGAAGCTCAATCATCAAGAGATGAAGGAGATTCAGATTTCGAGGATGATGTCAATTCTAGAATTGATAAGTATGGAGAACTTCTTGAAGATTTCAAGAGGTGCAAGCTCCTTGCCAAGAGACAGGCAAAAGAGCTTCTTAGTGTTAAAAGCAAGTGTGAAGGCCAAGAAAAAGCTCTCACTGATATGGCCGCACAAACAGCCAAGCTCAAGGAAATCATTGACAGGGAGTCTGTGGTAAGAGTCTCAAATGAGAAATTTATCCAGAAACTTGAAAATGATCTCCTAAATGAGAAATACTGGTGACTAAGTTTTCTAAGCCAAACACTATGCTTCTCTTAATTGACACCCACCTGACCAAAGTGGGAAAGAAAGGGTTAGGATTTAAGGGATCTGCTAGACCTCCCAATCTAAAAGGGAAGGAAAAGGGGAAGGCAC
Source organism: Platanthera guangdongensis (assembly GCA_039583875.1). NCBI lineage: Eukaryota > Viridiplantae > Streptophyta > Magnoliopsida > Asparagales > Orchidaceae > Platanthera > Platanthera guangdongensis. The sequence continues at coordinate 219,039,458 of CM077151.1, forward strand.
CAACTGTGCCTCTAGCCTCATTGTCTCAAGTTTCTTTTCAGAGAGTCTTGTTGCCTTATAATAGGTATGACCATGAAAGCTGTTATGGCCACTGGGAGAATGGTAGATCCACTAGTATGGACCAATGTGGCCCTAGCCAAGGTGGAAGATATAACCATTTGAGGGCCTTTAAGGCTGCCCATGAGGAAATTCAAATTGCCCATCCTGGACCATTTATTTTTGGTGCCCCAGCCCCAAAACTCAAGGATATTACTGCTGCAAGAAATCTGAGTCATCCAGCAAAAGTAGTGACACAAGGTGAGTCTTCTAGCAAAGCTGAAATGACAGTGTTTGATGCTATCAGATGCATGTTAGCTGAAAAGATACATACAACTGGTGTATCATCTTTCCACTGTTCAACGACCAGTCAAGCTAAATGCTGGTTCTAAACAAAAAAGGAGATATAAAATCCATGAGTGCTGGTGGTGTGGTAAAGTGGGCCACTATGCTGTAGATTGCTGGCATAATCCTTCAGTGTACAAAGCTAGCCAACCTGTCAGTAATACTACAAGAAGGCAAGGATATTTTCAGTCTAATGTGAACCTAGGACCCAATAGATATTGGGGGTCCTAAGGTCACATAATTTGTCTTCTTTTCAGGTTAGTTCAGGTACCAACTCCCCTAAATGGTACATGGACAATGGATGTTCCAGGCACATGACTGGAATATGGGAGCTATTGATGGAGTTCACTCCAGTAAAGAATGGACCTAAGGTCATCTGTGGAGGCTCTGATAAGGAAATAACCAGAGGTTATGGTAAAATCTCAAATGACATAATCACCATCACAAAGGTGGCTTGTGTGGAGAGGCTGCAACACAACCTCATTAGCATAAGCCAACTATGTGACCTTGGTTATGACATTCCCTTCCACAAGGATACGTGCCACATCAAGAGGTTAAGTGACAAAATTGTCATCTTAACAGGAACTAGGAGTGAGAATGTATATTATTTAAACTTTTCTTGGTCAGATAGTAGTTCCCCTATATGCCTATTTGCAAATGTCAATGTCTCACATTGTGTACAATGGCACAAGAGATTGGTTCATTTGAACTATAAGACCATTGGTCAGATCTTTAGTGATGAGCTAGTCAGAAATGATCCCAAAATAAATTGCTCAAAGGAGGGTATCTGTGCTGCTTGCCAAAAGCGTAAGTAGACAAAGACCTCCTTCAAGAGCATTGGGACCAAGGACTCAGTGAGATGCCTATATCTCCTGATATGGACCTGTTTAGTCCTATGCCTGTTAATAGTCTAGGTAGGAAGGTCTACACCCTTATGGTGGTTGATGACTATTCTAGATTTGCTTGGGTGTTCTTCCTGAGAAGAAAGGATGAAACCCTTGATTTCTTCATGAACTTTGTCCGGGAGATTTAGAATGAACTAGCATGCTCTATGGCCAAAATAAGAAGTGACCATGGAACTGAGTTTCAGTCTTCTTCCATGACTTCTTTCTGTGAAGAACAAGGGATTCATCAAAAATTCTCCTCTCCAAGAACACCCCAACAAAATGGGCTAGCTGAGAGGAAAAATAGGACTCTCATAGAAGCAGAGAGAACATTATTGAGTGACACTTCTCTCCCTGAATATTTCTGGGCTGAGGTAGTTAACACAACATGTCATGTTCTCAACAGGGCTTCTATAACGAAAGGCCACAAGAAGACTCCCTATGAGATCTTGAAGGGCAGAAAACCAAACATATCCTATTTCAGGATCTTTGGTTGCAAGTGTTTCATCTTGAACAATGGTAAGTCAAAAGTGACTAAGTTTGCTGCCAAATCCCATGAGGGGATCTTTGTTGGGTACAACAATAACAGTAAGGCATATAAACTCTATAACCTGACTAGTTAGGTTGTAGAAGAATCTATCCATGCAGTGTTTTATGAGTCAAGCATGATTAATAGTGAGCTGTCAATCACTTTTCCTAGTACTGCAGGTATAGAAGTCATGATGGAAAAGCTCTCCATCAAAGATAAAGACCCAGTTGTGCAAGAAGAATGTGGAGAGGGAAGCTGTCTAGAGGAAGGACAAGATAGTCTAGCTAGAGATGAAGACCAACCAATTGAAGAAAATGGTGCTCAGCAAGAAGCAGTCAGGCTGCCCCTTGAAGTCAGATATCTGAGAGATCATCCTCCAGATTAGATAATAGGTGAAGCTAGCCAAGGTGTATAGACCAGAAGTAGGAGTTTCAACGCAGCTTTATACTCTAGCTTCCTGTCACAAGAAGAACCCATGAAATTTGAAGAGGCAAATCAAGATCAATTGTGGATTGGTGCAATGCAAGAAGAACTTAATCAGTTCAAAAGTTGCAATGTCTGGAAGCTGGTTCCTAAACCAGATGGACATAATGTCATTGGAGTCAAGTGGATTTATAGAAAAAAACTTGATGAAAATGAAATTACAATAAAGAATAAAGCTAGACTGGTGTCCTAATGGTACAAACAGGAAGAGGGGATTGATTATGATCAGATCTTTGCCACAGTTGTAAGGTTAGAAGCAATCAGACTGTTCCTTGCATTTACAGCCTTCCAAGGATTCAAAGTCTTCCAGATGGATGTGAAGTCAGCCTTCCTGAATGGAGATTTGAAAGAAGAGGTTTATGTAGAGCAGCCTCCAGGTTTTATAGATTCTAACTCTCCTACTACTGTGTATAGACTTATGAAAGCTCAATATGGGCTCAGACAAGCCCATAGAGCATGGTATGAGACAATGTATACCTTCCTCATTGAGAACAAATTCTCAAAGGTGAAGATAGACAAGACCCTTTCCTAAGGGAATCTAAGGGCAAGATCATCCAAGTCCAGATTTATGTTGATGACATAATATTTGGCTCTACTGATGACAACCTCTGCAGGAAGTTTGCAAAACTTATGCAGGGAAAGTTTGAGATGAGTAGTATGGGTGAACTGAAGTTCTTCTTGGAACTCCAAGTAAGAAATACTGGTGATGGTCTATCTATATCTCAGTCAAAGTTCATCAGGGAGCTAGTCAAGAAATATGGTATGGAGAATGCTTCCACCATGAGAACACCCATGAGCTCAAGTATGCCTATAGGCAAAGATGATCCAGGGAAACTTATTGATCCAACTTTGTATAGAGGTATAATTGGCTCCCTTCTCTATCTCACTACAAGTAGGCCTGACACTATGTATGCAACATGTGTCTGTTCTAGTTATCAAGCCTGCCCTAAAGAATCTCACTACACTGCTGTGAAAAGAATCTTGAGATATCTTAAGGGCACCCCAGATATTGGCCTATGGTATCCTATAAATGGGAAGTTTCAAGTAATTGGCTATTCAGATGCAGATTTTGCAGGCTGCAAGGAAGACATGAAGAGCACTTCTAGCTCCTGTCAATTTTTAGGTGGAAGGCTTGTCTCTTGGAGCAGCATGAAGCAAACAAGTGTTGTAATCTCAACTCCAGGGTCAGAGTACATTTCAGCCGGGAGCTGCTGTGCTTAGTTACTGTGGATCCAGCATCAACTTCAAGACTACAACTTTCAGATAAGTAAAACTCCACTCTTCTGTGATTCAACTACTGCAATTTCTATAGCTAGGAATCCTGTCTCTCACATCAGGACTATGCATATAGAAATTAGGTACCATTTCATTAGAGAACATGTGGAAAGGGAAGACATCAGCCTTGAGTTTGTCTCCACAGACAAGCAAGTGGATGATATCTTCACCAAGCCATTAGATGAAGTCAAGTTCAACACCTTCAAATTTGAATTGGGCATGTTGAATCTCATATAACTTCAATTCTCTCATCTACCATATGCTGCACTGTCTATTTTGCAGGTAGTATAAGTTCTCTCTCAGGATATAGAAGCTAGTGTGCAACTGCTGAGTGGGAGCAAGCCAAACAGCTGCAATGGATTGAGTCAAAGTGGGGTATCAACTCCAGACAGATAGGGGGAGAAAAACCCCACAGAAATCTCCCTATTGGAGAAGTCAAAAAGGGGGAGAGTAAGCCAAGATACAGGAAGCTCAAAGCCAGGTGCAGTGCAACACTAGAATTGTAAGGGTGGCAACATGCCAAGGGGAGTAAGTAATTCTCCATACAGGCTGGAGAATTTTGGTAACATTTCCAAACTCTAATGGTGTTACACAATTTTAAAATTTATATATTAAATATGCTGTGTATATCAATGACCTGTATTATTGATCAAACAAAGTTTTGACTTCTTCAAATAGAGGGTGATTGTTTGGTCTATGGATCTCAATGTCCTAGATTTGTAAGAAGTCAAACTGGTCAATGACATACACACATAATGTGTTTGATGTGTGCTTGAGTTCATACATGCAAGATGTCCAAGATTGGACAGGTGAAATTACAGAGTATGCTGGAAGACTGAGAAATCGTCGAGCTTAGCTCACATTTTGTCGAGATCAGCTCAGCTTTCGTCGAGCTGAGCTCACCATTAGTCAAACGAAGTTCAGAACTCGAGATTCAAAAATCGTCGAGATCAGAACACCTTTCGTCGAGCGTAGCTCACCATTCATCGAGCTAAATTCAAAAGCTTGGGATTCAGAACTCGTCGAGCTTAGCCCACGGATCGTCAAACGCAGTTCAACATTCGTCGAGCTGAGCTCACCATTCGTTGAGCTAAATCCTGAAGCCTGGGATCCAGAATTCGTCGAGCTCAGCCCACCGATCATCGAATGCAGTTCAACATTCATCGAACTAAAGTAAGAAGAATTGACTAAGGAAAAAATGCTGAGATAGCTGAGAAGTATATCACAACATAACCGCTGAGACAAAGCTAGATAAAATTTCTCTAAGTCTATAAGTGTTGAGTGTAGTAGGTTCACTCAATACTTCTAAAGAAGAAGCAAGCGCTAAGTAAGTTGAGAGGAAAACCACTGACACAGAAGATAGTCTTAGCTGTGAAGCAGAAACCGCTGAGACCGCTGAGAAGAAAACCGCTGAGACAGGTGTCAATCTCTGTTGAGAAGAAGAAAGCGTTGAGACTGCTAAGAAAGAATCGCTGATATAGAAGATAGTCTCGTCTGTTAAAGAATAAACCACTAAGATAGATGGGAAAGAACGGCTAAGACAATGCCGGTGAAAATTCACCAAGTCCAGAAGCATTGAGAGCCAAGACAAATGACGTTAAGTGACTTAACATCACTCAACGCTTAGTGAAGTTCTGAAATTTTTCTAAGTCCAGATGGTGATGACCACTGCTGACATCATCAAAAGTCAAACAAGTCAAAGATGTTCTTGCAGTTGCGGGAAAGCTACGATAGCACAGGATGACCACAGATGACATCACCAAGAAGTCAACAAAGTCAAAATACTTGAAGCCGTTGCAGGAAAGCTGCAGTAGCACCGAAAGCTGTTCTATCCTTTTCTGAGGGAGGTGGCGCTCACCATCTTTGGCTAGGCCCACACTAAATTGTGTCGTTGATTCAAAATAACATATATAAAAGGAAGAAAGAAAAGGGGATTAGGGTAACAAAGAACAAACGCAGAACATAGGAAGAAAATACAGAAAATAGAGGCGGCTCGACTTCATCATTTCTGATAATCTTGAAAGCCAAGTCTAGCAGAGTTAGCCAGAAGGCAGTGAAAAGTTTAGCTGAAGCTCTTCAAGTTCAGCAAGATTGTTCTCTCTAGAACAAGGCAGCTGATTCATCTATTCAGCAAGAAGTTAGCTTTGTGAAGGGCTGTTAGCCTTCAACAGCAGATAACTGTTCACTAGTACAACAAAGGAGTTAGCTGTAGAAGAAGAATCATTCCTTCTACAGCAAGTGGGCTGGACTGATATTTGCTCAGTCCAATTTGGTAGACTCAGAGATTTATCTCTGAGTCAGTTGTTTTAAATTTATTTCATCTTGTATAAACTACTGTAGGATTCAGTTTACATAAATCTGAGTTGTAGGGCCTTTTGGCCTGAGTTGTAGGTGACTAATTAGTCACTAAGGTAGGTGCCCTGCTGGGGTACTGAGGGAGGATCCATGTGTGGATCTGAGAGTAGGGCTGTCCTCCCAGCCTAAGTAGTAGGCCTTAGAAATAAGGTTGAGGTAGGTGACTGGTGAGTCACTGAGCTGTTGGTGACAAGTGTGTCACTGAGTTGTAGGCCTTGGAGGAGGCTGAGCTGTAGGTGCCTAAAAGGGTATTAAGGTTGGTACTTGAATATGTACTGAGTTGTAGGAGTGCTGCAACACTATAAGAGTAGGGCTTTGTGCCTGAAGTTGTAGGGCTGAAAAGCCTGAGCTATAGGCCTTAGAGATAAGGCTGAGGTAGGTGATATGTGGACCACTGAGCTGTAGGAGCTCTGCAGGGCTCTGAGGTAGGAACCCTTGTTGTTCTGAGATTGGGTTCTGAAGAGAACCTGTGTGCAAGGTTGAGGGCCTGTGGTGTAAGCTCTGAGGAGCATAGTGGTGGAGTTTGTGCCTAGTCCAAGAAAATAGTTGGATAGGTGAGAGGGAAAGTGGATGTACCCAATTAGGGAACCACTATAAACAACTGTGTGCTTGGCTGTGGTGTCTATTTTGTTCTTATATTGTAGGTGCTAAGGAAAAGCCTCATCTAGTAAGAAATTATTGAAAAGACTTAAAAATTTCAAAGACCTATTCACCCCCTCTCTAGGTGACTAGCTAACCTTAAGTTAAATAACTTTCAAGTGGTATTAGAGGGAGGTTGCTCAAAAAGGATCTAACAATCTGAGTATAACTCCAAGGTTAGCTATAAGACATAAAAATGAGGTCTGGTGTAAACTACAAGGAACTGGGAGACATGAAACTACCTATATGCAGAAAGGAAGGCTTTGGTCTTTGGAAGAAAAGGGTCAGACTATTCATGGAAACTGCTGACCCTAGGATTTACATTACAGTTAAAGAAGGACCCTTAATCCCTATGAAGACCTCAGTTCTGGATGCTAACATCCAGGCACCTAAATACTATGAGGAAATGAACAAAGATGAGCTCATGCTTGCCTCCATAGACAAGAGAGCTCAAAACATCATTGCTAGTGTAATAGAAGATTCAACCTTCCAGAATCTAGTGCACTACAAGACCTCCAAGGAGATGTCGGACACCCTAATTGTGTTCATGGAGGGCTCAGAGGAGGTGAGGGATGACAGAAATCCATGCTCAACCAGGAGTATGAGGCCTTCAGACAAGGAATGTCTGAGGGCATTGCTGAAAGCTTTGAGAGATTTTTCAGAATTTTGAATGAACTGAGAAAATATAGAAGGGTCTTCAGCACCTATAAGCTGAATGACAATTTTCTCAGGTCCCTCTCAAAGGATTGGGATACAAAGATTTGTTACATTAGGGAAATGAGCAAGTTAGCTTACACTCCTCCTCTAACTCTGTTTGGAAAGCTGCTGTCATATGAGATGCAGCTTGCAGCAAGAAAGGACGAAGAAAAGAGCAGTAAGTCACAGGCCAAGGAGAAGTCTGTGGCATTTAAAGTTGAAACCCTATCCAGGTGCAGAAGGAAGAACTCTCCACATAGGAAAATTGCTGAGTCAGATTCTGAGAGCTCAAAGGCCAACACTTCAGACATCCATACATCGGATGAGGACCTTGCTGCCTTCTGCAGGCAGTTTTTCAGAAATTCATGAAGAAGGGGCATTGGAAGAACAGAAGGCCATCCTCTTCCTCACAACATAGAAGGAAATCCTCTATGGAGGACAAGTATACTCCTAACTTTAGCAAACATACTTCCTCTAATATTATTTGTTTCTGCTACAGCAAACCTGGGCACATTGTTGCCGACTGCCCAGTAAAGAGGAAAGAAGAGGGAGTGAAGAAGCACCACAAGGGAATGAAGAACGAGATGTCCCTTGTGGCCAAGTAGGAAAATACCTGGTCTGACTCATCCTCTGGGTCAGACAGTGATGAAGAAGAAGCCTACATTGGGCTAATAGCTGTTGCTAAAGAAGAACCTGAAGAATACATGCTGCTAGGATAGGGATCAGGGCCCCTCTATCACATTCAGACAGTGACTCAGAGGTGGATAAAGGTGAAGAAGAAGATGTTCAATGCCATGGGTTGATGGAAATAACTTATGAAGAGAGCAACCAGGATCAGCCTGGTCAAACTCAGGTAATTCTAAATCTCTACATTCTACTTCAAGTCATAAGGCCAACTCTGATTCTGAAGCTCAATCATCAAGAGATGAAGGAGATTCAGATTCTGAGGATGATGTCAATTCTATAATTGACAATTATGGAGAACTTCTTGAAGCTTTCAAGAGGTGCAAGATCCTTGCCAAGAGACAGACAAAATAGCTTCTCAGTCTTGAAAGCAATTGTGAAGGCCAAGAAAAAGCTCTCACTGATATGACTGCACAAACAACCCAGCTCAAGGAAATCATTGACAGGGAGACTGTGGTAAGAGTCTCAAATGAGAAACTTATCAAGAAACTTGAAAATGATCTCCTAAATGAGAAATTACTGGTGACCATGTTTTCTAAGCCAAACACTGTGCTTTCCTTAATTGACAACCACCTAACCCAAGTGGTAAAGAAAGGGTTAGGATTTAAGGGATCTGCTAGACCTCCCAAGCCAAAAGGAAAGGGAAAGGAGAAGGACACCCCTTCCCTAATCATGATAGTGCTCAAGATCAATTGTTACTACTAACAACCCCAACTAAGCAAACAGCTTCGATTCATCAGCAGCAAGTTGATGAGTTGCCAGAGTCTGAACTAGATGATGCCATGCAAGAAGTAAGCCAAGTAATGAAAGGTAGGGCTAATTTCAAAATACCTTACCAGCCGACTGATCAAAGATCTAAGGACTCGGAGCCGTAGTGCGAATTTCATAAAGAATAAGGGCACTCAATTGAAAACTGCCGAGCACTTCGTCAACGAGTACAAAGGATGCTGAGGCAGGGGAAGATGCGTGATATATTCATGAAAGATGACCCCCCTGATCCATCGACTTCAAAAGGCAAAGAAGCGATAGACGCTCCTTGCTGCTCAAAGGGGGTGAGCCAAATCAACTACCCTAAGATGCCATTGATGAGGGCAAGATTGGAAGACTATTCTGAAGTGAAAAGGACATCATAGTTCCAGAAGCTCCTCACAATCATGGCCGGTTATTTATACTATATTCTTTAAATATTTTCTCTTTAAAGCACTTCTAAGTGTTGTTTTCTTTCATTTCAAAAAATGTTTATGTCAGAGATCCCGTACTGACACATTTTCCTTTTTGGAGTGCTTCCAACTCTATTTTCTCTTTACCAAAGAGATCACTGAACAACCGAGATATCACCGAGTCCTGTTGTTTTTTTTCCATAGATTGTTCTCAGGCTTAAGGCCATGATGACCACATATAGTGGGGAGTATTTGCGTATGTGCAGTAAGTGCCGCTCAATCTATAAGGTGAACTTCAAGGCTTCGTATCCTAGCCAGTATCTAACACAAAGCATGCATCAAGGTGTAACACCCCAAATCCCAAGTTGGGTTCAAGTTGGATGACATGGCCGGGGACACGGGCGTGTCCTAGGGCGTGTACTGCTCTGTATGGCTGAGTAGTCTGTCGAGTGCTCGACGAACTGCACTCAACGAGTTCTTGTGAGGGAACACGCCCTGCGACACGGGCGTGTCAGAGGGTGTGTCCCCTCTGGTTGACGAACTTCGCTCGACAAAGAGCACGCTGGAGGCGTGTCTGCTGCCGTGTAAGGGCATAGGGCCTGTGACACGAGCGTGTCACAGGCCGTGTCCTCTTTTGGATTTGGCCAGGGCAGCACGACCTGGTGGACACGGGTAGGACACGGGTGTGTCTATGGGCACATGGTGTAACGCCCCGAAACTCAAAGGAGCAAAAGGGGGACGTTTTGGGCTAGTTGGGGTTCTGGCAGCAGGTACACGGCCTGGGACACGGGCGTGTCCCAGGGCGTGTCAAGCGTGTGTCGACACTTAGCCGCGAAGACGTCGAGATTTACTCGACGATTCGTCGAGAGTGGGCACACGGCCTGCGACACGGGTGTGTCGCAGGGCATGTCGACCCGTGTCGACACTTAGCCACGAAGTCGTCGAGATTTACTCGACGATTCGTCGAGAGTGGGCACACGACCTGCGACCCGGGCGTGTCGCAGGGCGTGTCGACCCGTGTCGACGATCGTCCCAGGGAGTCCTCGAGATTCGCTTGACGATCGTTGAGACAAGGCACACGACCTAGGACACGAGCGTGTCCAAGGCCGTGTCATCAAGTCGTCGATATTCACTCGACGAAGTGTCCCGTGTACACGGCCTGGGGCCCAGGCATGTCAAGGTGACACGGGCAAGGACACAGGCGTGTCCTAGAGCCCGTGCTGTGCTCGGGTTGATTTTGGGGAAAAATCATGGGGTACACGGCCGGCCACACGGCCGTGTCAGGTGGAACACGGGCGTGTCAGCTCGAACACGGGCGTGTTCGATACCCGTGTGAGGTTCCAGGTGATTCGATTTTGACGGCGAATGCGGCACACGGCCCTGGACAAGGGCGTGTGCCAGGCCGTGTTCGGTCCAGATTGGGCATTTCAGCCCCGAATCGAAGCCGTTCATTTCTTTAACTGAAGATCCAACGGCTGGGGGTTGTTCCTGAGAGGATATACCCGTGAGTGGACTTGGAAAACCCTCACTTTTCATACCTTATCATCTTTCTAAATCCTTGGAGAGAGAGGAGAGCCAAGGGAGGAAGAAGGAGCTAGATCCGCCATTGGAGGAGCTTCGGAGCTCCGAATCGCAAGCCGACTCCGGATCCACGGAGGCAACGCTAGTGCGGTGGTTTTCATCCGATTACTTTTCAATGGCGCCAAAGAGGAACACAAGGGTAACGATCCTCATCTTGAGCATGAATAGCTCTCTTTCTTAGCATAGGAAGCCCGCTCTCGCGAGTTTGCGGAGAGTTGGAGGTGTTCCTTCGGGTAGATATGTGAAGTCCCCGTTGTTTAGAGTCCGTATGCGAGAACGGACATAGACATGATGTGTGAAGCCTACGCAGACATGTCGGTCTGGATCGGTGATGTTGCATTGCATAAATGCCAGAGAAGACTCCGTGCTATTGGTTGTTTTTTGGGTTTTCTACGCGGTAGATTGCAGCCGGGAGCCTTGGGGACTAACCCAAAGGTGCACCCGGAAAACTGGGCGGATACGAGATCTTGCCAACTTGGTGGCCTGAGAGCCAACTTGAACATAACCGAGTTATGTGACTTGTGATAGAATGGGACTCGGTGGAAGTTTGACCCGCGCAAATGGCTTAAATTGTCGTTGCGATGTGAGCACGGGTTAGATGGAACCGTACCCGCTCTATGTCGTTCGGTTAAAGATACCTAAGGTTATGTGGCACTTGCCGTTGGCATAGATGTTGGTCTTCGACGGTCAATGGCTTAAATTGACGTGACCCATGCCGAGAAGACCAATTGCTCATAGTTTTGGCCGTCTAAGTGGCGGTGGTGAGTCCGGAATGTTAATGGCTTTAATTGACATGACATTGACCGGTTCACCGAGAATGTGCCCTGAGTGCACGGGGCGTGTGGCCGTACGAGCCAACGTCTGTGATGATATGGCTATTGATATACATTGCTCGCTTATGCTAATGAAATGCAGGGAAGGAGCATCGCCGCCCCGAGTTGGGGGCGGGATCGTTATAATTTGGTCAGCATTGCTGACCGTTGCCTTGTTTTTCCACCGTGCGGTGGTTTGTTGCTTGCAGGTGCAGCTGGACCAAGCGGTCAATAGCGGGCTAAAGCCCTTTTTGCGAAGCCGGCCCTCGAAGGCCCAAATGGAAATGTTTACTGCTTTGTTCATGTATGACCGGCCTGCGTGCCGTGGTTTGTAAAACATGTAATATTCAAGTGAAACATTTTGTAAGGCCTTAAGGCTTGTTTTGGGTATTTTGTATAACATTCCTATTATGTATAAGTGGACATTCGTGCTTTGATGCTGGGTTCTTTGTTTACAACTTTTATAAACTGCTTCCGCTAGAATGCTCTGTGTAGGACGTTGAGATTGGTTGGATGGTTTCCATAAGTAACCACCTGGTCTGTCTGTGGCATACGGCGTCGGGCCCCGGCCGGACCTACTGCTATATGCTATGTGACGGATAGGGGGTGTTATAATTTGCTATCAGACTACTGGTTTTGGTTGGGCTTAAACTGAATTCGTGGACGAATTCTTTTTAAGGGGTGGTGAGCACATTGTGTGCGTCATCGTTATAATGGTAAAAGAACCCATGAATGTCCACTTAGGAATGAAAATACTCATGTTTGAGGAACCTGCGTGTTCCTATAATTACTGTTTGCAATACTATTTGGTCGCTTAACGGTGTTTTGTACCACTATAGGTGACCAGAAGTGGTGTTGGGCCGTCAAAACGCCGAGTTTCTGAGGCTAGTAGTGCACCGGATGTTGCTCCCGCAACACCTCTGTCGGCGGAGAACATACGATTGGTGGCTGAAGCGGTGTTGGTCGTGATTAATGCGCAGCCCGGAAGGCAAGCGCAGCAGCCCGCTCCTATGATGGAGCAAGTACCTCTTCAAGAGGCTGAGCCGAGGAGGGTGGAGCAAGTGGTTTTGGAACTGGTAGTGCCAAGGAGGGCAACTGAGAGGCAGCTTAAGCATGCTATGAGCTTTAACCCTCCGTTATTCTCGGGGTTGGGAACCCCATCTCAGGCTGAAGACTGGCTCTCCAGGGTGAAGAGAGTCATGACAGCAACGGAGACGGAGGAGTTGCAAATGACCACCATCGCTACGTTCCTTTTGGACGGTGAAGCGAGGATGTGGTGGGAAGGATTGGAGCTGCATCATTTGAGAGGTAGACAACTGATAGACGTTCCGATGGAAGAGTTCTCGGGATTGTTCTTGACAAGATACCTCCCTTCTACTCAGAGGATTTCGATGGAGAACGAATTTCTGAAGTTGGTACAGGGTGAGAGGAGTGTGGATGAATATCTCCACGAATTTACTCGTCTGAGTCGTTATGCTAGCTCCACCATTATAGATGAGGAGCGCAAGACTAATCATTTCTATGAAGGATTGAGAGATGAGTTGAGATTACTACTCTCGGGGCCGATGACGCAGGGTTTCTTAACCTTGGTCAATACTGCCCGGTCCTTGGAGAAGGACATGAAAAATGTACAAGCGAAGAAAAGTTTGGGTGAGAAGAAATCTGAATACAAAGTGCCGACTACTTCAAAGTCCGGCTATCGGAGGTCTTTCAAGAAGCATAGGACTTCGGGTCCAGCTCCTTCTGGCGCTTCTGGGGCGACTACGGGTCAGACCCCGGGTGCGTGTTTTACTTGTGGAAAGACGGGGCATTTCGCCCGTGATTGTTGTTACGGACGTCCTAAGTCCGAGAGGAGGCCGGGAGCTACTTATGAAGAAAAGGGAAAGGCGGTGGAGTCGACCGCATCCCATTATACTCCGGCCCAACCAAGGGTCTACAATCTTGGCCAACAGGAGGACATTAAACAAGCTGATGTGGTGACAGGTACGGTTTAATTTATAGCAAGTCAATTTCTTTAAATACTTGTTATGCACATGTTACCTTACCACTACTTGTTTAGGATTTGTATTGATTTGTGAAAATCCGGCACGAGCACTCTTCGATACGGGAGCCTCACACTCCTTCTTGTCCGAAGGATTTATATCACGCATCGGAGTCCCTTCTTCGATGACGAAGGATAAGTTGGATGTGTTGTTGCCCAATGGGTGTTCGATGCGAGTGGATAGGATCTGCGATGTTAAGATTCGTATTGGGGAGCAGGAGTTCGACCTGCGGGCGTCTTTACTTCCGTTAGTGGAGTTCGACGTCATATTTGGCATGGACTGGCTCTCGGAGCAGCAGGCCCATATAGATTGCGATAGCAAGGAAGTCAAGCTGGGAGCAAGTCGTGAAACGACTTTTACGGGCTTAAAGGGGTCGAGCAAGACATTGCTGTCTGCTATTCAGGTGGTGAAGGCGGTTCGTGCTGGTGCAGAACTGTTCTTTACACTAGTGGAGGTTGCAAAGCCGAAGCCCGCGTTGGATTGTATTTCAGTGGTATCGGAATACCCTGATGTGTTCCCCGCTGATCTTCCTGGAGCCCCGCCTCAGCGGGAGATAGATTTTACGATCGAGCTAGTGCCAGGTGCAAAGCCTGTGTCACGATCTCCGTATCGGCTAGCGCCTAAGGAAATGGCGGAGCTAAAAGTTCAACTTCAAGAGTTATTGGAGCAAGGGTATGTGCGCCCGAGTTCTTCGCCTTGGAGCGCACCGGTCCTCTTTGTTAAGAAGAAGGATGGAAGCTTGAGGCTATGTATTGATTATCGGGAGTTAAACAAGCTGACAGAGAAGAACAAGTACACGATCCCCCGGATTGATGATCTCTTTGATCAGTTAGTCGGGTCGACAGTGTACTCGAAGTTGGATCTCAAGGCTGGGTACTATCAGCTGCGAATAAGGGAGAGTAATATCCCGAAGACAGCGTTTAGTACGAGATACGGGCATTATGAGTTTACGGTCATGCCGTTTGGGCTGACTAATGCGCCGTCAGTATTCATGGATTTGATGAACAGGACGTTCAGGGAGTACTTGGACCATTTCGTGATCGTCTTCATCGACGATATTTTGGTGTACTCGCAAAGTGAGGAAGATCACTTCAAGCATCTTCATTTGGTGTTGGAGACGCTAAGGAGAAATTAGTTGTATGCCAAGTTCTCGAAGTGCGAGTTTTGGCTATCCTCAGTGGCGTTCCTCGGTCATATAGTGAGTGGAGAGGGTATTGCTGTGGATCCGGCGAAGATTGTTGCGATACGGGAGTGGCCTGAGCTTGCTATGGTAGCAGAAGTCCGGAGCTTTTTGGGGCTTGCCGGCTATTATAGGCGCTTCATAGAGAACTTCTCGCGGATAGTGTTACCTCTCACTACTTTGACGAGGAAGGAGCATAAGTTCGTTTGGACGCCGGAGTGCGCGCGAGCTTTCGAGGAGTTGAAGTGTCGGTTGACCACGACGCCTATGCTGAGTTTGCCGGTTGGGACCGAAGGCTATGAGATATATAGCGATGCTTCGGGCAGCGGTTTGGGTTGCGTGCTACTGCAGCACGGAAGCATGATAGCTTATGGCTCGAGACAGCTAAAAGTGCACGAGAGGAATTATCCGGTCCATGACTTGGAGTTAGCGGCCGTGATTTTTGCCTTGAAGCTATGGAGACACTATTTGTACGGTGTGAAGATTGATATCTACACCGATCACAAGAGCCTAAAGTATCTAATTGATCAGAAGGATCTAAATATGCGACAACGTAGGTGGATGGAGTTCCTGGGGGACTATACATTCAAGATCCACTACGTGCCTGACAAAGGGAATGCAGTTGCGGATGCGTTGAGTCGCTGAGCCCCAGCTCAAGCCAATTGGCTATCGGTGCACGATGAGCGGTTGGTGCGGGAGTTGGAGGCGTTGGAGATTGTTTGTGTGGACAGGAAATCAAGTGCTGAAGCAGTTCTGAATTGGATTGAAGTCAAATATGACCTGGCTGATCGTATTCGGCAGGCTTTGGATATGGATGCTCATATGAAGCAGTTCATGGTAGAGGCCCTGGATGGGTCAAATTCCCAATTCGTCGTGGAGGACGGATTGCTTTGGAAAGACGGTCGTCTGTGCGTCCCAAGTGTGGGCAATTTACGGGTGGAGTTGTTGTACGAGGCACACCATACCAAGTACTCGATTCACCCGGGGAGCACGAAGATGTACTGTGATGTGAAGAAACTGTTTTGGTGGCCGGGTTTGAAAAAGGATGTGGCGCTATACGTAGGTAAGTGCCAAACCTGCGCCTTGGTAAAGGCGGAGTGCCAAAAGCCGGGAGGATTTCTTAAGTCCTTGCCTATTCCGGAGTGGAAATTTGACGACATCTCTATGGACTTTGTGCACGGTTTGCCAAGGTCGCAGAAGGGAAACGACGCCATTTGGGTGGTTGTTGATCGATTAACGAAGGTGTCGCATTTTATTCCGCATAGGAAGGATGACCCGGTGGAGAAGTTGGCAAAGTTCACGTCCAATGATTGGAGGCTGGTGCAACAAATGTTGGGAACAAAGTTGAAATTCAGCACAGCCTTCCATCCGCAAACGGATGGGAAGACCGAGAGGGTCAATCGAACTATGGAAGACATGCTTCACATGTGTGTCTTGGATTTCGGAAAACAATGGGAAGACCACCTTTATTTGGTGGAGTTCGCATACAACAATAGCTACCAAGCGAGTATTCAGATGGCGCCTTTCGAGGCCCTATATGGTAGGAAGTGTCGCACGCCGTTGTCTTGGTTAGAAACGGGTGAGTCAAAGTTGTATAAGTGATCGGAAGTGGAGGATGCTACTTCTTTGGTGAGAACCATTCGGGAGAGGTTGCTTATCGCTCAGGACCGGCAAGCAAAGTACTATAATGCCAAGCACAGGAACGTGGAGTTCGCTGTGGGCGATTATGTATACTTAAAGATCAAGCCGTTCAAGGGTGTCTCGCGGGTGCGGCGATTGAAAAAGCTAAGCCCGAGGTACCTTGGACCGTTTGAGGTTCTGGAGCGAGTTGGCGAAGCGGCCTATCGGTTGAAGCTCTCAGTGGAGCTTAGTGGTTTACATGATGTATTCCACATTTCGGTGCTTCGGAAGGCGGTGCAAGAGCCTACGCAA
Organism: Platanthera guangdongensis; assembly: GCA_039583875.1. NCBI lineage: Eukaryota > Viridiplantae > Streptophyta > Magnoliopsida > Asparagales > Orchidaceae > Platanthera > Platanthera guangdongensis. Next base: position 219,056,091 of record CM077151.1, read on the forward strand.
GTGATCGCGGTTGATCAAGTGCCGGTGGATAGTGGGCTAACGACAAAGGTCAAGCCCGTGCGGATCGAGGACTCGGAGGTCAAGCGGCTACGCAATAAAGAGATCAGGATGGTCAAGATCCGGTGGGACAATTGCGGTCGTGAGGAGCTCTCTTGGGAGCGAGAGGAGACTATGCTTGACGAGTATCCGGAGTTGTTCCGCTCAGGTACAAATTTTGGTTTTGTACATGTCTTTCCTTTACTTAATTTCGTGGGCGAAATTCTTTTAAGAGGGGGAGAGTTGTAACGCCCCGAAACTCAAAGGAGCAAAAGGGGGACGTTTTGGGCCAGTTTGGGTTCTGGCAACAGGCACACGGCCTGGGACACGGGCGTGTCCCAGGGCGTTTCAAGCGTGTGTCGACACTTAGCCGCGAAGACGGCGGGATTTACTCGACGATTCGTCGAGAGTGGGCACACGGCCTGCAACACGGGCGTGTCGCGGGGCGTGTCGACCCGTGTCGACACTTAGCCGCGAAGTCGTCGAGATTTACTCGACGATTCGTCGAGAGTGGGCACACGGCCTGTGACCCGGGCGTGTCGCAGGGCGTGTCGACCCGTGTCGACGATCGTCCCAGGGAGTCATCGAGATTCGCTCGACGATCGTCGAGACAAGGCACACGGCCTCGGACACGGGCGTGTCCAAGGCCGTGTCATCAAGTCGTCGATCTTCACTCGACGAAGTGTCCCGTGTACACGGCCTGGGGCCCAGGCGTGTCAAGGTGACACGGGCAAGGACACGGGCATGTCCTAGAACCCGTGCAGTGCTCGGGTTGATTTTGGGGAAAAATCATGGGGTACACGGCCGGCCACACGGCCGTGTCAGGTGGAACACGGGCGTGTCAGCTCGAACACGGGCGTGTTCGATACCCGTGTGAGGTTCCAGGTGATTCGATTTTGACGGCGAATGCGGCACACGGCCCTGGACACGGGCGTGTGCCAGGCCGTGTTCGGTCCAGATTGGGCATTTTAGCCCCGAATCGAAGCCGTTCATTTCTTTAACTGAAGATCCAACAGCTGGGGGTTGTTCCTGAGAGGATATACCCGTGAGTGGACTTGGAAAACCCTCACTTTTCATACCTTATCATCTTTCTAAATCCTTGGAGAGAGAGGAGAGCCAAGGGAGGAAGAAGGAGCTAGATCCGCCATTGGAGGAGCTTCGGAGCTCCGAATCGCAAGCCGACTCCGGATCCACGGAGGCAACGCTAGTGTGGTGGTTTTCATCCGATTACTTTTCAATGGCGCCAAAGAGGAACACAAGGGTAACGATTCTCATCTTGAGCATGAATAGCTCTCTTTCTTAGCATAGGAAGCCCGCTCTCGCGAGTTTGCGGAGAGTTGGAGGTGTTCCTTCGGGTAGATATGTGAAGTCCCCGTTGTTTAGAGTCCGTATGCGAGAACGAACATAGGCATGATGTGTGAAGCCTACCCGAACATGTCGGTCTGGATCGGTGATGTTGCATTGCATAAATGCCGGAGAAGACTCCGTGCTATTGGTTGTTTTTCGGGTTTTCTACGCGATAGATTGCAGCCGGGAGCCTTGGGGACTAACCCAAAGGTGCACCCGAAAAACTGGGCGGATACGAGATCTTGCCAACTTGGTGGCCTGAAAGCCAACTTGAACATAACCGAGTTATGTGACTTGTGATAGAATGGGACTCGGTGGAAGTTTGACCCGCGCAAATGGCTTAAATTGTCGTTGCAATGTGAGCACGGGTTAGATGGAACCGTACCCGCTCTATGTCGTTCGGTTAAAGAGACCTAAGGTTACGTGGCACTTGCCGTTGGCATAGATGTGGGTCTTCGGCGGTCAATGGCTTAAATTGACGTGACCCATGCCGAGAAGACCAATTGCTCATAGGTTTGGCCGTCTAAGTGGCGGTGGTGAGTCCGGAATGTTAATGGCTTTAATTGACGTGACATCGACCGATTCACCGAGAATGTGCCCTGAGTGTACGGGGCGTGTGGCCGTACGAGCCAACGTCTGTGATGATATGGCTATTGATATACATTGCTCGCTTATGCTAATGAAATGCAGGGAAGGAGCATCGCTGCCCCGAGTTGGGGGAGGGATCGTTATAATTTGGTCAGCATTGCTGACCGTTGCCTTGTTTTTCCACCGTGCGGTGGTTTGTTGCTTGCAGGTGCAGCTGGACCAAGCAGTCAATAGCGGGCTAAAGCCCTTTTTGCGAAGCCGACCCTCGAAGGCCCAAATGGAAATGTTTACTGCTTTGTTCATGTATGACCGGCCTGCGTGCCGTGGTTTGTAAAACATGTAATATTCAAGTGAAACATTTTGTAAGGCCTTAAGGCTTGTTTTGGGTATTTTGTATAACATTCCTATTATGTATAAGTGGACATTCGTGCTTTGATGCTGGGTTCTCTGTTTACAACTTTTATAAACTGCTTCCCTAGAATGCTCTGTGTAGGACGTTGAGATTGGTTGGATGGTTTCCATAAGTAACCACCCGGTCTGTCTGTGGCATACGGCGTCGGGCCCCGGCCGGACCTACTGCTATATGCTATGTGATGGATAGGGGGTGTTACACACGGCCTGTGCACGGGCGTGTCACATGGCCGTGTCTTTCTCGGGTTGAGATGGTTGTGTACCACCTGAGGGACACGACCGCAGACACGGGCGTGTCGGAAGGCGTGTAAAGGCACACGGCCTGTGACACGGGCGTGTCACATGGCCATGTACTCTTCTGGATAAGTCAGTTGTGTGCCGCTTAAGGAACACGGCCCGTGACACGGGCGTGTCACAGGCCGTGTCAGCCAAAATTCAGACTTTTGTGGAAAAATTATGGCCATCCATTTTCCTTAGCTGGGATCTGATGGCCCAGATTTCTCCCCCTACTTTAAGGCCGAGAATGAAAAGGAAAATCTCATTCTAATCTTGGCCATCCTCTTTCTAAGAAACTAGAGAGAAAGAGAGAGAGAGAGAGGGAGGAGTAGGAGGAGAGGGGAGCCGGCCACCGGTGGAGCTGCGGAATTCCGATTCAAGATCTGAGGCTAGCATTGTAGAGGCAAGTCCGCTGCGGTGCTCTCCAGCCGGCTATAAGTCCATGGCTCCAAAGCGATTGTCAAGGGTAACGATCTTCCTTCTTGGCCATGTGAAGGCCTCCTTTTTTGGCATGTGCATTAATTTCCCCCACTAGAGGGTCGGTTGTGAAGCGATTTCCTTGGGTTGATTCTTGGAATCCCCAATAATTTGGCATATAGATCCGGAAATGGAGTACGGAGTAGGCATGCTGTGTGAAGCCCATCTGGACAAGTCGGTCTGGATTGGTGATGTTATATATACACACTGGAGAAGACTCTGTGATTAAACATATAGTTTATAGAGTCAAATGGGTTATGCCTGTGAAGGCGAGTAGCAGGAAGTACTGGAGTGGTAGTCCAGGAAAATACCCTTGTGATTCTTGTGATGCTTGTGATGCTCGATGGGTTGGACCTGTGAAGGACAGTAGCAGGAAGTACTGGTACGGAAGTCCAGGAAAAGACCCTCTGATGCTTGTGATGTTTGTGATGCTTACTGGGTTGTGTCTGTCAAGGATAGTAGCAAGAAGTACTGGTATGGAAACCCAGGAAGACACCCACTAAATGCTCGTGCCGTATCACTTGAAACGTGGTAGCCAGTCCCTCGAAGACGGTCTGGCTATGTGTGAGCTTGATGAATGCTTAAAAAGGCTTTATGCCAAATAGGTAAGGTGAAACCGACCCTCGCCTTTTTCTTAGCCGCGAGTACATTGGTATTCGGTGATGGCAAGGCGATTTGAGCAACGAGGGGTGGTTGATCCGACCTGCGTTATGTCCGTCCAACTTGAAGACCTGAAAGTGCGGTCTATTGGAGCCCATAGCGAGAGTATTAGGCCTACACGCTATGACACCATGGGGGCTACGGGCCAATCCAGGGTCGTTATAAGACTAAAGTCTCCGGCTGTATGCCATGGAGCAAAATGCTCAGGTTTGTCGTTGGGCTTCGGGGCTTGAACGATGGTGGGCGACTGGTTTATCCGGTACACCAAGAATGTGCCCTGAGTGCACGGATCGTCGGGCCGCATGGCTGACGATTGTGATGAATTTCTTGTACGTGAGAGCACAATATGTGATATATATATATCTGCATATGATTTACTATGCCTGTAGGGAAGGAATACCACTGCCCCGGGTAAGGGGTAGGGTCGTTATAAATTAGTCAGCTGAATGCTGACCGTTTCCTTGTTTGCCACCGTTGGGTGAGCTGTCTTTGTACAGGTGTTGGAGAGCCAAGCGGGGCATATAAAGACTGACGTCTGTGTTGCTACTGCTGCTGCTGCTGCTAGCCCTTGATGGCTAAGCTGAAAAAAATAATATATTTTGTTCATTTGTGGCCGGCCTACGCGGCGATGTTTGGAAGCCACTTTTGTAAAGAGAAACTGTAATTCCATAAGGCCAAATAATATTGTATTTTGGTATACATTCCTATATAAATGTGGGTGTTTATGTTAGTGGGCATTCATGCTTGGAGTTTAGTATTTCTGTTAAAAGCTTCCGCTAGGATGCTATGAGTTAGGATGCGCAACTCTGATATCGAACCGTGACTTCGCCGCCTATTTTGTGGCATATGGTGTGGGGCCTCGGCCAGACCTTCTATTATACGCTATATGAATGGATGGAGTCGTTACATTTTTGGTATCAGCTGTCTCGGTCTTTCCCTTTTGAATTCGTGGTCGAATTCTTTTGTGGGGTGGTGAGCACGTGTACGTGCGAACCACGTTAACACTAATGAACTCTTGAATGTCCACTTAGGAATGCAAATACACCTATTTGGGGAACCTGTGCGTTCCTGGTATTTATTTTGGCAACATGTTTGTTGCTTACTTGTGTGTTTTACGACTGTAGGTGACTAGCGCGACTGCATGACAGCAGGAACCCCAACATTTGATGGGAAGCCTGACATTAACTGTGCTACCAACATCTCATCCATCGATAGAGACAGTTCGATTGATCGCTGATGTGGTTTTTGCAATGCTCAAGGCTCACCATGAGGGACAGGTTCAGCCCTCTGATCCAGTAATGCATCCCATGCCGGCCAGTGCATTTGAGCAGACGGCAAGGGGAAGCACATCAGCTTCGTCATTGAACATGTGCTTGAGCCAAGGAGTGGACATAGTTGAGGAATACTTTCATGCATTTGTTGCGCTGAGACAACAACCAGAGTTTGTGTTTGAAACCGAGGAGCCTAAGATCAATAGGTTTTATGATGGGCTACGTCAGGAACTACATTTTCTATTGATGGGTCCTAAGTTATTAGGATTCCAAACATTGGTGGAGTCAGCTAGATTATTGGAGATGGACTTGACAAGAGCCCAACAACTTCATGCGATTAGGAAAGTGCGTGCTCCAAGGGTTGGAAAGCCTGCCCACTGCAGGAGGCAGGAACACGAGGCTCGTGCTTGTTATACTTGTGGCAAGAAATGACACATTGCCCGAGACTGTCGGGTTGGTGTGCAAGAGCCAAAGAAGCAATACAAGTGCTACTCGTGTGGTAAAGAAGGACATAAAGCCCGAGATTGCCGAGTTGGCCCTTAGAGGACGATAAACAAGATGGAAATGTCAACTTTATGTACATAAATAACTGTGCTACTTGTGTATTTGTGGGCTATGCATGTGTTGTATGTACAGTAGTCAATTTTGAATGGCAGTTTCCACTGTTTCGTTTGTGCTTATATGGGTACAATACATATATGTGTGGGATAAATGTGTTTGCACAATAGTCGTGAACACAAATAGAAAGTTGATATTCTATTACATGGGGACATTTTCGCCCATAATTGTCAGGATTGGTCGACCAATGGTTGAGCAGAAGATAAGAGCGTCGTATGTTGAAACGGGAAAGGCAGTGGTGGAGTCCTCTGCATCCCAGGCGCAATCCTGAGTTTATACTCCTGGCTGGTAGGAGGCCATTAAGCACAGTGACGTTGTCACAGGTGCGCGGTAATAGCGTTGATTGTTTTTATTATCGCATACTTTGTATGTAGCTTGTGCGTGATGTGTGCGCCACAGGATTTGGTATGATTTGGCACACGCGGGCGAGAGTACTGTTTGATACGGGTGCTTCGCATTCATTCCTGTTTAAGGACTTTGTAGCTTGAATTGGAGTACCTAGTCATGTGAAGACAGAGAGCGTGAGGGTGTTATTCCCGAATGAATGTTTGATGTTGGCGGATAGAACATGCGATGTGGCGGTGCAAATTGGAAGTCAGGAATTTTGTTTGAATGCATCTGTGTTGCGGATATCGAGGTTTAATGTAATCTTTGGTATGGATTGGCTTTCAGAGCAGCGTGCTTTATTGATTGTAATGCCAAAGTGCCAAAGAGATCTGACTGGGCCAGAATACCGAGCTTGCGACGAAGTTTGCGGGTATGCGAGGATTGAGCGCGACCTTGATGTCTGCACTCCAAGTCGTCAGTGCTGTTTAGAATGGCGCAGAGTTATTCTTCACGCTTATTCAGGCTGTTGAGCCAAAGGACAATGTGTGCAATGTTCCGATTGTATCAGAGTTTGTTGATGTATTTCCTAAGGGTCTTCATGGGCTACCACCCCAACGGGAGACCAAATTCACTATTAAGTTGATCCCAAGTCTGAAACCTGTGGCCCGCTCACCTTGTCGCGTCGCGCCAAAGGAATGTCAAGAATTGCTGGAGCAGAGATAAATACGCACAAGTATTTCACCTTGGAGCGCACCTATTTTTTTGTGGAAAATAAAGACGGTGGTTTGCGGTTATGTATTGACTAAGCTAAGAGAAGAACAAGTATCCAATTCCACGAATAGATGAATTGTTTGATCAGCTGGTGGGATCAACCGTCTACTCCAAATTGGATTTGAACTATTTCTGGGAAGGTGACATTCCCAAGACCGCATTTGGAACACATTACGGTCATTATGAGTTCACAGTAATGTCATTCATGTGCCATCGGTATTCATGGACCTAATGCACCAAACGTTCCGAGAGTACTTGGACCTGTTTGCGATTGCATTCATTGATGATATCTTGGTGTACTCTCAATCAGAAGCTGATTATGCAAACCACTTGCGGTTGGTGTTGCACACCTTGCGAAGGAATAAGCTCTATACCAAATTCTCAAAGTGTGAGTTTTGGATGTCGTCAGTGCTTTTCTTGGCCATGTGGTGAGTGGAGAGGGCATAGCAGTGGATCCGGCAAAGATAAGAGCCGTTCAGGAGTGACCAGTGTTGTCTTCAGTGACCGAGGTCAGGAGCTTCCTTGTACTAGCAGGCTACTATCGACGGCTTGTGGAAAACTTTTCATGGATCGCTTTGCCTCTGACCACACTGACGCGAAAGGATCAAAAGTTCGTTTGGAAGTCGGAGTGCATGCGAGCTTTTGAAGAGCTAAAGATTCGTTTGACCACGACGCCTGTGTTGACATCACCATATGGTACATACGGATATGAGATCTATAGTGATGCTTCAGGGAGCGGCTTAGGCTGTGTTCTTCTACAATTTAGGAAAATGATTGCTTATGGCTCTCGCCAGTTGAAAGTGCCTGAGCGAAATTATCCCGACCACGACTTGGAGTTGGCGGCGGTGGCATTTTCTTTATGGCGTAAAACTGGATATCTTTACGGACTATAAGAGCCTAAAGTACTTGTTGGAGCAGAAGGATCGGAATATGCGATAACGTAGATGGTTGGAGTTCCTTGGGGACTACACCTTTGCGATTTATTATACTCCCGAGAAGGGAAACATGGTCCCTGATTCCTTGAATCGTAGGACTCCGTCAATGGCAAATTGGTTGCAGAGGCACGATGAACATCTGATCCAGGCGTTGGAAGCATTAGAGATTTCTTGTGTTGACAAGAATTCCACAGCCGATGCATGTTTGAACTAGACGAAAGTCTCCAACGCTATGCAAAAGATGGGCTAGATGGCCAATTCTCCTGGGAGGATGACCTTTTGCCAAAAGAGGGCCGGTTGTGCATCCTGATTATGGGTAAGTTGCGAGAAGCGCTGATGTACGAAGCTCACTTTACGAAGTACAAGATTCACCATAGGAGCATAAAGATGTTCAGGGGACATGAAGAAGCTGTTCTGGTGGCCAGGATGAAAGAAAGATATCGCTCGTTATGTCGCTAAATGCCAAACTTGTGTTTTGGTGAAAGCAGAATGCCAGAAGCCAGGTGGTTTCTTGAGGTCGTTGCCGATTCCGGAATGTAAGTTCGATGATATTTCAATGGATTTCGTGCACGGGTTGCCGAGGTCTCAACACAGGAATGATTCAATCTGGGTGATTGTAGAACGGTTAACGAAAGTGACGCACTTCCTTCCGAACAAACGGGATAATTCAGTGGAAAGTTTGGCAAAACTTTATGTTGAACAGATTGTACGACTACATAGTGTTCCTCGTAGCATTGTGAGCGATCGTGATGGGCGATTTACATCAAATGACTGGAGGCTAGTCCATCAGCGGTTGGGCACGAAATTGACATTCAGTACGGTCTTTCATCCCCAAACGGATGGCCAAACTTAGAAGACCAACATAACAATGGAGGATATGCTCTGAATGTGCGCCCTGGACTTTGGTAAGAGATGAGAAGACCATCTCTATCTGGTGGAGTTTGCTTACAACAATAGCTACCAAGCGAGCATCGGTATGGCACCGTTTGAAGCTCTATATGGTCACAAGTGTCGTACATCGTTAGCTTGGGCAGAAGCACGGGAATCCAAACTCTATAACTGTCAAGAGCTAACTCGACGATACGCACTATTCGAGAGCGACTACTGATAGTGAAATACTACAACGCCAAACACCAGAATGTGGAGTTCGCGGTAGGCGATTGGGTATATTTGAAGATCAAATCCTTCAAATATGTTTCCAGGATTCGGCGTCTGAAAAAGTTAAGTCCGAGATATCTTGGTCCATTTGAAGTGGTGGAGCGAATTGGGGAAGCTGCATATCAGCTAGCTCTTTCGGCAGACTTAGGTGGATTACATGATGTGTTTCAAATCTCGGTGCTTCGGAAAGCAGTCAAAGATCCAGCTCAAGTGATTGAGAATGATCGTGTGCCGGTGGAGTATGGGCTAACAACAAAGGTTAGGCCCATTCAGATCGAGGATCGAGCCGATAAATAGTTGCGGAACAAGACTATTGGGATGGTCAAAGTCCGGTGTGACAATTGTGACCGTGAGGAGAGAACATGGGAGCGAGAGCAGACCATGCGAGCTGAAGTTCCCGAGATATTTGTGTAAACTGTTATGTAGTGCGTCGCAAGGTGTATCAAACTTTGATGAAGTTATAACATCTTGTTTTTGATTTCCTTACTGTGTGCAAATTTTGGGACGAAATTTATTGTAAGGAGGGGAGGGTTGTAACAGCCCAATCCCAAGTTGGATTCAAGTTGGGTGACATGGCCTGGGATACGGGCATGTCCTAGAGCGTGTCCTGCTCTGTATGGCTGAGCAGTCTGTCCAGTGCTCGACGAACTGCAATCGATGAGTTCTCGTGAGGGAACACACCCTGTGACACGGGCGTGTCAGAGGGCGTGTCCCCTCTGGTTGACGAACATCGCTTGACGAAGAGCATGCTGGAGGCGCATATGCTGTCGTGTAAGGGCACACGGCCTGTGACACTGCGTGTCACAGGCCGTGTCCTCTTCTAGATTTGGCCAGGGCAGCACGACCTGGTGGACACAGGCAGGACATGGGTGTGTCTCTGGGCACACGACCTGTGCACGTGCGTGTCATATGTTCGTGTCTTGCTCGGGTTGAGATGGTTGTGTACCACCTGAGGGAAATGGCCGCAGACACGGGTGTGTCGGAAGGCATGTCAAGGCATACGGCCTGTGACATGGGTGTGTCACATGGCCGTGTAATATTTTGGATAAGTTAGTTATGTGCCACTTAAGGTACACGTCCTGTAACACGGGCGTGTCATAGGCCGTGTCAGCTAAAATTCAGAATTTTGTGGAAAAATTGTGGCTGTCCATTTTCCTCAGCTGGGATCTGATGGCCCAAATTTCTCCCCCTACTTTAAGGCCGAGAATGAGAAGGAAAATCTCATTCTAATCTTGGCCATCCTCTTTCCAAGAAACTAGAGAGAAAGAGAGAGAGGGAGGAGGAGGAGGAGAGGGGAGCCGACCACTGGTGGAGCTGCGGAATTCCGATTTAAGATTTGAGACTAGCGTTGTAGAGGCAAGGCCGCTGCGGTGCTCTCCAGCCGGCTAGAAGTCCATGGATCCAAAGTGATTATCAAGGGTAACGATCTTCCTTCTTGGCCATATGAAGGACTCCTTTTTGGCATGTGCATGGATTTCCCCCACCAGAGGGTTGATTGTGAATGGATTTCCTTGGGTTGATTCTTGGAATCCCCAATAATTTGGCATATAGATCCAGAAATGGAGTACAGAGTAGGCATGCTGTGTGAAGCCCATCTGGACAGGTTGGTCTGGATTGGTGATGTTGCATATACACACTAGAGAAGTCTCCGTGATTAAACATGTAGTTTATGGAGTCAAATGAGTTGTGCCTGTGAAGGCGAGTAACAGGAAGTACTGGAGTGGTAGTCCAGGAAAAAACCATTGTGATGCTTGTGATGCTCGATGGGTTGGAACTGTGAAGGACAGTAGCAGGAAGTACTGGTACGGAAGTCCAGGAAAAGACCCTCTGATGCTTGTGATGTTTGTGATGCTTACTGGGTTATGCCTGTGAAGGACAGTAGTAAGAAGTACTGGTATGGAAACCCAGGAAGACACCCACTAAATTCCCGTGTCGTATCACGTGAAACGTGGTATCCAGTCCCTCGAAGATGGTCTGGCTATGTGTGAGCATGATGAATGCTTAAAAAGGCTTTATGCCAAAGAGGTAAGGTGAAATTGACCCGCACCTTTTTCTTAGCCGCGAGTACATTGGTATTCGGTGATTTTAAGGCGATTTGAGCAACAAGGGGTGGTTGATCAGACCTGCGTTATGTCCGTCCAACTTAAAGACCTGAAAGTGCGGTCTATTGGAGCACATAGCGAGAGTCTTAGGCCTACGCGCTATGACACCATGGGGGGCTACGGGCCAATCCAAGGTCATTATAAGACTAAAGTTTCCGGCTGTACGCCATAGAGCAAAATGCTCAGGTTTGTCATTGGGCTTCGGGCCTTGAACGGCGGTGGGCGACTGGTTTCTTTGGTACACTAAGAATGTGCCCTGAGTGTACGGATCATCGGCCGCATGACATACTATTGTGATGGATTGCTTGTGTGTGAGAGCACAATATGTGATATATATATGTTTGCATATGATTTACTATGCCTGCAGGGAAGGAATACCACTGCCCCGGGTAAGGGGTAGGGTCGTTATAAATTGGTCAGCTGAATGCTGACCGTTGCCTTATTTTCCACCATTGGGTGGGCTGTCTTTGTACAGGTGTTGGAGAGCCGAGCAGGGAATATAAAGACTGACGTCCGTGCTGCTGCTGTTGCTAGCCCTTGAAGGCTAAGCTGAAAAAAATAATATGTTTTGTTCATGTGTGTCCGGTCTGCACTCCGATGTTTGGAAGCCACTTTTGTAAAGAGCAACTGTAATGCCATAAGGCCAAACAATATTGTATTTTTGTATACATTCCTATATAAATGTGGGTGTTTATGTTAGTGGACATTCATGCTCGGAGTTCAGTATTTCTGTTAAAAGCTTCTGCTAGAATGCTATGAGTTAGGATGCGCAACTCTGATATCGACCTGTGACTTCGCCGCCTATTTTGTGGCATATGGTGTGGGGCCCCGCCCGAACCTTCTATTATATGTTATATGAACGGATGGAGTCATTACACAAGGGAGGTCCCATGTGTTAGCTATGTTGTGCTTAACAAAGGATACATTACATTTATAATGATCTTTGCTTGACAAGCAATTTAGATCAAGTGTAGTCTTGTCTTTTCGATCATCTCATGATTGTAATATTCGAATACTCTATTGTACTCTCAATCCGTGCTTTCGCGGGGCCCACAACTCCGCTGATCTTTCCACAAACAAGCAATGTTAAAGGCCACTTGGCGCATCTAGTCTCATTGATCAGCGATGTTGTAACCCGTGGTATAAGAGCAGTGTATCTAGCGATCCTTCTTAGGATTTTCTCTGCATGTTTCCCTTTTGTGCCCTTCTAAAGGATACGTGGCTAGCCCGCATTGAGTAGGACTACACTCCTGATGACCTTTCTTGCTCAAACGATGCATAAGGCCCACATGGAACACTTATGGCAGCATCCGACTTTTTTTGGTCATCTCCGAGTATAGACCTCTTTTTATCAACAGCCTTTCGACAAGATAACAAGTTAAATCTGATCTGTTAAAAGTATTCACAAAATTCATTTTGCATATACTCGTTTCATATGCATTGCTTGCATGAAGCACTATCAGATGATGATTTACAAGCTCTCTATTACTCTCATCAGATATTAATGGCACCAATTATTAATCAAACTATCTGGTTCTTCTTGATTGACAGGCCACGTTGTAGAGAGTCTAATTATGATGATTTCTTCTTATTGATCTGCACTTTATACTAAAGATATCATATCTGATTTCTTCTTATTGATCTGGACTTCATATTAAAGATATCATATCTGATTTCTTCTTATTGATCTGGACTTCATATCAAAGAATCTAATTTCTCACGAAAAGATCACTATCGCGGTCTGATCTTTATTCAATTATTAGCAGAGTTCGTCAGACATTTCTTCTGCTATCTGATCATATCTATCTTATCATGTCAACAGTTAGCTTTCGCAAGTTCCATTTACGTACTTGCAGCTTTGTTCACTCTATCACATCTGCTTCTAACTCTTTTTCTTGCAGAGTTCAGCAGATACTTGCAAGTTTCTTTCAGGTACTCGCATCTTACTTTCATATATCATATCCGCTTCTAACTCTTTTCTCATAGAGATTAGCAGGTATTTTCAAGTTCACTCATGGTACTTGCAACCTATTTTTCTTTCATATCTGCTGCTCACTCTTCCTTTTTGCAGAGATTAGCAGGTATTTGCAAATTTCCTTCAGATACTTGTAGCTTACTTTCATATGCACCATTATATCTGCGTATAACTTCTATTTTGCAGAAACTAGTAGACACTTGCAAGTCCCCTTCAGGTACTTGCAACTTATTCTTCTTTCACGCCTACTACTTACTCTTCCATTTTCATAGGATAACAGGTGCTTGCAAGCCTCCATCAGGCAATTCAGGTACACACAAGATGTACCCCCCTTCTCTGCCTACATTAACTTTGCCTTTGCAGGAGAAAGATAGGCATTGGCAAACTCCTTCTAAGGAATAACATCAGGTTCAATGTCTCCTTACCTCTTAATTTTCTAAGGGGTGGATCATGAGTTTTGTGGGTCTCTTACTTTTTCGAAATTCCCTTCGGGACTTAAAAAGTGCGGGGATTATGTTAACATAGAAATTGGCGATCCTTTCTAAGGTAGCAAGCTTGCTTGTCGCAACCTGCTCCAGGTTCTCCCTGGAGGTCACGACCCGTCTAAGGATGGGAGGACAGACTTCTCTGTCCACCCAGGCCGCGCGTCTAGGGCGGTCTCACCTGTCTAACTGCCTAGGTCGCGCAACAGCCGCTTATTCTGCAGTGGCTTCGGCCTGCTTCCTCAGTCCGGCCGTACAGTCCATGCGGTTTGATCAGCTAACCGCACCATGATTCTCCATTCCGATAGGACTACCCAACTGTGGCGGACTTGGATTCCTATCCACCCAGACTTCCATATAGACACATGCTCGACAGGAGTCACGGTCTTCACCAGCCCACTCCTGCAAGTTACACAAGCAAAGCAAACCACTACATCACTAGGCGACCTGCCTCCAGTTCGCTCAATGCTAGGTGACCTACCTCCAGGTCGCCCAACAACACGATAACTCTCAAGGTCGCCCACCAGAGGGGGACAACCTCCAGGCCGCCCAGTACGGGGGTCAAGCCTGACCATTTCAATAGGAGGCAAACTTCAGTGATTGGGGCGACCTGCATCTTCAGTCCGCCAGGTCGCCCAGTCGGCCAGCTCGCCCGCCTACAATTCACTGACTTTAGCTCAGTCCGCCAAAGGAGCGTGGACATGCTCTAGCTCTTCGCCAAGATGCACAACATTCAGCGGACTCATCCCATCCACCGCAAGCTAGGCGGACTCGTTATTCCACTCAACCCTTCAGTCCTCCTGAGTAGACGAACTTCTTCAGTAAGAAGGCGATCTTCTTTATTCAGTCCACTAGGTCGCCAACCTTTAACCCAGCGACAAGCCTCCAATAGAGGTGGACTCGTCTCGTCCGCCGCGAGCTGGGAGGACTCTCCCAGTCCACCACTGAGCCCTCCAGCCTTCCACCAGCATGCTTCCCTGCTGTAGAGATGGACTCACTACGCAGTCTGCCACTCAGCTTTCCAACACATGCTTCCTCCTAACAGCGGGCAGATAACTCCTTAGCCCGCATATCTTGGCATGGGCTCACTCAACACAGAAGAGACTGACTCGTCCCAGTCCACCAACATTAGAATCAACTCAAGACAAGTCCCCAACCGCACGATATGATACGGACTCGGCGGACTCCAAGTTCTACTCGCACAACTCACCGACTCATCGGGGGTGACGTTACCAAAAGCCGTTACCTCCTCGGGCATATAAATATCCCCACACAAGTCTCATTTGGGGGGGGGGGACACATACACGAGGGAAACTGACGACAAGGTCAAGGCATCAGACCTCCGCGCAACCTCACCTGCCCTCTTTGCCTGATCGCATAGTCCGCTCGGCTTCCTCCAGCAAGCTGCGGGATTAGTTAACCACGCGATCTACCGACCTCTCTGTTCAGTTTGTGCGACCTCCTCTGGAAACTTCTTTCCTTAGCCGCCAGCTTCCCCCTTTGTACCCTTTATTTCATTGCTTTCCATGTAAAGGTTAAACTCAAGCTATAATGATTGAATATTAATCAAAGGAAAGCCCGTCGTAAGAGTGACATTTAAGTCGTGGCAGGCGAAGTCTGCTATTGCCGCTGCTAGTGGCCCCCGCTTCTTCTCAACTCACCTCTCTCGACATCAACCTGCAAAACCAACCGTCAAAGTAACCACCTGCTCGACAGTTCCTGATCAACCTCTCGACCATGTCCAGACTCGGATCAACATCCTCCTCTCCTCTATCCCTGCAACCCTTGATCAAGCACTTGCTCCACTCTCGAGCACTCAGAAGTTTTACCTCGCCATTATCACCGCAACCTCATTCCTCAATCAACCTCTTCACCTCATCGTAGCCCGTGAGACCGAACACACCCGTTAGCTGCTGGAGCTCGCGACAACCCCTCTCCTCTCCGTTTCTGCGCATTAACAATTTTATTAGGGAGCATGTAGAGAAGGAAGAAACCAGTCTTGAGTTTCTCCCCACAGACAAGCAAGTGGCTGATATCTTCACTAAGCTATTAGATGAAGCAAATTTCAACACCCTCAAATTTGAGTTGGGTATGTTTAACTTGGCCTAGATTCAGGCACTCCCTTTTGCATTTTTTGTGCAGGTATTGTTCCTCTTGCTGGAGATAAAGAATCCCCAGTAGTATCAGTTCACTGATGCTTCTACTGAGTGGGAGTAAGTTGCTCTGGAAGGGCCAGCCTCCATCTGCATATTCTGCAAAAGTTAAAAAGAGGGAGAGAAGAGAGATGGTCTTAGCAAGGGGGAGACATAGCAAGGGGGAGAGATGGCAAAGGGGAAAGAAGAAAGACATATCCAGTCATCCAGAGAAAGACATGCGACACTCAAGTAAGGACAAACACCTTGCAGCAAAATAAGGGGAGTAGGTGATGCTCACCATACAGGCAGGAATTGAGGTACACTTCCTTATAGCATGTCAGCTATTTCAAATATTTATTTTGCTGTAATGTTATATGTGTCATTTACCAAGGAAAGAAAACTATTTTAATAAGGGTTTTGACTTCTTCAAATAGGGGGAGATTGTTGGGTCCATTGTTCACAATGTCCCTGATTTATGAGAAGTCAAACAGGTCAATATCACACACATTAAATGAATTTGATGTGTATTTGAGGTTTTGAGTGCAGGTTGTCCATTTCATATTGATTGGACAAGAGGACACAATAAGTGGTTACTGGACATAGCAAAAATTGACTAAGTCCACAGGCGTTGAGTGAAGCAAGTTCACTCAACGCCAGAGGTATGGATTCAATATTTGTTAAAATTCAACAAACCGCAGATGCCCCCTTGGATACCCTGTTGAAAACTCAACAAACCGAAGGAGAATACACCCACTTATAATGTTGAAAGTTTTCCCGGATCGTGGAGTTAGCAGGGGTTATCTCAACAAAGCAGTAACAACCAGCAACACATGCAGCACAAGCTTCTTTATTGATCAAGAGCAAACTTCTTTACAAGGCGAGACATACATGGCGAGACATGCTTCACCAAAACCCAACACCGAGAGAGCAGAGACAGTTACAAAGACAAGAACAAAAAACAAGCCGGGCGGACTCAATCAACAAGCCGCCGACCTACTGCTGTGGAGTCCGCTCAGTCCGCCAGGTCGCTAGACCGCAACCCAAGCCGCGCGGACTCACCCTTATTCCAATGCTTAGCTCTTCACCGCCGATCTGCACGCCGCCAGACCGCACAAGCTGCGTCACCGAATGGAACAGTCCGCCTGAAGCAGGCGACTTCCTGAACCCCGAACCAAGTCGCCAAAGAGAAGACCGCCTGGTCGCTATCCGCGACCTGCTGTTTACCGCCTGTTGCTTAACCGCGGAGTCCGCACTGTCCCTGACCGCAATCAGAGCCAAGTCCTGGCTTTCCAGCGCTATCCGCAAACCCTGCACAGCACAACCGGGTCAACTCTCAATCCGCGCGGACACCAAAGTCCAGACCGCAGCAACTTACGCGAGCTCAATTACTGTTCACTTACTTCGGTCTAGGTTCCTCCTCTTCCTGATGTGACATGGGTCCTATTTATAGGTACGACGATGAGTATGGTCACCGCCCTAGCCGATAGGATCACCGCCACAACCCGCAGCTAGAACAAGTGTGTCCGCCAGCCCGCGGACACACATTCCAGTTCGCCGCTCCTGTGCAGATAGCCAGTCCGCCCCAGCTTCTCCAAGGCCGGACTCCAATATCCAGCCCGCCTTGCCACCAGAGGCAAAGCCAGGACCACAACAGCCGGACTCCACAACAGCCGTGTCCGCCATTCTGCGGACAAGGCATCAGCCCGCAAAACCCGAGCCCGCAGACTCGCCATCAAGGCACCTGCCGGACTCAGCGGACACCCGGCTTCCGTCCGCATATCCCAAGTCCATTGCCTCATTGCCAAGGCACCTCCGGACTTAGCGGATACGCCAATCCAGTCCGCTAACAGCAGACTCCAGTCCGCAACTCCTGAGTCCATAACCTCATCACAAGGCTAAACCGGACTCAGCGGACTCGGGCTCCAGTCCGCACGCTCCTGCACAAGCAATTCTCCAGTCCGCATTTCCCCAAGCTAGCAAACAAGGCAACAACACTTCTACTACGCTTGGCGGACTGAGAAACCAGCCCGCGCTCCACTGCGCGATCTCCCCGGACTGAGCCATCCTAAACTTGGTTCAGATCACACCAAGTCCAGTCCGCTGGCCACAAGGGCCAGTCCGCACTTACTGGCGGACACTGGATCTAGCCCGCCATACCGGGCGACCTCCAGTTTCTGTCCGCGCTGACCGGCGGTCTCCGCGGCTTCCACTTGCCGCTTCACTAGAGCAAGACCATGACAACTGCCAAACCGGTCTGCCGAGCTCCAGTTCTTCAGTCCGCTTAATGCCGGACTCCGCGGATAACATTCCTATCCGCCCGGTTACATCCTGGGAGTCAACCGCCTGCTGAGCATACACTGGCCTGTCAGACCGCCGCTGCTGTCCGCGTAGTCCGTGCGAACAGACCGCCCAGGCCGCCACAGAGCAAACCGCCTGCAACATCCCTGCCGACCTAGTAGTCCGCCAACCCTGTTCGCGTAGTCCGCTCGGATAGGTTTCCCAAGCCTTCCATTCACCCACTTTCACTTCACAGAATTCAACACTCCCCCTTGAAGTGAGAAGTGGTGAATAACTCCAGCAGCTCCCGTAACCTTGCACCTGGTCCTTCCGATAGCATCTACGAAGAGATGTCCAAGACATAGTCCTCGCCCCACATATCATGGACCATGAGGGAGCCCTCCAACATCTCCAAAAAGGATTCATGCTTCCCTCTGCCTTCTTCAGCTTCAACCTCCACTCATGCATCACAGGAGTATCACCAACTTCCTTGGATACTGAAGTCCAAGCCTCGTTGCCTCTGAGAGAAGTCACCTCTTCAGACTTGGTGTCAACCACCTCCTTGATTCTAGTGGGGTCATCACAGCCAGAAGAACCTTGCTCGACCTGAGGGCTAACAAGGAAACACGGGATCAAGTCCGCCGTGTTCCCTTCACAATATCGAGCTGGTGGCTTACTGATCCTCTTCGATCTCTGAAGAACCTGATCATGGCTAACCACCTCCGCTGCTATTGAACCAGCTCCGTTCCCGGGCAAACCCAGAACAATGCTCCCTTTGCTCCCTGAACAAGATGCCTCCTTACTGGAACAAAAAGAATCTGGAGCAACGCTCCCCCTGCTACCTGAACCAGAAGACTCCCCTCTTGAACAAGAACTGCCTGGAACATCGCTCCCCTTGCTTCCTGAATCGGAAGCCTCCGCCTTCGAGCCAGAAGAACCTGGAGCATCGCTCCCCCTTCTTCCCAACTCTGACGCCTTTGCCCCGGAGCTAGAACAACCTGGACCACCTGGTGACTCAGGCAACTCCACTTCCTTAGCAGCAGCCTCCTTCAGCTCACCATCTGACCTGCTTATCTCTAGCTCCACATAAGAGCTACCCCAATACGGCGTCAACTCATCAAAAACAATGTCTCTCGACACTATGAGTTTCTTCGTCGCAGGATCCATACACCTCCATCTTCTTCTCTACTCATCATACCCAACAAAGACTAGCTTTGTCTTGAGAGCACCCGGAGAGTGTATATAGCAGGTAGATCTAAACACCCGAAGGTGCTTCACTGAGGGCTTCACTCCGAACATCAGCTCATAAGGAGTCTTCATTATGATCGGACTAAGAGGCATCCGGTTGATGACATGAGCAGCACAGGCTATTCCCTCCGCCCAAAGAGCCTTCGGAACGCCTTTACTATGAAGCCAACACTTGCAGGTCTCCGTTAACCAACGGATCATCCGAGCTGCAATACTACCCTGTTGTGAAGTATGTCCACAAGAAAGCTCCATCCGTATCCCTTGCTTCCTGCAAAAGCGTGAGAACTCGGTTGAGCCAAACTCACCACCGATACTTGTCCTCAACACCTTGATTCTCCGGCCAAGCTGGCCTTCCACAAGCTTCTTGAACTCCACAAACAAGCGTACCATGTTGAACTTCTTCTTCATAAAGTATACCCAAGTATACCCAGAATAGTCATCAACCAATATCAGCATGAACCTGCTGCCTCCAAGACTGGCCGTGACGGTCGGTCCCACCAGAGCACAATGGACAACCGCCAATGGTGCATTACATCTGGATTGTGCTTTGTCGACCATGAAGCGATAGGCTCCACTTTCCTGACATCCCGCACACCCTCGACCATCGCCATAGGATGACAATCTAGGCAAGCCTCTTACGAGTCTTCTTTCCGCCATTGCTTTCAGCTTGTCCATCCCTACATTTCCCAGTCTTTCATGCCAGATAGCTGCACTATCACTGGCATTCCTCCGATCAACTCCAGAACTAGTTGAAATCCCAACTACGTTCTTCTCCTTCCTCCCTACCTGAGCAACGTTCGCCGAGAGCAAGATAACCTTGCACTCCTTCCGAAGATGACCTTGCTGCTTGCATTTATAGCACCTTGGTCCTTCCTTCCTCTTCCTATCACGCCTAGGAGAAACACTCCTTTCTTCCTGATACGAAGAAGAGGGACCATCTTCAGCAGCAACCTTCACCTTCTTCCTGAACAACCCATCAAGGGAAGTCCAAACCTCCGCAGCTGACCGACATCCACTGATGTGGTCCAAGAGCTCCGATGAGATCACCTGCTTGAGAATAGACTCCGCTTTCGCATTTGCCTCCTTCCAAGCTCTCATCGCCTCAGCATTGCCAGCAGTATCCTCTTGTCTTCCTGCTCCGCATACAACCTCCCAAAGGTCCTTGCCAAGAAGAAAGCTCTTCATACAGGACTTCCACCGTTCACAGTTCGTCTCTGTAAGAAGATCAATTCCAAGACCACTTGCATCCTCCACTGCCATGGTTCTACCACTGGTTTCCTCTTCAGAAGAGCAACTACTTCCATTGAGCACTGCTTGACCACTCCAACAACCTCGCTTTGATACCATGTTAAAATTCAACAAACCGCAGACGCCCCCTTGGATACCCTGTTGAAAACTCAACAAACCGAAGGAGAATACACCCACTTATAATGTTGAAAGTTTTCCCGGATCATGGAGTTAGCAGGGGTTATCTCAACAAAGCAGTAACAACCAGCAACACATGCAGCACAAGCTTCTTTATTGATCAAGAGCAAACTTCTTTACAGGGCGAGACATACATGGCGAGACATGCTTCACCAAAACCCAACACCGGGAGAGCAGAGACAGTTACAAAGACAAGAACAAAAAACAAGCCGGGCGGACTCAATCAACAAGCCGCCGACCTACTGCTGTGGAGTCCGCTCAGTCCGCCAGGTCGCCAGACCGCAACCCAAGCCGCGCGGACTCACCCTTATTCCAATGCTTAGCTCTTCACCGCCGATCTGCACGCCGCCAGACCGCACAAGCTGCGTCACCGAATGGAACAGTCCGCCTGAAGCAGGCGACTTCCTGAACCCCGAACCAAGTCGCCAAAGAGAAGACCGCCTGGTCGCTATCCGCGACCTGCTGTTTACCGCCTGTTGCTTAACCGCGGAGTCCGCACTATCCCTGACCGCAATCAGAGCCAAGTCCTGGCTTTCCAGCGCTATCCGCACAACCTGCACAGCACAACCGGGTCAACTCTCAATCCGCGCGGACACCAAAGTCCAGACCGCAGCAAATTACGCGAGCTCAATTACTGTTCACTTACTTCGGTCTAGGTTCCTCCTCTTCCTAATGTGACATGGGTCCTATTTATAGGCACGACGATGAGTATGGTCACCGCCCTAGCCGATAGGATCACCGCCACAACCCGCAGCTAGAACAAGTGTGTCCGCCAGCCCGCGGACACACATTCCAGTTCGTCGCTCCTGTGCAGATAGCCAGTCCGCCCCAGCTTCTCCAAGGCCGGACTCCAATATCCAGCCCGCCTTATCGCCAGAGGCAAAGCCAGGACCACAACAGCCGGACTCCACAACAGCCGTGTCCGCCATTCTGCGGACAAGGCATCAGCCCGCAAAACCCGAGCCCGCAGACTCGCCATCAAGGCACCTGCCGGACTCAGCGGACACCCGGCTTCCGTCCGCATATCCCAAGTCCATTGCCTCATTGCCAAGGCACCTCCGGACTTAGCGGACACGCCAATCCAGTCCGCTAACAGCAGACTCCAGTCCGCAACTCCTGAGTCCATAACCTCATCACAAGGCTAAACCGGACTCAGCGGACTCCGGCTCCAGTCCGCACGCTCCTGCACAAGCAATTCTCCAGTCCGTATTTCCCCAAGCTAGCAAACAAGGCAACAACACTTCTACTACGCTTGGCGGACTGAGAAACCAGCCCGCGCTCCACTGCGCGATCTCCCCGGACTGAGCCATCCTGGACTTGGTTCAGATCACACCAAGTCCAGTCCGCTGGCCACAAGGGCCAGTCCGCACTTACTGGCGGACACTGGATCTAGCCCGCCATACCGGGCGACCTCCAGATTCTGTCCGCGCTGACCGACGGTCTCCGCGGCTTCCACTTGCCGCTTCACTAGAGCAAGACCAAGGCAACTGCCAAACCGGTCTGCCGAGCTCCAGTTCTTCAGTCCGCTTAATGCCAGACTCCGCGGATAACATTCCTATCCGCCCAGTTACATCCTGGGAGTCAACCGCCTGCTGAGCATACACTGGCCTGTCAGACCGCCGCTGCTGTCCGCGTAGTCCGCGCGAACAGACCGCCCAGGCCGCCACAGAGCAAACCGCCTGCAACATCCCTGCCGACCTAGCAGTCCGTCAACCCTGTCCGCGTAGTCCGCGCGGATAGGTTTCCCAAGACTTCCATTCACCCACTTTCACTTCACAGAATTCAACAATATTGTCTAGTAGAAATTTCCCTAAGTCCACAGGCGTTGAGTGAGGATAGCTCACTCAACGTCATATATCAAATAGCGTTCAGTATATCTCAGCCTAACTGTTAGATAGCCAGAAATTTGGCTAAGTACAAAAGTATTGAGTGTTGTCTACTCACTTAACGCCATACAGTAAAAAGGTTGTGAGTCAGGCTGAGTCAGTCAAAGCCTAGAGAAATTGGCTGAAAATGTGGTTAAGTCCACAGATGTTGATCGTGGTATACTCACTCAACGCCATACAGTTTTAGCATTGAGTGTTGTTGTGCCAGTCAACTCCACAGAAAAGTTGGGCAAAATTTTCACTAAGTCTACAGGCGTTAAGTGTAGCTTACTCACTCAAATCCAAATAACAGAAATTCTGTTAAGTAGTTTAGCGTTGAGTGGAGCTTACTCTCTTAATGCCAAGGCTCAGAAAAATTTGCTAAGGCAAATAACATTGAGTGAGGCAAGCTCGCTCAACGCTCTCGATGCTCTCAACTCTCTCAATACCTTGACGCATAAAATTTGGATAAGTCCAAATGCATGGATAGCTTGACTTTCATCGAACTGAGCTTAGCTTTCGTCAAATTGAGTCTTGAGTTCATCGAACTGAGTCTGGAGTTCGTCGAACTGAATTTTCAATTTCGTCGAACTGAGTTTAGCTTTCGTCGAACTAAGTTTATCTTTCGTCGAACTGAGTCTAAAATTCGTCGTACTGAATTTTTGATTTCGTCGAACTGAGCTTGTCGTTCGTCGAACGGAGCTCAACATTCATCAAGCTCAATGCCTAGAAAGATAGAATTTTGTCTAAGTGTTGTGGCATTGAGTGATGCTTACTCACTCAACGCCTTCGCTTCTAATGATTGAATTTTGTCCAAGTCTAGAGATGCTGAGTCATGCTGACGTCAGCAATATAAAAAAGTGAACCAAAATTCAAATATTGCGGAAATGCTGCCAGAGAAATTGGCGGCCAGCTGTTATCATCTTCTGCACTTACCAAGAATTTTTTTCATCATTAAGTGCTGGGGCCCACGCACAGCAGAGGGCTGTTGAATCAAGATTAAATGGAAAGTATGTGCTGAATGGTTAAATCTCATCCATCAATCCTGGTGGTGGGGCCCACTACTCAATTGACATTCATAGAATAAAAAGAAGCAAATCGGCCAGAGCAAATTAATCGAATCCTTATCTAGGTTTTCTAAAATCGAAAAGTGTGGCCGAAATTTATCTTCCTCCTCACCAATCTTGTCGAGCCTGAAGAAGCTATTCTGCATAGAAAACCTAGCTGAGGAAAGAGATAGCTGAAGCAATCACCATCTGCAATAGCAGGTTCAGAAGCAATTCTGAGGAAGCAGGTCAACAAGCTCTGCAAAGAAAAGAAAGCTGATTGAAGAAAGATTCTACGACCTACTTTATTATATTCAACAAGAAAAGCTTGGATTGATATCTGCTCAGCCCAGGAAGAAGTAGACACAGAGTTCTTGCTCTGCTGTCTAATCATACCATCTTCTTATTCCTTTGTTTAGATTCTTTGTGAGTCTGGAGTTGTAAGCCTGTATTATAAATGCTAAGGTCTTTGTGACCTATGCTTGGCTTTGTGTTGGGTGAAAGGCGTAACATCCCATTTCCAAATAGATCCCTAAGAGTGGTTTTGGCCATGACTAGGTCATGACAAAACCCTAGGAAACTAAAAAGGGCCAAGTGATAGAAGGCCAAGGTGATAATCACCTTTGGTCTACCTGTGGCACAACCTCATCACAAAACCTAGGGTTGACCTTAGGGCTTCACCATGACTCCATGACCCCACCACAACATCACTAACCTATCAGAGGGTCCACTAGAGCCCTAAGGGTCCATTGGAGTCAACCCTAAGTGGCCAATTTGACCTAGGACCACCATAGGCCTAAATTGGGCAAGGTGCCCTAACAAAGGATAGTTGGCCACTAATGTGCCCAACCAACCTTTCCCAGGTCTTCCTAGACCTAAAGTGAGGTCAATGGGTCATTAAGGACACATTAGGGTCAGCCCTAGAGGCCAAGTTGACCCAAGTCAACTCAGGCCCCTAATATGGTCAAAGTACCCTTACTAAGCGTAGGTGACCTCCAAAGTGCAAGGTAATCCTACCCAACACTACATAGACCTTAAGGGAAGCCATGGGGTCACTAAGGACCCCTTGGGGTCAACCCAAATGGTCATGTTGACCCAAGTCAACTCTAGACCTAAAGTGGTCAAAGTGCCCTTACCAAGGGAGAAGTGACCTCCAAGATGTCAAGTCAGCCCTATCCAACCCTACCTAGAACTTAGGGGAGATCAATGGGTCACCAGGGACTCTTTAGGGGCAACCAAAAAAGTCAAAAAGACCAAGGTCAACCCAAGCCTACCTTGGGTCAACCTAGCCCAAATAGGCTAGCCCAAGTTCAAGCCTCCTCACGTGGCTTCTTTAGGAGAATGATTTGTATGGATGGGCTGGCAATAGACCTCCAGATTGACCAAGTCAACTTGGTGACTAGGAGAGGGAGTTAGCTCCATTGCCATGGTTATGGAGGAGAGAGAAAAATGAAAGAGGAGGGAAGGAAGGGGCTCGACCAAGGGAAGGCCAAAGGCTACCTTTAATGGCTGAATTCAACTCCCCTAGGGAAGGGGAGAAGTTTCCAGTCGCTTCCCTGGCCACCAAGGGCCTGGTTCAGCCCCCCTTACCATGGCCGAATGCAGCCATTAGTGGCCTTAATGGCCATTGATGATCCAGCCTCTCCCCTCCCCATCAGAGGCTTTAAACACCTTCAGGGGGTCGAGAGGAGGATTTCCCAATCCTTACCTGAAGAAACCGAGCCTCCCCACTGTGTAGTTGCAGAAACCAAGTGGCACCACCTTCAAAGATGGCTTCCCAACTATCTTCTCGACTTCAGGCCGCTGGCAAGGTCCTCCTCCACTCCTTCTTTCATGGGTAGTTCTTAGGAATCTTAAAGGCCAAGGTTCGGGCTCGATTGAGCCCGATCCAAAGGGAAATTTTCCTTTTTTTCCGAAAAAATGGAACCATCGGGATCGCCGGAATAGGGCTCTCCGGCGGCTGTGACGCCGCCTGGCGACATCCACCACCTCAACGGAGGTGATGGTGGCGGTGGCCGGCCGGGGAGACGGCTGGATGGTCGGCGGCAGACGCTTGAAACTAGCCCAGGAAAAATGAATCTTGGCCGTCGGCTCAAGGTAGAAGATGAACGGATCCCGTCCACTTTGCGCCAAGATTCGTGCCATATTAGATTTTAAACTATAGTATATCAATTTCTGATTATTTAATTCTGTCACAGATTTGGCATTGAATGGTTTTAATTTTTAAAAATACTTAGATGCTAGAATAGAAAATGTGGTCAACATTGAAAATGAAGGCCTTGATGTCTAGTTTAATTTAAAATTGATTTCACTCAATTTGGAGTCCTGGTTAGACCACAACACCCATTTTGGTTGGCCCTATACCTAGGGCTATCCTGAGATTTAAATGGATGCCAACCCTTCATCCCTTCTCCAAATGATCTGAGATTTTGGCAGGGAGTCTACCCTTGCTATACCTAGGGCCTGCCCAAAATGCAGAATTTTTGGAGAAAAGTTTTCTATAGTTTTTAGGAAAATTTAATAATCCATGAATAAATTAATTTGGTGTCCTAAACACCTCAAATTCCCCCTAAATTTGGGTGGGAGGTATTAGAGGGCATGTTAGGGCTCTAGTAAAAGTTTCATCTCATTTGGAGATGTTTTGGTTAGGTATTGATCCAACCCTAGGTTGACTCCTTTTAGGGTTAACTAGGTCAAGCACCCCCTTTAGGTTTTGAGTGGTCAAATCACCTCAATAGAGGCTGATATTTTGGCCACTGACTCTCTATAGTATGACTCACAATTCAATGGAATTTGGGCTGGTTAAGAGTAAGGTAGCCCTAGAAACCTAGGGTAGGTCCCTTAATGGGGATTTTTAGGGTTTGAAGATCATGGGGTCAAATGACCTTGGATTGACTTGAAAATTGGTGGAGAGGACCATAGGCTTAGTATGGTCCTCTGGTTTAAGGTTTAGGGACTTTAAGAAGCCTTAAACCCCCTCAAAACCCTAACCCTAGCTTAGGGCACAAACCTTGTGGTGAAGGAAAATGTCACTAAAACTCTTTAAAAAGTGATGAGATTTGGGTTGAGTAGTTTTTAAAGCTAGTACAAGCTCTGGAGATTTTATCATGAATTTAGGATTAATATTTTGGATAATTCATTAACAATTTAATAATTTGTATTATTTACTTGGGACTTTATTATGAAGTAACTACTTGCTGGAAATTGATGAAATTTAGCCAGAGGAACTTGTATTATGTTCTAAAGCTCTGTAAATGTTTATGGGATTTTTGGAAGATTATTTCTAAGGGTTGCTTCATTAAGTATGTTTTACCATAAAAAACTAATTAAATTTATTCTGATGTCTAGCTAGCCTGTAAAATTATGATTTTTTCACAATGACCCTTTCTGTACCAGTTTAAGATTCTGTAATTTTTGTATAATTTTCTGATGAATAATTTTGGTACTTCCTTCTTTACATATGATTAAGGGAATTATTTTGGATAAATTAATTAGACATCAAATATTTTCTGAAAAATTATGGAAATTTGTATGTAGTGATATATCTCTGTTATTTGGTGTTCAAAATTTTTGGGTGGCCATTACTTGAGTAGATCATATAGTTCATGTTCAAAATTGCCCATGGCCAAACTTTTGGGAAAATTCAATAAATATCAAATTAATTAGAAAAATTATGAATCTCTGATTTTAGACTAAATTCATTATGATAGACCTCTGGTAAATTTTATAGTAGATTTGAAAGAAAATCCAGAGTACCTGCTTCATACACCTCATATAACATAGGGTGGTCTGCATATAGTAACTGCGAAAATTGAACTAGAGTGGGTAGTGAATTTTGGAGAGTTGAATCCTCAGTAGGTTGCTGGTTTGGGTAAATAAATGAGTTCATCATTGAAAGATAGGATTTGTAGAGTGAGAGGTTGACAAGTGTTAGGTGGTGCCCGGGATCGGCGAAAGATCGTCCTTCCCGTAGGGAGGAAGTGTTTAACGCACTAGGGCTAGTTTTAGTGAAATTAACTAAGGGTTGGGAAATCGGGTAGCAACCAATAATATTAAGTGCCTTGCGAAAGGGAGCTTTGGGCGTAATCCCATCGTAGTTCCTAGTGCCTTCGAGAGCCCTTCACGGAGTATACGTTGGGCAGTCCTGGGCTAACGTAAACTGTAGGAGTGATAAAATCTTAAAGAGCAACTAGAATAATTAGGGATTCACTTTCACACACCCCGGTGTCTCAGGAAGTTGGTTTGACTCGGTTGATATTTGTGAGGGGCAGGATGGCCCGGTGAGCTCTGGCTCGGTTGATGTTTGTGACGGACGGGATGGTCCGAGGAGCTTTGGCTCGGTGCTGATACATAAGGTTGCATGTGCATAAAGTAAAGGTGGTGGGTATTCGGTATTGGAGTGTCGATGCACCGACTCCAATACGTTGACTCGACAAGTGTGTCTAGCGCTTCGCTAACAGAAGTCCGATGCGCCAGCCGGCAAGAGTACGTAGGAGCTCCGCTTAGTGCACTAGCGTTGAGGCGTACGATAGGTCTGACCGGTAGTGCTTTATTGGTTTAGAGGTGTGCGAGGCCCAACCCACCGCTTCCGTCTGCCACTACAGAGGTATCCTGGGAGGTTAGGCTCTAGAAAGGGGGAACTAAAGGTCTGTGTGCACAGAGTCGTGTGGGTGAGTTGCACTTACATGATCGCATCATAACCCACTTGCATGTCATAGCATAATCATAGCATAAAACCCTTATCTCCTATTGTATAAGTGGTATGGGGCGCTTATACAATAGGCCCTGCAAAACGACCCCTTGGTCTATAAGCTTGTGTGGGCAAGTTTATAAATTAAGGTTAAAATTCTTTATATATATATTGCTGATAATAACCGACACCCTAACGTATAAATTGGTATGAGACTCTTTATATGATGGGAGCCCTGTAGAAGATCCCTTGCTTATATGTTTTCCGTATAAGTTAAGGTTACTTTTCATACTTTACTTTACTGCCACATGTACTATAAAATTGCTAGTATAGGTCCGCTGCCATCTGTTTCTTGATTACTCTCCACCTTCAAGTCCTCCCCTTTCTTCCTCTCCGCTCGGTGCCTAGGGGCCATGGGGGAAGGGGTGGGGGATGATATGACTTAGTCTTTTAGAATAACGGTTTTCGAACCACATCATTTAGGGGATTATGGAGCCCAACATGGAGGAGCAGCCCCGCAGGATGACACGCTTGGAGATGGGGCAGTCTAGCACCGGAGTTCAGACGGCGGGGACTGTGAGCCCCAGACCTTAGTATTGTTTTATTATTGCTTCCGCTTGAGTGACTATGTAGTGAGGATTTGATATGGCAGGCTTAAGCCCTTATTTTCAGTACTTTATATATACTTGTGGACTCTCCCTTCGTGGAGATATATTTACTCTGATGTGATATTATTGTGGACATGTGGTTAGAGTTCTTACCACTCTTATGCTTACTCTACTTTTGTTGCTTTTCTGTGATCGAATCGGCCGGCAGAATCGATGTTTCGCGGTGATGACCCTTCAGGGCATGAAGGTGTCACCGGTAAGCGGCGGTTCTGGGCCTAAGACCCTGGTGTTTAAAAGAAAAAAGGGGGTCTTACAAAAGGTCTTTGTGACCCATGGTTTGGCTTAGTGCCTAAGTGTTAGGTCTGTGTGACCTATGAGGTCCTGTGGGATCTGTGCTGTAAGATCTTAAGGAGCTGAGTTTTGGAGGGAGAGCCGAGTCTAACACACTGTTATATAGGCGCAGAGGGATAATGGATGTACCCAAGATTGGGGAAAAACTATAAAATTATTGTGTCTTCTGTGATTATTCTTGAAAGCTAAAAACTAACCTAATCACTAAGCACAGAAATCTGAAAACAAGTGAGAAAATTTAAATATAGAAAAAAACATATTCACCCCCTCCCCCACTCTAGGTGTTTAGCTAACCTTGAAAACAAGACTTTCAATGGGGTTCGAGTTGAATTTTCTAAGTCAAACTAGGGAATTTCGACAAAGGACACGATAGTGAGATAATCTGACCAAATGAGTAGAGTACACAAAGTCGTGCTCGCATATAGACCCAAACACACACCAGAAGGAGGACAACTCCAAGCACACATGGATGCCTAAGCGATAAGCGCGCAACAATACGAGCGGCGTGCATGTGCTTGCGGCCAACCTGTGCGTGCAAGCGGCTTGCACACACTACAATGCGCCCCTTGTGTGTGTGAGCACACATGCATCATAAATGCGGGCTAGCGGCTGCTGCCA
This sequence comes from Platanthera guangdongensis, assembly GCA_039583875.1. Taxonomy (NCBI): domain Eukaryota; kingdom Viridiplantae; phylum Streptophyta; class Magnoliopsida; order Asparagales; family Orchidaceae; genus Platanthera; species Platanthera guangdongensis. The sequence goes on from CM077151.1 coordinate 219,085,788, forward strand.
GATGCCACTGGTAGCCTCTAGCTATAGCTGTCCACCGCCGCCGTCAGGCAACCTGCCCGGGCCGCTCGGGCCATCTAGAGGGCACTTCTGTAATTTCATGAAAATTTGCGATCCAGGTAACTAAAACAGAGCGACATCATTCGCCACCTCAAAATCCCCCTGGTTGCAATTACTTATATGTCCCTCTAAAAAACTATAAAAGGCCCCCCTAACATTCATTTGAAGACAAGGAACTTTTGAGGTTAGAAAGAGTTCTGAGGTTTTCTGGTGAGTACGTGGGACTTAGATGGCTCCTCCTCTTGAAAATCGCACTACTCCCTCTCTAGGTTGCTTAGTGCTCAACACTCAATGCTCAAAGCCCAATGCTTAATTCTAGTGCCTAGCACTCATGCGGATGCACCAATGAGCACAAGAGAAGATGCCAAAGGAATACTTTTTGGATTCTCCCCTCCCATCTTCGTGCTCTTCAAAGCTTCATGGACTTAGCCATTTTTGGTGGAAAAACACTCTCATACAGGCCCTGATGAGTTAACCAATTTCCCCCCTTCAAAAAAAGGCACTGAGGAGCACTCTGTTGGACATTCTCGTCAAAGCTCTGTGGACTTATTTTTTTTTTTGCACCTCCAGTACTTAAAACTTATAGCGGAGAGCTAGTTTGTCACCCTCCGAGGATATTGTTTGTTCTTGTAACCTCAAACTACATGGTAGCTTTTGGCCATGCATAGATCTGTCCATATGTTTTTTCACCATTTTTGAGTTTTCCATAGTAAAAAAGTCTCATGTAATTCCTGTAATTTTTCATTTACTATTTGCGCGCCCGGTCCAACCTCGAGCTAAGGCAGCCTGATTCTCTGGACCGAAGGAAAACTGGGTGACCTGTAATAGTTTATCGCTGTTTGTGGGAAAGTGTTCCCAATCTCTACAACTCCCTGGAAGCAGTGCTTAACTTGCAAGTACCTCCTAATGAGAGTTATTTAAGTTAAGGTTAGCTAGTCACCTAGAGGGGGGGGGGGGTGAATAGGTCTTTGAAAATTTTTAGTCTTTTTGCTGATTTCTTACTAAGTGATGTAGAGCTTGCCCTTAGCACCTACAATATAAGAAAAACAAACAACACAGCCAAACACACATTTGTTTATAATTGTTCGTCAATTGGGTACATCCACTTTCCCTCCCACATATCTAACTATCTAGTTAGACTATGCACAAACTCCACCAAAATGCTCCTCAGAGCTTACACCTCAGGCCCTCAGCCTCACACTCAGGTTCTCTTAAGAACCCTACCATAGAACTACAAAGGTTCCTACCTCATATCCCTGCAGTGCTCCTACAGCTCAGTGGTCCACTGACCACCTACCTCAGCCTTATCTCTAAGGCCTACTGCTCAGGCTTTTCAGCCCTACAACTTCAAGCACAAAGCCCTACCTTCAGAGTGCTGCAGCACTCCTATAACTCAGTACCCTTCCAGGTACCTACCTCAGTGCCCTTCCAGGCACTACAACTCAGCCTCTTCCAAGGCTTACAACTTAGTGACACACTTGTCACCTACATCTCAATAACTGAACAGTAACCTACCTCAACATTATCTCTAAGGCCTACTACGCAGGCTGGGAGGACAACCCAACTCTCAGATCCAAACTTGTATCCTACCTTAGTACCCCGGTAGGGCACCTACCTCAGTGACTAATTAGTCACCTATAACTCAGGCCAAAAGGCACTACAGATTAGATTCAGACAGACTGAATCCTATAGGAATTTATACAAGAAGTTAAGTAAAATTGAAACAACTGACTCAGAGATAAATCTCTGAGTCTACCTTGCTGGACTGAATAGATATCAGTACAACCCTCTTGCTGTAGAAGGAATGCGTCTTCTTCTACAGCTACTGCTTCTTTGCTGCACTGGTGAACAACTATCTACTGTTGAAGGCTGACGTCCCTTCACAAAACAATCTCCTTGCTGATATGAAGAATCAGTTGCCTTGTTCTACAAAGAACAAACTTGCTGAACTTGAAAGAGCTTTAGCTATCTTTCTCTTCCTTACCGGCTTGCACTGCTGGACTTTGCTTTCAAGCTTGTTGGAGACGATGAAGTCCAGCCGCCTCAGTTTTCCTTATTTACTTCGTGTGTTCTTCGTAACCCTATTCCCCTTTTCTTTCTTCTTTTTGTATCTGTTGATTTGAATCCACAACACAATTTGAGTGTGGTCCCATCCAAGGATGGTGAGCACCACCTCCCTCAGAAAAGGACAAATAATAGCTTTCGGCGCTACTGCAGCTTTCCCGCAACAGCATGAACTATTTTGACTTTGTTGGCTTCTAGTTACGTTAGCAGTGATCATCCTGTACTGTTGTAGCTTTCCTGTAACGATATGAAATACTTTGACTTGTTGAATTTTTGAGACGTCAGCAGTGGTCATCACCTTCTGGACTTAGAAAAATTCCAGAACTTCATTAAGCTTTGAGTGAAGTTAAGTCACTCAACGACATCTGACTTGGCTCTTTATTTGAAGCATTGAGTGAACCTACCACTCAATGCTTCTGGACTTCAATAATTTTCACTGGCTTTCTCCCAGCAGTTCCTTCTCAACTGTCTCAGTGATTTCTTCATAACAGCTGAGACTATCTCCTGTCTCAGCGGTTTCTTCTCAACTGTCTCAGTGGTTTATTCTTCACAGCTGAGACTATCTCCTGTCTCAACGGTTTTATTCTCAACTGTCTCAGTGCTTCCTTCTTCATTAGAAGTGTTGTGTGAACTTACTTCACTCAATGCTTCTAGACTTAGAGAATTTCAGCTTGCATTGTCTCAACATTTATGCTGAGATGTACTTCTCAGTTGTCTCAGTTGCCTCAGCGGTTTTGCCTTAGTCAAATTTGCTGACATTAGTTCGACGTATGTTGAACTGAGTTCGATGAATGGTGTACTCAGCTCGATGAATGGTGAGCTGAGCTTGATGAACTCTGAATCTCGAACTCTTAATTTAGCTTGATGAATGGTCAGCTCAGCTCGACGAATGGTGAGATGAGCTCGATGAATTCTTAACTTCTAGCTTACTATTTTTGTTTACTTGTCCAATCAAGGACAACCTGCATGTAAGAACTTAAGCACACATCAAATACATTATATGTGTATGTCATTGACCAGTTTGACTTCTTACAAATCTAGGACATTGGGATCAATAGACCCAACAATCTCCCCCGATTTGAAGAAGTCAAAACTTTGCTTCATCAATAATACAGGTCAGTGACATACACAACATATTCAACATAAAAACTAAAACTTGTGTAATATTATTAGAGTATAAAAATGTTACCACATTTCTCCAGCCTTTGGAAAATTACTTACTCCCCCTGGCATGCTTCTTGCCGCATTTCTCCTGGGAGAGCCACCCATACTTTTCTAGTGCTGAAGCAACTTAAGCACCACCTGGCTTTGAGCTTCTTGCATCTTGGCATGGTCAGGTCTTGATCAAGTCTATTCTCTTTCCCCCTGACTACTCTCCCCATTTTTAATGTCTTCAATAGGGAGATTTTTGTGGAGTCTATCTCCCCCTATCTGTCTGGGGTTGATCTCCCCACTTTGACTCAATCCCATTTCAGCTGTTGGGCATGCTCCCCCTAAACAGTTGCACACTAGCTTCATTATCTTGAGGAAGGACTTGTATTACCTGCAAGATAAACAGTTTAGTATATGGTAGAGGAGAGAATTGAAGCTACACAAGATTCAACATACCCTATTCAAATTTGAAGGTGTTGAACTTGGTTTCATATAATGGCTTAGTGAAGATATCAACCACTTGCTTGTCTTCAGAGACAAACTCAAGTCTGATGTCTTCCCTTTCCACATGTTCTCTAATGAAATGATACCTAATTTCTATATGCTTAGTCCTACTATAGGAGACAGGACTCCCCGCTATATAAATAGCACTAGAAGAATCACAAAAGAGTGGATTTTTACTTATCTGAATGTTGTAGTCCTGAAGTTGATGCTGCATCCACAACAACTGAGCACAACAGCTCCCGGCTAAAATATACTCTGATTCTGCAGTTGAGATTGCAACACTCGTTTGCTTCTTGCTGCTCTAAGAGACAAGCCTTCAACCTAGAAATTTACAGGAGCAAGAATTGCTCTTCCTGTCCTCCTTGCAGCCTGCAAAATCTGCATCTAAATAGCCTATTAGTTCAAACTCCCCATTTTTAGGGTACCATATGCCAAGATCTGGGGTGCCCTTAAGATATCTCAAGATTCTTTTTATAGCAGTATAGTGAGACTCTTTAGGGCAGGCCTGATATCTAGCACAGACACATGTTGCATACATAATGTCAGGCCTACTTGCAGTGAGGTAGAGAAGGGAGAAAACAATACCTCTATACAAAGTTGGATCAACAAGTTTCCCTGGATCATCTTTACCTATGGGCATACTTGAGCTCATGGGAGTACTTTTGATGGAAGCATTCTCCATACCATATTTCTTGGCTAGATCCCTGGTGAACTTTGACTGAGATATGGATAGACCATCCTCAGTCTGTCTTATTTGGAGTCCTAAGAAGAACTTCAGTTCACCCATACTACTCATCTCAAACTTCCCCTGCATAAGTTTTACAAACATATTGCAGAGGTTGTCATCAGTTGAGGCAAATATTATGTCATCAACATAAATCTGGACTAGGATGATCTTACCCTTAGATTCCCTTAGGAATATGATCATGTCTATCTTCCCCTTGAGAATTTGTTCTCAATGAGGAAGGTAGACAGTGTCTCATACCATTCTCTTGGGGCTTACTTGAGCCCATATAGAGCTTTCCTAAGTCTATACACAACAGTAGGAGAGTTGGAATCTACAAAAACTAGAGGGTGCTCTACATAGACCTCTTCTTTCAAATCTCCATTCAGGAAGGCTGACTTCACATCCATCTAGAAGACTTTGAATCCCTAGAAGGCTGCAAATACAAGGAACTGTCTGATGGCTTCCAACCTTGCAACAGGGGCAAAATTCTGATCATAATCTATCCCTTCTTCCTATTTGTATCCTTTGACCAACAGTCTAGATTTATTCTTTATTATAATGCCATTTTCATCAAGTTTATTTCTAAAAATCCACTTGACTCCAATGACATTACGTCCATCTGGTCTGGGAACCAGCTTCTAGACCTTGCATCTTTTGAACTGTGTTGATGCGCGAAAATGGAGAGAGATGGGAACCATTAGCTAACGGTTCGAACATGGGGGAAGGAAGGGAAAATAGGCGACTGCAAGCAGCTATCTACTAAGTGGATGAGAAAGAAAGAAGTGTCGTGTGCCATGACAACACCAGACTTCGCCCATCGCGGCATAAATGCCTCTCTTATGACGGGCTTTCCTTTGATTGCAAAAGAATTGATTACAAAGAGGAAAGGAAAAGTTCGGGAGAAGAGCAAGCTGTAGACCGCAAAGCCTGTGATTCGAGTCTGCAGCCTTTAACAGGTAGGATCCAAGGCTCGAGTCAGCGCGCTTTGGAGGTACCACTCCCCCTATTTATAGGTTCGGGGGCCTACCCAAACGGGCAGGTCTAAAATAACCGGCTGCCTGGGGTATAGGAGAACTAGGCAGCGGTGACGGGAAGCAAAAAGAAAAGACACGCCAGTACGTGTAAGAGGGGTAGACTTGGCTCGCGGGCTGGAGCTTCCGTCTGTTGTTGTAATGCGTGATCCTTCTCGGAGGGTCGCGATGTAACGCCCCGAAACTCAAAGGTGCAAAAGGGGGACGTTTTGGGCCAGTTTGGGTTCTGGCAGCAGGCACACGGCCTGGGACACGAGCGTGTCCCAGGGCGTGTCAAGTGTGTGTCGACACTTAGCCGCGAAGACGTCGAGATTCACTCGACGATTCGTCGAGAGTGGGCACACGGCCTGCGATACGGGCGTGTCGACCCGTGTCGACACTTAGCCGCGAAGTCGTTGAGATTTACTCGACGATTCGTCGAGAGTGGGCACACGACCTGCGGCACGGGCGTGTCGCAGGGCGTGTCGACCCGTGTCGACGATCGTCCCGGGGAGTCGTCGAGATTCGCTCGACGATCGTCGAGACAAGGCACACGGCCTAGGACACGGGCGAGTCCAAGGCCGTGTCATCAAGTCGTCGATCTTCACTCGACGAAGTGTCCCGTGTATACGGCCTGGGGCCCAGGCGTGTCAATGTGACACGGGTAAGGACACGGGCGTGTCCTAGAACCCGTGCAGTGCTCGGGTTGAAAATGGGGAAAAATCATGGGGTACACGGCCGACCACACGGCCGTGTGAGGTGGAACACGGGCATGTCAGCTCGAACACGGGCGTGTTCGATACCCGTGTGAGGTTCCAGGAGATTCGATTTTGATGGCGAATGAGGCACACGACCCTGGACACGGGCGTGTGCCAGGCCGTGTTCGATCCAGATTGGGAATTTCAGCCCCGAATCGAAGCCGTTCATTTCTTTAACTGAAGATCCAACGGCTGGGGGTTGTTCCTGAGAGGATATACCCGTGAGTGGACTTGGAAAACCCTCACTTTTCATACCTTATCATCTTTCTAAATCCTTAGAGAGAGAGGAGAGCCAAGGGAGGAAGAAGGAGCTAGATCCACCATTGGAGGAGCTTTGGAGCTCCGAATCGCAAGCCGACTCCGGATCCACGGAGGCAACGCTAGTGCGGTGGTTTTCATCCGATTACTTTTCAATGGCGCCAAAGAGGAACTCAAGGGTAACGATCCACATCTTGAGCACGAAGAGCTCTCTTTCCTAGTATAGGAAGCCCGCTCTCGCGAGTTTGCGGAGAGTTGGAGGCGTTCCTTCGGGTAGATATGTGAAGTCCCCGTTGTTTAGAGTCCGTATGCGAGAACGGACATAGGCATGATGTGTGAAGCCTACCCGGACATGTTAGTCTGGATCGGTGATGTTGCATTGCATAAGGCCGGAGAAGACTCCGTGCTATTGGTTGTTTTTCGGGTTTTATACGTGGTAGATTGCAGCAGGGAGCCTTGGGGACTAACCCAAAGGTGCACCCGGAAAACTGGGCGGATACGAGATCTTGCCAACTTGGTGGCTTGAGAGCCAACTTGAACATAACCGAGTTATGTGACTTGTGGTAGAATGGGACTCGGTGGAAGTTTGACCCGCGCAAATAGCTTAAATTGCCGTTGCGATGTGAGCACGGGTTAGATGGAACAGTACCCACTCTATGTCATTCGGTTAAAGAGACCTAAGGTTACGTGGAACTTGCTGTTGGCATAGATGTGAGTCTTCGGCGGTCAATGGCTTAAATTGTCGTGACCCAGGCCAAGAAGACAAATTGCTCATAGGTTTTGCCGTCTAAGTGGCGGTGGTGAGTCCGAAATGTTAATGGCTTTAATTGACGTGACATCGACCGGTTCACCGAGAATGTGCCCTGAGTGCACGGGGCGTGTGGCCGTGCGAGCCAACGTCTGTGATGAAAAGGCTATTGATATACATTGCTCGCTTATGCTAATGAAATGCAGGGAAGGAGCATCGCCGCCCCGAGTTGGGGGCGGGATCGTTATAATTTGGTCAGCATTGCTGACCGTTGACTTGTTTTGCCACCGTGCGGTGGTTTGTTGCTTGCAGGTGCAGCTGGACCAAACGGTCAATAGAGGGCTAAAGCCCTTTTTGCGAAGCCGGCCCTCGAAGGCCCAAATGGAAGTGTTTACTGTTTTATTCATGTATGACCGGCCTGCGTGCCGTGGTTTGTAAATCATGTAATATTCAAGTGAAACATTTTGTAAGGCCTTAAGGCTTGTTTTGGGTATTTTGTATAACATTCCTATTACGTATTAGTGGACATTCGTGCTTTGATGCTGGGTTCTTTGTTTACAACTTTTATAAACTACTTCCGCTAGAATGCTCTGTGTAGGACGTTGAGATTGGTTGGATGGTTTCCATAAGTAACCACCCGGTCTGTCTGTGGCATACGACGTCGGGCCCCGGCCGGACCTACTGCTTTATGCTATGCGACGGATAGGGGGTGTTACAATTTGGTATCATACTACTGGTTTTGGTTGGGCTTAAAGTGAATTCGTGGGCGAATTCTTTTTAAGGGGTGGTGAGCACATTGTGTGCGTCATCGTTATAATGGAAAAAGAACCCATGAATGTCCACTTAGGAATGAAAATACTCGTGTTTGAGGAACCTGCGTGTTCCTATAATTGCTGTTTGCAATACTCTTTGGTCGCTTAACGGTGTTTTGTACCACTATAGGTGACCAGAAGTGGTGTTGGGCCGTCAGAATGCAGAGTTTCTGAGGCTAGTAGTGCACCGGATGTTGCTCCCGCAACACCTCTGTCGGCGGAGAACATACGATTGGTGGCTGAAGCGGTGTTGGCCGTGATTAATGCGCAGCCTGGAAGGCAAGCGCAGCAGCCCGCTCCTGTGATGGAGCAAGTACCTCTTCAAGAGGCTGAGCCGAGGAGGGTGGAGCAAGTGGTTTTGGAACCGGTAGTGCCAAGGAGGGCAACTGAGAGGCAGCTTAAGCATGTTATGAGCTTTAACCCTCCGTTATTCTCGGGGTTGGGAACCCCATCTCAGGCTGAAGACTGGCTTTCCAGGGTGAAGAGAGTCATGACAGCAACGGAGACGGAGGAGTGGCAAATGACCACCATCGCTACGTTCCTGTTGGACGGTGAAGCGAGGATGTGGTGGGAAGGATTGGAGCTGCATCATTTGAGAGGTAGACAACTTATAGACGTTCCGATGGAAGAATTCTCGGGATTGTTCTTGGCTAGATACCTCCCGTCGACGCAGAAGATAGCGTTGGAGAACGAATTTCTGAAGTTGGTACAGGGTGAGAGGAGCGTGGATGAATATCTCCACGAATTTACTCGTCTAAGTCGTTATGCTAGCTCCACCATTATGGATGAGGAGCGCAAGACTAATTGTTTCTATGAAGGATTGAGAGATGAGTTGAGATTACTACTCTCAGGGCCGATGACACAGGGTTTCTTAACCTTGGTCAATACTGCCCGGTCCTTGGAGAAGGACATGAAAAATGTACAAGCAAAGAAAAGCTTGGGTGAGAAGAAATCTAAGTTTAAAGTGCCGACTACTTCAAAGTCCGGCTATCGGAGGGCTTTCAAGAAGCATAGGACTTCGGGTCCAGCTCCTTCTGGTGCTTCTGGGGCGACTACGAGTCGGACCCCGGGCGCGTGTTTTACATGTGGAAAGACGGGGCACTTTGCCCGTGATTGTTGGAGCGGACATCCTAAGTCCGAGAGGAGGCCGGGAGCTACTTATGAAGAGAAGGGAAAGGCGGTGGAGTCGACCGCATCCCATTATGCTCCGGCCCAACCAAGGGTCTACAATCTTGGCCAACATGAGGCCATTAAACAAGCTGATGTGGTGACAGGTACGGTTTAATTTATAGCAAGTCAATTTCTTTAAATACTTGTTATGCACATGTTACCTTACCACTACTTGTTTAGGATTTGTATTGATTTGTGAAAATCCGGCACGAGCACTCTTCGATACGGGAGCCTCACACTCCTTCTTGTCCGAAGGATTTATATCACGCATCGGAGTCCCTTCTTCGATGGCGAAGGATAAGTTGGATGTGTTGTTGCCCAATGGGTGTTCGATGCGAGCAGATAGGATCTGCGATGTTAAGACTCGTATTGAGGAGCAGGAGTTCAACCTGCGGGCATCTTTACTTCCGTTAGTGGAGTTCAACATCATATTTGGCATGGACTGGCTCTCGGAGCAGCAGGCCCATATAGATTGCGGTAGCAAGGAAGTCAAGCTGGGAGCAAGTCGTGAAATGACTTTTACGGGCTTAAAGGGGTCGAGCAAGACATTGATGTCTACTCTTCAAGTGGTGAAGGCGGTTCGTGCTGGTGCAGAACTGTTCTTTACACTAGTGGAGGTTGCAAAGCCGAAGCCCGTGTTGGATTGTATTTCAGTGGTATCGGAATACCCTGATGTGTTCCCCGCGGATCTTCCTGGAGCCCCGCCTCAGCGGGAGATAGATTTTACGATTGAGCTAGTGCCAGGTGCAAAGCCTGTGTCACGATCTCTGTATCGGCTAGCGCCTAAGGAAATGGCGGAGCTGAAAGTTCAACTGCAAGAGTTGCTGGAGCAAGGATATGTGCGCCCGATTTCTTCGCCTTGGAGCCCACCGGTCCTCTTTGTTAAGAAGAAGGACAGAAGCTTGAGGCTATGTATTGATTATCGGGAGTTAAACAAGCTGACGGAGAAGAACAAGTACCCGATCCCCCGGATTGATGATCTCTTTGATCAGTTAGTCGGGTCGACGGTGTACTCGAAGTTGGATCTCAAGGCTGGGTACTATCAGCTGCGAATAAGGGAGAGTGATATCCCGAAGACAGCGTTTAGTACGAGATACGAGCATTATGAGTTTACGGTCATGCCGTTTGGGCTGACTAATGCGCTGTCGGTGTTCATGGATTTGATGAACAGGACGTTCAGGGAGTACTTGGACCATTTTGTGATCGTCTTTATTGACGATATTTTGGTGTACTCGCAAAGTGAGGAAGATCACTTCAAGCATCTTCATTTGGTGTTGGAAACGCTAAGGAGAATCCAGTTGTATGCCAAGTTCTCGAAGTGTGAGTTTTGGCTGTCCTTAGTGGCGTTCCTCGGTCATATAGTGAGTGGAGAGGGTATTGCTGTGGATCCGACGAAGATTGTTGCGATACTGGAGTGGCCTGAGCTTGCTACTGTAGCGGAAGTCCGGAGTTTTCTGGGGCTTGCCGGCTATTATAGGCGCTTCGTAGAGAACTTCTCGCGGATAGCGTTACCTCTCACTACTTTGACGAGGAAGGAGCATAAGTTCGTTTGGATGCCGGAGTGCGCACGAGCTTTTGAGGAATTGAAGTGTCGGTTGACCACGCCGCCTGTGCTGAGTTCGCCATATGGAACCGAAGGCTAGGAGATATATAGCGATGCTTCGGGCAGCGGTTTGGGTTGCGTGCTACTGCAGCACGGAAGCGTGATAGCTTATGGCTCGAGACAGCTAAAAGTGCACGAGAGGAATTATCCGGTCCATGACTTGGAGTTAGCGGCCGTGATTTTTGCCTTGAAGCTGTGGAGACACTATTTGTACGGTGTGAAGATTGATATCTACACCGATCACAAGAGCCTAAAGTATCTAATTGATCAGAAGGATCTGAATATGCGGCAGCGTAGATGGATGGAGTTCCTGGGGGACTATACATTCAAGATCCACTACGTGCCTGACAAAGGGAATGCAGTTGCGGACGCATTGTGTCGCCGAGCCCCAGCTCAAGCCAATTGGCTATCGGTGCATGATGAGCGGTTGGTGCGGGAGTTGGAGGCGCTGGAGATTGTTTGTGTGGATAGACAATCAAGTGCTGAAGCCGTTCTGAATTGGACTGAAGTCCAATATGACCTGGCTGATCGTATTCGATAGGCTTTGGATATGGATGCTCATATGAAGCAGTTCATGGTAGAGGCCCTAGATGGGTCAAATTCCCAATTCGTCGTGGAGGACGGATTGCTTTGGAAAGATGATCGTCTGTGCGTCCCAAGTGTGGGCAATTTACGGGTGGAGTTGTTGTACGAGGCGTACCATACTAAGTACTCGATTCACCCGGGGAGCACGAAGATGTACCGTGATGTGAAGAAACTGTTTTGGTGGCCGGGTTTGAAGAAGGATGTTGCACTATACGTAGCGAAGTGCCAAACCTGCGCCTTGGTAAAGGCGGAGTGCCAAAAGCCGGGAGGATTTTTTAAGTCCTTGCCTATTCCGGAGTGGAAATTCGACGACATCTCTATGGACTTTGTGCACGGTTTGCCAAGGTCGCAAAAGGGGAACGACGCCATTTGGGTGGTTGTTGATCGTTTAACGAAGGTGTCGCATTTTATTCCGTATAGGAAGGATGATCCGGTGGAGAAGTTGGCAAAGCTCTATGTAGATAACATAGTACGGCTTTATGGTGTGCCCCGCAGCATCGTGAGTGACCGAGATGAGCGGTTCACGTCCAATGATTGGAGGCATGTGCAGCAAATCTTGGGAACGAAGCTGAAGTTCAGCACAGCCTTCCATCCGCAAACGGATGGGCAGACCGAGAGGGTCAATAGAACCATGGAAGACATGCTCCGTATGCGTGTCTTAGATTTTGGAAAGCAGTGGGAAGACCACCTTTATTTGGTGGAGTTCGCATACAACAACAGCTACCAAGCGAGTATACAGATGGCGCCCTTCGAGGCCCTATATGGTAGGAAATGTCGCACGCCGTTGTCTTGGTTAGAAATGGGTGAGTCAAAGTTGTATAAGCGATTGGAAGTGGAGGATGCTACTTCTTTGGTGAGAACCATTCGGGAGAGGTTGCTTATCGCTCAGGACCGGCAAGCAAAGTACTATAATGCCAAGCACAGGAACGTGGAGTTCGCTGTGGGCGATTATGTATACTTAAAGATCAAGCCGTTCAAGGGTGTCTCGCGGGTGCGGCGATTGAAAAAGCTAAGCCCGAGGTACCTTGGACCGTTTGAGGTTCTGGAGCGAGTTGGTGAAGCAGCCTATCAGTTGAAGCTCTCAGTGGAGCTTAGTGGTTTACATGATGTATTCCACATTTCGGTGCTTCGGAAGACGGTGCAAGAGCCTACGCAAGTGATCGCGGTTGATCAAGTGCCGGTGGATAGTTGGCTAACGACAAAGGTCAAGCCCGTGCGGATCGAGGACTCAGAGGTCAAGCGGCTACGCAATAAAGAGATCAGGATGGTCAAGGTCCGGTGGGACAATTGTGGTCGTGAGGAGCTCTCTTGGGAGCGAGAGCAGACTATGCATGACGAGTATCCGGAGTTGTTCCGCTCAGGTACAAATTTTGGTTTTGTACATGTCTTTCCTCTATTTCATTTCGTGGGCGAAATTCTTTTAAGAGGGGGAGAGTTGTAACGCCCCGAAACTCAAAGGAGCAAAAGGGGGACGTTTTGGGCCAGTTTGGGTTCTGGCAGCAGGCACATGGCCTTGGACACGGGCGTGTCCCAGGGCGTGTCAAGCGTGTGTCGACACTTAGCCGCGAAGACGTCGAGATTCACTCGACGATTCGTAGAGAGTGGGCACACGGCCTGCGACACGGGCGTGTCGCAGGGCGTGTCGACCCGTGTCGACACTTAGCCGCGAAGTCGTTGAGATTTACTCGACGATTCATCGAGAGTGGGCATACGGCCTGCGACACGGGCGTGTCGCAGGGCGTGTCGACCCGTGTCGACGATCGTCCCGGGGAGTCGTCGAGATTCGCTCGACGATCGTCGAGATAAGGCACACGGCCTAAGACACGGGCGTGTCCAAGGCCGTGTCATCAAGTCGTCGATCTTCACTCGACGAAGTGTCCCGTGTACACGGCCTGGGGCCCAGGCGTGTCAATGTGACACGGGTAAGGACACGGGCGTGTCCTAGAACCCGTGCAGTGCTCGGGTTGAAAATGGGGAAAAATCATGGGGTACACGACCGGCCACACGGCCGTGTGAGGTGGAACACGGGCATGTCAGCTCGAACACGGGCGTGTTCGATACCCGTGTGAGGTTCCAGGAGATTTGATTTTGACGGCGAATGAGGCACACGGCCCTGGACACGGGCGTGTGCCAGGCCGTGTTCGGTCCAGATTGGGCATTTCAGCCCCGAATTGAAGCCGTTCATTTCTTTAACTGAAGATCCAACGGCTGGGGGTTGTTCCTGAGAGGATATACCCGTGAGTGGACTTGGAAAACCCTCACTTTTCTTACCTTATCATCTTTCTAAATCCTTGGAGAGAGAGAAGAGCCAAGGGAGGAAGAAGGAGCTAGATCCGCCATTGGAGGAGCTTCGGAGCTCCGAATTGCAAGCTGACTCCGGATCCACGGAGGCAACGCTAGTGCAGTGGTTTTCATCAGATTACTTTTCAATGGCGCCAAAGAGGAACTCAAGGGTAACGATCCTCATCTTGAGCACGAATAGCTCTCTTTCCTAGCATAGGAAGCCCGCTCTCGCGAGTTTGCGGAGAGTTGGAGGCGTTCCTTCGGGTAGATATGTGAAGTCCCCGTTGTTTAGAGTCCGTATGCGAGAACGGACATAGGCATGATGTATGAAGCCTACCCGGACATGTTAGTCTGGATCGGTGATGTTGCATTGCATAAGGCCGGAGAAGACTCCGTGCTATTGGTTGTTTTTCGGGTTTTCTACGCGGTAGATTGCAGCAGGGAGCCTTGGGGACTAACCCAAAGGTGCACTCGGAAAACTGGGCGGATACGAGATCTTGCCAACTTGGTGGCTTGAGAGCCAACTTGAACATAATCGAGTTATGTGACTTGTGGTAGAATGGGACTCAGTGGAAGTTTGACCCGCGCAAATGGCTTAAATTGCCGTTGCGATGTGAGAACGGGTTAGATGGAACCATACCCGCTCTATGTCGTTCGGTTAAAGAGACCTAAGGTTACGTGGCACTTGCCGTTGGCATAGATGTGAGTCTTCGACAGTCAATGGCTTAAATTGTCGTGACCCAGGCCAAGAAGATAAATTGCTCATAGGTTTGGCCGTCTAAGTGGCGGTGGTGAGCCCGGAATGTTAATGGCTTTAATTGACGTGACATCGACCGGTTCACCGAGAATGTGCCCTGAGTGCACGGGGCGTGTGGCCGTGCGAGCCAACGTCTATGATGAAAAGGCTATTGATATACATTGCTCGCTTATGCTAATGAAATGCAGGGAAGGAGCATCGCCGCCCCGAGTTGGGGGCGGGATCGTTATAATTTGGTCAGCATTGCTGACCGTTGCCTTGTTTTGCCACTGTGCGGTGGTTTGTTGCTTGCAGGTGCAGCTGGACCAAGCGGTCAATAGCGGGCTAAATCCCTTTTTGCGAAGCCGGCCCTCGAAGGCCCAAATGGAAGTGTTTACTGTTTTATTCATGTATGACCGGCCTGCGTGCCGTGGTTTGTAAATCATGTAATATTCAAGTGAAACATTTTGTAAGGCCTTAAGGCTTGTTTTGGGTATTTTGTATAATATTCCTATTACATATTAGTGGACATTCGTGCTTTGATGCTGGGTTCTTTGTTTACAACTTTTATAAACTGCTTCCGCTAGAATGCTCTGTGTAGGACGTTGAGATTGGTTGGATGGTTTCCATAAGTAACCACCCGGTCTGTCTATGGCATACGGCGTCGGGCCCCGGCCGGACCTACTTCTTTATGCTATGCGATAGATAGGGGGTGTTACACGCGACCTGTGCGGACTAAGGACTTAGTCCGACTGAAGAGGTAGCAGTGCGATACTGGGGGCTGATCCCCTGAGGCAGAACAACCTGGGTGGACTTGAAACTGAGTCCGCCGTCTGAGTTGGATCTGCTGATCCTGTAGAGGAATGACGATCTGGGCAGACTGGAGAATCGAGTCCACCGCCTACGCAATATGTGATGTTGGAACCTTGTTGAACATGTTGCGGACTTTAGTGTTAACATAATCCCCACACATTTTTAAGTTTATGGAAACTTCAAAAATCTTAGCTTAACCGCCGAGTCCGCAAGTTCATTGATGCTGTCATCTCTATAAATATCGCTGGAAGCTCTGTATTTATCAAAATCTGTTCATCTTCATGGGGCACTTCTCACCACTTGCGGTCTCTACAGTCCGCCATGACTAGACTAGGAGCATTCTTCGGCAGCCTAACTTCCCAGGTAGAGAAGCCCAGGCCGACAATGAAGACTAAGAAGGTAGTGAAGATAACTGGGACTGCAGTCCTCTCTATAGGAGAATCTTCCCGAAGGGAAAAGCCATCCATTGAAGCAGTCTGCCTTGCCGATGAACCTGTTTGCGAGAAGTCTGCGGATGCCACTTCTCATTCTGAAAATCCACAAAAAAGCATGGACAAGGCACTGAATCCGCCAAAGCCTACTGACCAGAACCCCACAAATTCTGCGGACATGGATGTGTATCCTTCTGAATCGGGTACACTCATGTTTCGAATAAACACAGAAACTATGTTTCTTCACTGAAAGCCCAGCAACTCTTAATTGATCTGGATCTAGACAGGCGACCTGCTGGGGAAGGCACTGAGGAAGAGGTGCCCTCACAGGCACTAGTTGTTGCGAATCCAGAGGAAGTCCGCAAGATTTTGCCGGACTTGGAGCATGTCATTGTGGACCCAACTGAGAAAGAAAGCCCCTCTAAGAAGAAGAGGAAGAGGGACAGGTCCATTGTTGCCGAGCACATTGAGAAGAAACTGTGGGATAGGAAGGAGAAAAACATCTACATGCGTACTGGGCTGCGAGCTTGAAGCACAGGATACAGGAAAAGGAGGTTACTGAGTCCGGCTTCATCACACCGGAGGCTCCAATCATGGGAAATGATTCCATCTTGATGGTTAGTTTGTCAACTGATGAAATACTCTGTAGATACCATCCAACTTGACATCATTAATCAATCCTTGCAGGAAGTATTGCAGCCTGATGTCGAGATTCTGGCAGTTTAGATTGGCAAACACTCCCCCTCATCTGCAACTGAAGGAGATGAGAAGGAGAAGCTGAGGAAGCAGATCACCGAGCAAAAGGAGAAGATCGCCGCCCATATGGCGATGGTAGAGGTGGCCTCGAAGAATGTCGCCGCGGACAAGCAAGCCGAGGATCTGCGGGCTGTTGCTGAACTGTTCTGGACAGGTAAACTCCAACCGATGCCTAAGAACTTTAAGCATTAGTGGTTTATAAGTTGCCACAGCGGAAGTCAAGGCCAATAAAGATTATAACCGAAACTGACGACATAGTTGTTTCGACGATCTCGACGATCTCGACGGCTAAGAAGAGAGCCCAAGTCCACTGCGAATGGAGGAAGCGACTGAGCATCTTTGACCCAGAGCAAATAAGGCAGCCTGTATTCGATAGTCACCATCTCGCCATGGTGATTGCCCAAAGTTTGATTTTATCTTTGCACTTTGAGTCTTCCACGGGATGTATTTGAGTATGAACTTTGTTCTCTTTGTCGTAGGTCGGAAGTCGCCACCCGGCTCGGTAGAGACTGGAGAGATCATGCCGACTCCAGATGCGGCTGCTATAGTGCAACCTGTCGTGATATCCTTTGCTAATTCTGCTCAAGGAGAGCAGTCCGGCTTGAACAACACATTAGTGTTAGGGATGAAAAAGCTCGAAGAAGAAATAAAGGAAATTTGAGCAGAGTTGAAGAGAAGGGTAGGGCGAGAAAAGGCTCTGGAGTATCAGGTCGCCAACATCTCTATGACGCTGGAGAGAAGCGATAGAGAAAGGAGGCAACTTGGCGATGATGCCTACTTCTACAAGGGAAAATATTTGGCATTGATGCGGGAAAGCAAAGGCAAGTGGGCTGCCGAACTCCCGGTGGAAAGGTTGCGATTGCCAGATCGCGCTGCTCCATCGGAGGCTCCGGCACCAGCTGAAAGCAGCCAGCCCACTGCGGATGAGGTAGCGAGGCCGACAACCGAGCCCATGGTTTCTCTGAGCCGGGTGGACCGGGAGGCCGCGCATATGCACATGACCATCAACTCCATGCATCGCCACATCTACCATCTGTATGGTGAAGTTCTTCAGATGAGCGATCAAGCGACGTATCTATGTAGGGAGCGGCCTGCGCGATCTGACAACAGAGATCGCTGAGTTCGCAAAACTGCGAACTATTTGATCTGTTGATGTATAATATGTACTCGAACAATGCTTTTGTTTGTTCTGTTATGTGATTTGCGTATGAACTGTGGCATTGCATTGTTTCTTGAGTAATGCTGCGACCTGCATGACTTGAAATCTTTGTGTAGGATTCTGTGAACGAACTGTGCGGACAGATGTTGTGTCCGCTTCTTTTATTTGAAATGCGTGAATGAATTGCTTTACAGGTAGAAAAATGGCGAGCTGCGCGGACTTGGTTCTGTGTCCGTGACATCTTGTTTTTGTATGATTTACTGAATTAATTGTGAGTTGGGCGGACTGACTGATCAAACTACGCGGTATGGCTGAAAAGCTGTCAGAACACAACTGCTATAAATACAACTTCATTGTTTCTTAAATGCAGGAATGCGATCGAAACAGAAGTCACTGCTGTCTCAGATAATGGTGTCCGCCAGTACTGATGCTGCAGTTGCTTTCCACTCTACCGACCATAGAAAGTGTAAGTTTATAGAGGCTGACCTCGAGGCCTTTGTTGAAAAACATATGGCGGACTCGCCTGTACTCTCCAGGCTTCCTACTGACCAAGACAGGATCAACTTCGCCACTGCGACCCATATTGCAGTGCCTGTTGATCATTTCAAAAGTGGATTCAAATTTCCATTGCTATGGGAGATTGCTGAAATCTTTGAACATTACGGCATGGTGCCTGGCCAGCTCGCGCCAAACACCTTGTCCGCTATCTAAATCTTCATCTCATATTTGCGGTTTGAGAAGATAGCATTCTCCATGAACATCTTCAGAAAGATCTTCTCAATCTGCTCCATTACACCATCTGGAGGCCGCCCATACAAGGGCGTGATATACTTCTATTACTGAGGAATGAAGGTGATGGGTTTGCCAAACAAGATCCACAACTGGACCTCACGGTATCTGATCTTCGTGGGAGACTTAGGGTTCACGCATACCTACCCGCAGGAGCGCCCGAACTTCTCCTTCATGAGCATCAATCTTGATGAAGTGGAGGCCTCCATCATCGACTTCTTGGTCTGAGCAAGGCTGGATATTGAGCACTATATACCACTGCTCGCGAACCTGAACAACATTGATCGCCAAGACAGTAAGACATGCGACCTAAGTTTGTAGTCGCCGCGACCTGCAGTTTTCTGACATTCTTCCTTTTTGTAGTGGTCTTGGCAGTACCATCGAATCCGCCTCAAACGCCGAGCGGACTAACCCCTACACAAAGGGAAAGAAAATAAGAACTTGCATGGAAGAGAAAGGAAGTGGGGGATCCCGTTGCGGGCTACTCTTCCTCAGAAAGTTTTGATATGCAAGGCTTCGGCAGAAGCTAGAAGGATTGCGGGGAAACCCGATGATCCGCTGACATAGTAAGAATAAGCATGTCCGCTTATCCACCGCGCTTCCATCTTGGAGAAGTCCCAGAATATCCCGCCATGCACATGTCACGATCTCCGCACTTTACGGGATGCGCAACCTGCGTGACCTGAAAAATGTACCCGCTACCGACCTCCCTCTTTTGTCCGCCCAAGCAAATGCGAACAGCGTGGTGACGAGCCACTTCTTGGGCTGCCTGACCAGGGACCTGCTCAAAGAAAATGATCAACTTATGCAGGAAATGAGGTTGCTTAAGGAAAGAAACAAGCGGTTAGGAAAGAGAGTTGCTCTTCAGAAGAAAGAAGTAGCGGTAAGTTTTGTATTCACAGCATTCTCCATCTTTAGTCCGCGGTGAACTAACTTGCTTTTGTTTTTCTGCAGACCGCCTATGACCTTGGAAACCCCAGCTTCAGCGGTGCCATGTTTCCTTTTGTGAAGGAGAGCGTCGAGATCGCTATCAAGCGATTTATCGAAGGCGACTTCACTATGGACGGCGTGGAAGGTGTGCCCTTTTTCCAACTTATTCCTGAGCTGAGGACCAGGTCGTTGCCTTGGAGCGGGCTACAATAGGAAAAGCAATTGTTGATGAAGTTGCAGAGGAAGAAGAAGAAGGAGCCGTTGAAGATGAAGTCATCGAAGACGCCGGCTCAAGCGAGTGAGGCGTAGACCAGTCCGCCAAGTCCGACCCAACCTGTAGCTCTGATGACGAGAGCTCACCTAGCGAGTTCGCTGGCAGTGAGAGTTCCAGCAGCAGCGGAAGTGGCTCAGATGGCTACTCTCTAGATGTTAACATTGATGAATCAAGCACAGATGCTCATGCAATAAAGAAACGTAAGAGGTCGGAATGAAAAGATGTATTTTATTTTTGATGTAAAGGAAATGGCGGACTCGAGTTTCGAGGCAGCCAACTTTTTTGAAAGTTGTAATTAACATTGATGAAATATATAAAGGATATTTGATCAGATCGTGTATTCTGATATCTTCATTGTGTTTTTTTTATTTCATTACTATCTAAAATGTATGATCAATGATCGCCTCCAGTAAATGAAAACTAGTCAGCACCATTAAGAATCTAGGTTGCTTGATAAAAGATTGCATAAATGGCTTTGATAACCAAGATAATCTAGTTCAGGCCACGCCAATTGATTTTTCAGCTCACCCATATAATAGGAAAATGATATAGCTCGCTGTGATATTTTGAACAAAAAAAAGAAATAACTTACTAGCTCGCCAAAAGAAAGGAAAACATTGCACTGAGGCGGACTTTGGCGAGTATCGATTCCAGTCCGCAATTTTTATGACCAAGATTTAGACAAGCTTTTGCGGAGATCAAGGACTAGAGGATAGTGCAAAAGATCTTAAGCACCAAGCTTATGTTCTGTACTGTGTTTCATACGCATACCATGGTCAAATGAAGAGGATGAATCGTACCTTAGAGGATATGTTGAGGTTTTGTGCTCTAAATTTTGGCAAGATATGGGAATACCCCCATTTCATGGTGGAGTTTTACTACAATAATTGCATCCTAGAGAGTATTCAGATGGCTCTGAATGAAATGTTTTATGGCAGGCGGTGTTGAATGTCAATGTCTTGAATAGAGGCAGGAGACACCTAGATTTTATAAAAAAAAGGCAGTGACGGATGCTTGTGACTTGGTGTGGATGATCCAATAGTGCATGAAGGTTGCTCAAGATCAGCATGCAAAGTATTTTAATGCACGCCATATAAATGTGGAGTTCGAAGTGGCCGACATGGTATACCGAAATTTCAAGCAGTTCGAAGGCATTTTTGCGGATTTGGCAAATCAAGAAGTTTAGTTCGAACTATTTGGGTCCTTTCAAGGTTACATAGAATATAGGAAAAGAAACCTCTCAGCTATCTTGTCTAAAGAGCTGTGTGGATTACATGATGTTTTCCATGTCTTAGTGCTCAGGAAGGCATTTGTGGAGCTGAGTGATGTGGTCGAGTCGGCAGTAGTGTCGGTCATAAGGACTTGAGGAAGAGGGTTAGTTTGGTTTCCATGGAAGAATAAAAAATCTAGCGCTTGCAGAATAAAGAGTTCAAGCTCATAATATTATGTTGGTATAATTGCAGGCAAGATGAATTCTCTTGGGAACGCGAGCAAACGATGTGAGAAGACTTCCCGGAACTGTTTGTTTATGGTGAAATTTATGTTTTTCTTAGCATTTCTTAAAATTTTGAGGACAAAATTCTTTTTAAGGGTGTAGAGTTGTAATTCCCTAAATTTTACCTTATGTTTGGAAGTTATAGGATATATTATAGATGGAAGCTAATACGCCCAAGATCAGCATGCAGGCTTGAATAGAGGAGAAACGCAAGAGGTCGGAATGAAAAGATGTATTTTATTTTTGTTGTAAAGGAAATGGCGGACTCGAGTTTGGAGGCCGCCAACTTTTTTGAAAGTTGTAATTAACATTGATGAAATATATAAAGGATATTTGAGCAGCTCGCGTATTCTAATATCTTCATTGTGTTTTTTTGTATTTCATTGCTATCTGAAATGTATGATCAATGATCGCCTCCAGTAAATGAAAACCAGTCAGCACAATTTAGAATCAAGGTCGCTTGATAAAAGATTGCGTAAATGGCTTTGATAACCAGGATAATCTAGTTCAGGCCGCGCTAATTGATTTTTCAGCTCGCCCATATAATAGGAAAATGATATAGCTCGCTGTGATATTTTGAACAGAATAAAGAAATAACTTGCTAGCTCGCCAAAAGAAAGGAAAACATTGCACTGAGGCAGACTTTGGCGAGTATAGATTCCTGTCCGCAATTCTTATGTCCAAGATTTAGACAAGCTTTTGCGATCAAAGAAAATGCAGATAATAGATGTTGCGAACTGAGAATTGTTGATAAATTCCGTGAGCTGAGAAAGATGGGTTAAACAGGAAACTGCATCACCCGTGGCTTTGGCGGCCTGATAGATCAAACTCTGCGGACTGCGACAACTACCAGAATTGAGTCCAACTGAATTGAAATGATTCACAGCTTAGGTGACCAAGCGGGAAGGTGCGGCCGGAGCGGCATTACTTTCCTCGTAGGGTCACAGAAGCTATAAGATCAACCACTGACGATTGGCGGACTGAGCGGATATAATAAACAGTCCGCGCCTGAAGAGAAATGATTCACAACCTAGGTGACCAAGTGGGCAGGTGCGGCCGAAGCGGCATTGCTTTCCTCATAGGGTCACAGAAGCTGTAAGATCAACCCAATAACAATTGGCGGATTGAGCGGATACAATATACAGTCCGCGCCTGAATAGATATGATTCACAACTTAGGTGACCAAGTGGGTAGGTGTGGCCGGAGCGACATTGCTTTCCTCACAGGGTCATAGAAGCTGTATGATCAACCCAATGAAAACCAGCAGACTGAGCGGATACAATATACAGTCCGCGCCTGAAAAGAAATGATTCACAACTTTGGTGACCAAGTGGGCAGGTGCGACCGGAGTGACATTGCCTTCCTCACAGGGTCACAAAAGTTGTAAGATCAACTCAATGAAAACCGACGGACTGAGCGGATACAATATACAGTCCGCCCCTAAATAGAAATGATGCACAACTTAGGTGACCAAGTGGGCAGGTGCGGCCGGAGCGGCATTGTTTTCCTCACAGGGTCACAAAAGCGATAAAATCAACCCACTGATAATCAGCGGACTGAGCGGACACTAGTGAGCAGTCCGCGCCTTATCAGTTTTTCTTGTGAGAATGAGCTACAGACTTGTGTGACCAAGTGGGCAGGTGCGGCCAGAGCGACATTGATTTCTCACAGGGTCACAGAAGCTACACACTCAATGGAAAATTTTACTTCCCTCTTACTTGGAGTACAGTCCAAGTTGATCTTTCAGGAAGGTGCAGCTAGAGCGGCATCTCTGAGAAAAACAAGGTTGTGGGTCTACTTCAAGCACTGCTTGAGGGTAGTAGAGAGTATTCGAGGGTCACAAGCTAAGATGATCTGTGTGCAGGTGCGGCCGAAGCGGCATTGCTTTCCTCACACGATCATCAAAGTTGTAACGATATCCCTTTATGGCAAGGTAGAGCTAGTACCCACCCTATCCCTCTATAACCTAGAGGTGGGGTTGGGTACCGGCCGGGATCCGAAATTCAGTGGGCCTACCGCACTAGAACCTGCAAGCTCCAACTACATGGTGCAAAATCTCCCCGCAACACGTGGTCTTCGTGGTGTTATGCTAATGACAACGGTTCTAAGGGAGGACCCAGCTGAACTCGGTGTTTTCTCCTATCGTCAGTTATCCTTTGGAGTTGTTCAGGAGACAAAGGAGAGAAAGCACTTGAAAAAGTGTCAGTAAGGGACCTTTGATCAATAATCGCTTTTGAAAAATTTATGTAAGAAGGAAAAGAAAGGTGGAGGTTCAAGAGTAGAACCGTTTGCGATTATCCCCACTCAATGTGTGATACATCTTACTCTTCATAAATGGGTACTCCTTGAGTCACCTGGGCAGGTTCCAGGTGAGCTCCTTCTTTATCATCAACTACTTTTGATTAGGAAGAAGTTACTATTGCTGCAACTGATAGAATAGGAGGACTGATTTCAGTTGTGTTGACTATGCAAAGATAACACTCCTGAGCTTGCCTTGGCTCGCTCCTGACCCTACACGGCTTGCCATCACCATTAAACTTTATTGCCAGGTGGTATGTACAACCAACCGCTTGATACTGATTGAGCAGAGGACTTCCAAAAATTGCACAGTAGCTGCTTGGAGCATCAACTACGATGAACTGGATCAGTTTATTTACTCCTCCAAGCTTCACAAAAAGTGTAACACTTCCCTCAACTTCTTTTATTTCACCCGATAAACCATAGAGTGGCCCTTCGATGGAAAGCGAAGGCTTTCCAGTCTTGAGGGCTTCAAAGGTTGATTTGAACAAGAGGTTGACGGAACTGTCGGTATCAATGAGAATTTTGTCGAAGGTGTAATCTTCAATAGCTGCCTGGATCACAACGGCATCATTGAATGGATTGGCAGTTTTGGGAAGGTCGGCCTGACCAAAAGTAATATCTCCCCTTGATGGAGCAGCAGAAGAAGAAGAGGCAACCTCTGCATGAGAGACCCTTGCAATTGAAGATTTTCGAGTTGACTCGGTGCCTGCTCCACCATGAATGCAGAAGAGCCGTCCCAAGGCTCCCTCATCTTTAGCATCGAAGCATTCATTCTGAATGTTGATAGGCCCCAGACGACCAACATCCTCAATTTATTCACACTCCTAATGGGCTTCAGCCACCTGCTTGCCCTTGGAGGTAGACGGCTTCGACAAAGCGTCTTTCTTGCGCAGATCCTTCATATTGGCTTCTGCAAGCAGTCTTTCTACCAGTTGATGAAGGGCTTTACAATCCTCGGTCAAGTGACCCTTCTCTTTTTGGAATTCGCAGTAGAGATTATAGTTCTTTGGCTTCCACTCTTTCAGAGGTAACTTTTCTTTTCATCAGATCTTCTTTGTAGAATCTGGACGACCTCATCAATATCAACTCCCAGATTTGCAAACTCCTCCATGGAGTTGATATCATGCTGCCTTGGAGCAGGCAGAGCTTCTTGAAGAATAGGAAGAGCTTGAGAAGGTAAGGCGGGAGTGGTGGCCAACGACAGTCTCTGATCATGAAACTGTTGATGGCCAATGAATGGTTTCTTGTGGCTGAAGTTTTTCCCCCCTTGAAGAAGGAGGTTGGTAGTCAGGGAGAGGAGGCCTATTGTGATGGTGATCAATAGAAGAAGAGCTGGAAGCATCCCTTCCTTTAGCCTTTGCTGTCAGGGATGAGATATACATAGGATTGGCGTTCTTGCCTTCAATGAAGCGGTTGACTAGAGCGATCAACTCCTGATATGTTGCTGGCGCTTTAGTTGTTGCTTTGAACTTCAGAGGGCCTTCCCAGAGTCTGTGGATCAAGACAAATTTATAAAAGTCGGGGTTCATATTCCTCAACCCTGGATCTCTTTCTAAAAATGATTGCAGAATTGAGCAACCGACCAGTTATCCCTTTGCTTGATATCAAAGAGAGCAGCTGGTCCATCCTTTCTCTTCTTGGAGGTAGGAAACCTCAGCAGGAGTTCTCTACGAAACTTAGTGAAAGAAGAGATTGTGCCTAAGGGAAACTCATAAAACCACTCTCTTGCCTGTCCTTAAAGGGTGGTGACTAGAAGCTTGCATTTTATGGCGTCAGAGAGGCATCTCAATGTAATTGTCCGTTCGAACGCCTGTAGGTGGGCAACAAGATCAGTCTCCATTGTATAAAGCAGAAGACGAGATTCTCTGAAATTACTAGGTGCTGACTCCCATCAGATTTGATTGATGAAGGGAGAGGGGGGTTTCATATTCAGCAAGATAGGAAGGGCGGACTGGAGCAGGAGTGTTCGCGGGCTGCGTGGACTAGAGGTGTACAAAGTGAAGCTGGCAGGCAGGAGTGACCCTTGCCGCCTCCCTGAAGAAATCCATCCAGGAGGCTAACTGGTCTTCTTGAGGCCGCAGAGGAGCTACGGGTTGAGCTAGATGGTGAGGGTGAGATGGCGTAACCGCTAGAGATTGCTGAAGAGGAGTTCGACGAGCTGAGGTCCATCCGACTGGAGTTTGGTGGACTGGGGGTCCGTAGGATCTGCTGCGGCCTGGGGTGCAAGCCGCTGCGTTAGAGAGATCCAAGCCTGACTGATGGTATCCCGGCACTGGTCGGTCTCCCTGTAAGATTATTCAGCCTCCTAGCGAGACTGTTCGATTGCCTCCCACAACGAGCCCTTTGTCGAATTGGATCGGTCTGAATGGCAAGCTCAGCAGTCTGACATTCTGTCCATTGATTTCAAAAAACTACTTGATCTGAAGGTCGCGTGTTAACTGTTGATGCGCAAAAATGGAGAGAGACATGCACCACTAGCTAACATTTCAAACACGGTGGAAAGGAAGGGAAAAGAGGTGACTGCATGCAGCTATCTACTAAGCAGATGCGAAAGAAAGCATAGCCGTGAGCCACGGCTTGTCCGAACTTCACCCGTCGCGGCCTAAATGCCTCTCTTGCGATGGGCTTTCCTTATATTGCAAAAGAATTGATTACAAAGAGGAAAGGAAAAGTTCTGGAGCAGAGTAAGCTGGAGACCGCAAATCTTGAGATTCGAGTCCACAACCTTTAACAGGCAGGCTCTAAGGCTCGAGTCAGCATACTTTGGGGGCACCACTCTCCCGTATTTATAGGTTTGGGTGCCTGCCCAAATGGGCATGGCTAAAATAACCGGCTTCCCGGGGTACAGGAGAACCGAGCAGCGGTGACATGAAGAAAAAAGAAAAGACATGCCAGTCTGCGCAAGAGGGGCGGACTGGGCTCGCTGGTTATAGCTTCTGTCAGTTGCTATAAGGTGTGATCCTGCTATAGGGTTGTGACCTATGCAGACTGAGGACTGAGTTCGCCTGAAGAGGTAGTAGTGTGTTCCTAGGGGCTGATCCCCTAAGGCAGAACAACTTGGGCGGATTAGTAACCGAGCCCGCTGCTGGAGTTGGATCTGCTGATCCTGCCAAGGTTTGACGATCTGGGCGGACTAGAGAATCGAGTCCACCGCCTAAGCAGTATGTGACCTTGGAACCTTGTTGAACATGTTGCGGACTTTGGGGTTAACAAACTGATTCAGTTCTTCTTGCATTGCACCAATCCAAAGTTGGTCTTGATTTGCCTCTTCAAATTTCTTGGGCTCTTCTTGTGACAGAAATATGGAATATAGAGCAGTGTCTCACCTATTTTCTGGTTTGGAGGATGATCTCTCAGATATCTGACTGCTGGTGGCAGCCTGACTGCTTCTTACTGAGCACCATTTTCTTCAACTGGTTGGTCTTCATCTCCAGCTAGACTGTCCTGGGCTTCCTCCGGATGGCATCCCTCTCCACATTCTTCTTGCATAGCCGGGTTTTTATTTTTGATGGAGATTTTTTTCATCATGACTTCTGTACCTACAGAACTAGACAAAGAGTTTGATAGCTCACAGTTAATCATGCTTGACTCATCAAACACTAGATGGACAAATTCTTCTACAACCTGATTAGTCAAGTTATAGACTCTATATGCCTTACTATTATTGTTGTACCTAACAAAGATCCCATCATGAGATTTGGAAGCAAACTTAGTCACTTTTTACTTACCATTGTTCAAGATGAAACACTTACATCCAAAGATCCTGAAATATAATATGTTTGGTTTTCTGCCCTTCAAGATCTCATAATGAGTCTTCTTCTGGCCTTTGGTAATAGAAGCCCTGTTGAGAACATGACATGTAGTGTTAACTGCCTCAGCCCAGAAATATTCAAGAAGAGAATTATCACTTAACAATGTTCTCCCAGCTTCCATGAGAGTCCTATTTTTCCTCTAAGCTAACCCATTTTGCTGGGGTATTCTTGGAGAGGAGAATTCTTGATGAATGCCCTGCTATTCACAGAAAGAAGTCATGGCAGCAGACTGAAATTCAGTTCCATGGTCACTTCTCATTTTGACCACAGAGCATGCAAGTTCTTTCTTAATTTGCCTGATAAAATTCATGAAGACGTCAAGGGTTTCATCTTTTCTTCTAAGAAAGAACACCCAAGAAAATCTGGAATAGTCATCAACCATCACAAGGGTGTAGACCTTCCTACCTAGACTAAGAACAGGCATATGACCAAACAAGTCCATATACAGGAGATATATGCATCTCACTGAGTCCTTTGTCCCAATGTTCTTAAAGGAGGTCTTAGTCTGCTTACCCTTTTGGCAAGCAGCACAGATACCTTCCTTGGAGCATTTGATTTTGGGACCATTTCTAACTAGCTCATCACTAAAGAGCTGACCAATGATCTTATAATTCAAATGAACCAGTCACTTATGCCATTGGACACAATATGATACATTGTCATTTGCAAATAGGCATATAGGGGAACTACTATTTAAGCAAGAAACGTTTAAACAATAAACATTCCCACTCCTAGTGCCTGTTAAGATGACACTTTGGTCAATTAACCTCTTGATGTGACACTTATCCTTGTGGAAGGAAATGTCATCACCAAGGCCACATAGTTGGCTTATGCTTATGTGCTTGTGTTGCAACCCCTCCCCATCAGCCACCTTTGTATTATTCCATTTGATATCTTACCATAACCTCTGGTTATTCCCTTGTCAGAGCCTCCAAAGATGACCTTAGGTCCATTCTTTACTAGAGTGAACTCCTTCAACAGCTCATTTATTCCAGTAATGTGCCTGGAATATCCACTGTCCAAGTACCATTTAGGAGAATTAGTACTTGATCTTACCGAAAAAGTTCACAAATCATCTCACCTTAGGACCCTAATTTCTATTGGGTCCTAGGTTCACATTAGCCTGAAAATAACCTTGCCATCCTACAGTATTCCTGATAGGTTAGCTACCTCTGGACACTGAAGGATTATGCCAGCATTCTACAACGCAGTGGGCCACTTCTCCAAAACACCAACACTCATAGATATTATATCTACTTTTTTGTTTAGGACCAGCATTTGTCATGACTACTCTTTGAACAGTGGGAAGATGAGCTGCTGTATGTTTTTGTTTTATTTCAGCGGCCATTTGACTGAAGGTTAGTCTTTCAACTGACTGTTTTAGTCTTTTCTGAGAGCCAGCAGCTGCATGTCTCTTTTCAGCTAACATGCATTTGATAGCATCAGAAACTGCCATTCTAGCCTTGCCAGAAGACTCACCTTAAATCACTACTTTTGCTGGATGACTCAGATTTCCTACAGCAGCATAATACTTGAGTTTTGGGGCTGGGGCACCAAAAACAAATGGTACAGGATGGACCATTTGAATTTCCTCATGGGCAGCCTTAAAGGCCCTCATATGGCTATATTTTCCATCTTGGCTAGGGCCACATTGGTCCATACCAGTGGATCTTCCATTCTCCTAGTGACAAAAAAAATTTCATGGTCATACATGTTAGAAGGCAACAAGATTTTCTGAAAAGAAATTTTGGGCAATGAGGTTAGAGGCACTACTGGTGCCTTCCCCTTTCCCTTTACTTTTGGATTGGGAGGTCTAGCAGGTCCCTTAAATCCTAACCCTTTCTTACCTACTTTGGTAAGGTGTGTGTCAATTAAGGGAAGCACATTGTTTGGCTTAGAAAACTTGGTCACCAACAATTTCTTTTTTAGGAGATCATATTCAAGTTTTTGGATAAGTTACTCATTTGAGAATCTTACCACAGACTATCTGTTAGTGATCTCCTTGAGCTTGGCTGATTGTGCAGCCATATCTATGAGAGCTTTTTTCTTGGCCTTCACACTTGCTTTTATGACTGAGAAGTTCTTTTGCCTGTCTCTTAGCATGGAGCTTGCACCTCTTGAATGCTTCAAGAAGTTCTCCATACTTGTCAATTATAGAGTTGGCATCATCCTCAGAATCTGAGTCCCCTTCATCTCTTGATGATTGAGCTTCAGAATCTGAGCTAGCATCATGACTTGAAATAGAAGGCAAAGATTTAGAATTTACCTGAGCATGTCTAGCCTGATCCTGGCTGCTCTCTTCATTAGTTATTGCCATCAGTCCATGACATTGAACATATTCTTCTTCATCTTTATCCACCTCTGAGTCATTATCTGAATATGACAGAGGGGCCCTGATCCCTATCCTATTAGCAGGGTATTCTTCAGGTTCTCTTTTAGTAATAGCCATTAGCCCAATGTAGGCTTATTCTTATTCACTGTCTGACCCAGAGGAAGAGTCAGACTAGGTCCTTTCCTTCTTGGCAATAAGGGACTTCTCTTTCTTCTTCCCCTCGTGGTGCTTCTTCGCTCCTTCTTTCCTCTTCACTGGGCAGTGAGAAACTATATGCCCAGGTTTGCTGTATCAGATGTAAATAATATTAGATGAAGTTTGTTGGCTAGAGTTATGAGCATACTTATCCTCCTTAGAGGATTTCCTTCTATGCTATGAGGAAGAGGAAGGCCTTATATTCTTCCAATGCCCCTTCTTCATGAATTTCTGAAACTGCCTAGAGAAGGCAGCAAGGTCCTCATCAGACGTATGACTATCTGAAGTGCTGGTCTTTGAGCTCTCAGAATATGACTCAGAAATTTTCCTAGTCTTTGAGCTCTCGTATGGTTGGGGTATCAGCTTTGAAGACCATAGACTTATCCTTGTCCCGTGACTTACTACTCTTCTCTTCTACCTTTTTGTAGCAAGCTGCATCTCATATGCTAGCATCTTTCAAAACAGGATTGGAGGAGGAGTGTCAGCTAACTTGCCCATTTCCCTAATTGCTTAAATCTTTATGCCCCAATCCTTTGTGAGGGACCTAAGAAATTTGTCATTCAGCTCATAGTTGCTGAAGACCCTTCCATATGTTCTTAGTTCATTCACTATTCTGAAAAATCTCTCAAAGCTCTCAGCAATGCCCTCAAATTTTCCATGTCTGAAGGCCTCATACTCCTGGTTGAACATGGATTTTCTATCATCCCTCACCTCATCTAAACCCTCCATAAATAGAACTAGTGTGTCCCATATCTCCTTGGAGGTCTTGCAGTGCACCAGATTTTGGAAGGTTAAATCATCTATTGCACTGGCAATAATGTTTTGAGCTCTCTTGTCCATGGAGGCAAGTAGGAGCTCATCTTTGTTCACTTCATCATAAGATTTAGGTGTCTGGATGTTGGAATCTAGAACTGAGGTATTCATAGGGATGAAGGGTCCCTCTTTAACTGTGATGTATATCCTATGGTCAGCAGCTTCCATGAATAGGTTGACCCTTTCCTTCCAGAGGCCAAAGCCTTCCTTTCTACAGATTGGTAGTTTCGTAGCCCATAGTTCCTTGTAGTTTACCCCTGACCACATACTTATACATTATAGATAACCTTGGAGGTATACTAAGATTGTTATATCCTTTTTGAGTAACCTCCCTCTGATACCACTTGATAGTTATTTAAGTTAAGGTTAGCCAGTCACCTAGAGGGGGGGGGGGTGAATAGGTCTTTGAAATTTATTAGTCTTTTTACTGATTTCTTACTAAGTGATCTAGAGATTGTCCTTAGCACCTGCAATATAAGAAAAACAAACAACAAAACCTAGCACACGGTTGTTTATAGTGGTTCCCAAATTGGGTACATCCACTTTCCCTCCCACCTATCCAACTATCTTGTTGTACTAGGCACAAACTCCACCAAAATGCTCCTCAGAGCTTACACCTCAGGCCCTCGGCCTTACACTCAGGTTCTCTTCAGAACCCTACCTCAGAACCACAAAGGTTCCTACCTAAGAGCCCTGCAGTGCTCCTAAAGCTCAATGGTCCACAAACCACCTACCTTGGCCTTATCTGTAAGGCCTATTGCTCAGGCTTTTCAGCCCTACAACTTCAGACATAAAGACCTACTCTTAGAGTACTGCATCACTCCTACAACTCAGTACTCTTCCAGGTACCTACCTCAGTGCGCTTCCAGGCACCTACAGCTCAGCCTCCTCCAAGGCCTACAACTTAGTGATACATTTATCACCTAGAGCTCAGTGACTCAACAGTCACCTACCTCAGCCTTATCTTTAAGGCCTACTACTCAGGCTGGGAGGACAGCCCTACTTTCAGATCTACACTTGGATCCTACCTCAGTACCACAATAGGGCACCTACATCAGTGACTAATTAGTCACCTACAACTCAGGACAAAATGCCCTACAGCTCAGATTCACATAAACTGAATCCTACAGGAATTTATACAAGAAGCTAAGTAAAATTGAAACAACTGAATCAAAGATAAATCTCTGAGTCTACCTTGCTGTACTGTGCAGATATCAGTCCAGCCCTCTTGTTGTAGAAGGAATGAGTCTTCTTCTACAGCTACGACTTCTTTGCTGCACTGGTGAATGCTAACTGTTGTTGAAGGCTGACGACCATTCACATAACACTCTCCACAATCTCCTTGTTGATAAGAAGAATCAGCTGCCTTGTTCTGCAAAGAACAAACTTGCTAACAGGAAAGAGCTTCAACTATCTTTCTCTGTCTTGCCGGCATGTACCACTGGACTTTTCTTTCAAGCTTGTTGGAGAAGATGAAGTCCAGCCGCATAAATTTCCTTATTTACTTCGTGTGTTCTTCGTAACCCTAATCCCCTTTTCTTTCTTCTTTTTATATCTATTGATTTGAATCAACAACATAATTTGAGTTTGTCCCATCCAAGGATGGTGAGCGCCATCTCCCTCCAAAAAGGACAAATAATAGCTTTCAGCGCTAGTGGAGCTTTCCCGTAATGGAATGAACTATTTAACTTTGTTGACTTCTGGTGACGTCAGCCGTAGTCATCCCGTGTTGCTGTAGCTTTCCCGTAACAGTATAAAATACTTTGACTTATTGATGTTTGGTGACGTCAGCAGTGGTCATCACCTTCTGGACTTAGAAAAATTCCAGAACTTCATTGTACAACCCCATATTTGTTGGGTAGAACCAAGGCCCCCCTTAAGGGCCTGGATTGGACTAACTTCAGGCTAGATTTGGGCTTCAGAGTGGAAGAGCTCCGCCGAGACCCACTCCTGCCCATAGGCGGCGAGAAGGCTCGCGCCCCATGGAGGGCGGAAGTAGGCTCCATCCAGGGGACCTTTCATCCCTCTTTCTGTAGCTCCCGCCGCGTGAAAGGCGTGATGGTTCTCGACATAGGGTTCTCGCCGGGTGGGGGCCAGGGCCTACGGTGAAATTACCTAGTTGCCCTCGGGTAAATGACCTACATGCCCCCGGAGTCTGCATTTAGAATTTCATAACAGCGGGATTTGGCTATTGGCAGACAAGACAAGGGTACTTTAGTAATTTCAGTTCAGCCAAGACTATAAATAGACCCACAGGGGCTCTTTAGAAGGTAGGCTTTTCATTTTTCTCTAAACTCTCTAGTGCTTTTTGAGGAGCTTCGAGCCCAGCTTTTGGCTTTGGAGGGGAAGCTCTCAAAGATTTTCTAGGAAAGAGGTGGGACCTCCCTACTGAGGCTTCGGGTTGGTTCTAGATCCTTTAAAACCAGTTAGGGGTCAGGGGTTGAGAGAAGTAGGTGTCGGCTGCCCGCTCTTTTCAAACTCTCATTGAGGGAAATTTCTGGCTTCAACAGTTCTGGTGCGTTGAGAGTGGAAAGTAGCAGGTGCTAGAAAATCTCAAGTCAAGTCTCATGGCTAGAGGTGGAGGAGGAGCTGGCTTAGGAGGTTCTCCCTCCCAGGAGAGTGGGGTGACATTGGGAATGTTAGAGCACTTCAGGCATGAGATTTTGCAGATAATCCACTTGGCCTTCTCTGCGAGAGGCGACTGGGAGACTCCGCAGGTTCCGGTTGCGGCTTCTCCATTGTTAGGCGAGAACACTTCCGGACAGCGTCCTGGGAAGGAGATTCCGGCTGAGGCGGCGGAAAGGGATGTCCCCAGGTGGGAGCTGTTCCCAGGACAGGCCAGTGTAGACAGGGCCAGTGAGCCGAGGTCTCGAGAGGAGCCTTCTCGGTAGGTGGTGAGAGGGAGCCCTTTTAGTGAGCTTATCATTTCAGCTCCGGTACTGGAAGGGTTTAGGGAGCCGGACATGTCATATTACACCGGGAGGGATGACCCTACACAACACGTGCAGTGGTTCAAAGATGCTGTTTCCATCAGGAAAATGTCGGATGCATTCAAGTGCAGGCTCTTTGCCATTACGTTGAAGGAAAAGGCGAGGGACTGGTTCCACTAGTTACACGCGAGCTCGATTTACTGCTTTGAAGATCTAAGACGCGGATTATTACTGAGGTTCTCAACGTCCAAGAAGAGGAAAAAGTCAACGGAGTGCCTATTTTCCATCAAGAAGAGGTCAGAAGAGACGCTGGGACACTATGTCGACAGGTTCCAGGAGGAGATTCTGCAGGTGCACGAGATGCCGGGGTACACGGTGATGTTGGCTTTCACTCTAGGGTTGAGGCCTAGTTTCTTTAGCATGGAGCTGAAGAGAGTTCCACCCCTCTCCTTCGAGGAGCTGATGGAGAGGTCTGCGAAAGAGATTTAGATTGAGTCGGCCAATCCGGTGTTTGCAACGAGGTTAACCAAGTTGGCAGAAGAAGATGGAAAGGAAGCTGGAGCAGGAGGCAGAGAGAGTGAAGGGAGGAGAGAAGGAGAGGGGAACCAAGAGATCAGGGGCGGCAGCAAGGTTGGGGGCTGTGGGAGCCGAACAACATGTTGGGATGGAGGCCCCAAGAGGGTCACCCTAAAGAGCAAGGTGGTGGATTCCCGGGCAGGAACGATTACAGGGAACAAAGGAGGATCAACCAGCCGGCTTGGAGGCAGGGGCAGAGGGTCCCCCTCCGGCCACAGCAGGAAGCAATAGAGATTGTAAGAGGAAGAGGAGGAAGGAGAGGGGCTCAAGGAGGAGTGAGGAGGAGGGAAGATAAGGTGGAGTTGCCCTTTTGTGACTTTCACCAAGAGGTGGGTCACGCGACGACCACCTGTCTAGAATTTTTAGAAATGAGGGCAGCAATGGGGCAAGATCAGCAGCAACCCCCCTGAGGATTGAGGAGGTTCTACCAGAAGGAGGAGGAGATGATAGATACAAAGACCGGGTGGATGTGGGGACCCGGGGAGGGATCTGGGTGATCCACGGAGGTGTGGGGATCGAAGCTACCCTCAAGGGGAGTTTTCAAACCATGTATCAAAGGAGCGTCGCCTCGACCTCCCACATCCCCCACCAGAGGAGAAGATCACTTTTTCAGTGAAAGACTTGCCGGATTACGAGGATCCATTCTGCGATGCCTTGGTGATCAAGACAGCGATAGAGAATTTCACGGTCTCTCGGATACTGGTGGACAATGGGAGTTCCTTGAACGTAATCTTCAAGAAAGCCTTTGATGAGATGAAGGTGGAAGCTCAGAGGGTGCTAGCCTCGGATGGACCGCTGTTTGGGTTCTCGGGGGAGCGGAAGGAGGTGGAAGGAGGGGTAGGGCTGTATGTGACGTTGGGGGGGTGTCGAGGAATTGCCGGTTTGTCATCGTTGACGCTTTGAGCAGCTACAATGCAATATTCAGGCAGCCTCTAATCAGCGCCTTTCATTGCATCCCCTCCTTGTTCCATCAGTGTCTAAAGTTCAATAGTGGAGGGGTACAGGTCAGGATCAGGGGAGATCCAAAAGTGGCGAGGCAGTGCTATGTGATTGATGTCAACACTATCTCTTAGATGAGGGAAGAGGAGGAACTGGAAAGGGAGATGTCCAGGGTGGAGGAAGCTGAGAGGGAAGGAGAGATGAGTCTGAATAAGATTGAAGAGAAGGTCGAAATGGTGGCCGAGAGAAAGGTGGTAGTGAGCCCAAGTGAGGTTGGGGGAGAGGTTGAGGAGGGTGTTGTGGACAAGGAAGGAGCAAGCATGAGTGAGGTGGGGGAGAAGCAAAGGATGGAGTTCGAGATAGAGTGGGAGGCCCGGAGGGGCAGGGAGGCAGAACTGCCCAAGGAGGGTTGGTTGGAAGTGATGGAGGTGGAGAAGCTAGGTGTTAAGAAGTGGAGAGAAGAGGAGGAGAGGGTCAGCGGGGAGCAGGCTCGGCTGGAGCCGGTGGAGGAAGTTATGGAGATGGAGGTGGTCAGCAGGGTAGGGAAGGTGGAGAAGGTGAGGATCAGTGGAGGTTTGAGCCAAGAAGACCAAGCGAGGATGCGGGAGTGCATCCAAAATAACGTTGACATCTTTGCCTAGAACGCGACGGAGATGTCGGGCATTGACACTGATGTGGCTTGTCACCGATTGAATATGGACCCCAAGACACGTCCCATCCGCCAGGAGATTAGGGCCATCGCCACAAAGTTGGAGGATCCCATCCACGAGGAGGTGTAGAAGCTTCTCGACGCGGGCTTTATTTCGGAGATCCAGTACCCATGCTGAGTCTCCAATGTGATAATGGTAAAGAAGGGTGATGGGAGGTGGAGAATGTGTGGACTTTTCTTTATTAAATAAATCGTGCCATAAGGATTGCTAACCCCTGCCTCGGATCGACGTGCTGGTTGATTCAGCCGTCGGTTTTTCTATCATGAGTTTTTTGGATGCTTTTTCAGGTTATCACCAGATCTGCATGCATCCCCCCGACGTCAAGAATGTCTCCTTCATCACGAGGGAAGGGTGCTTCAGCAATAAAATGATGCCCTTCGGGATAAGGAACATCGGGGATACATACCAACGGATGATGGACTGGGTGCTTGATGGGCCCGCGAACAGACTCTTACTGTGGTTGGTTCGGTGAGTCGATCGCCGCGGGCTTGCTCGGGTAGGCAAGTGCACCTATCGCAAGTAGTACTCGATATTCGGGGGAATACCGAGGTCGTATTGTTCTCGGGGTCACGTTGACTATTCTTACTCCTCCGGGAGGACTATTATTTTACTGAAAGAAAGGTGGATTTTTTTTTACTTAATAAAAGACGGAAAAGCAAAGGAGCGAAAAAACGATTTAGAAAATATTCGATGAAGGGTTAACGCTCGGCATCGAATTGGATTAAGACTAAAACAATTTTTAATAATTATAGGACTTAGTTTTCAAATTAATAATAAGGCAACTTGGCCGTGGAGGTTCCACAAATGTGAGCTCACCTAGCTATAGGGATATCGCTCACCTAAACGTTAAGACTATTCGACCGAACGTTAGTCCGACGAAGGATTCCTCTTAACGCCCGCTTTACGCTAAGAACCCCGCTATTGGGTGGGGAACCCAATCCGGTAGAATTACGCTTGTCCTCTCTCGAGGGTATGCACGCAACTCTATTTACCCTGGGGTGATCGGTCCATATGCACGGCCTCTCGGCTAGCTAGCATATGGACTACAGATATAGGGCCCACACATCGATATGTGGTCCTACGCGTCGTAAACCCGGGGTAAACCTTAAGTGCTTAAATTAAAATGAAAATAAAGAGCTTCAATTATTAGAAATCATTTTAAATGTCCCAATGCTCTTCGATGCCGAGGCTAATAGCGATTAGCCACACATCGGTATGGGGACGGCTTATAATTTAGTGAGGCGCGAGTTCGAAATTAAACGCTAATGATTATAAGAAGGGGACATAAAAACAAAACAAACATTTAGAAAGCTAAAAAGTTAACTAAAACGAGAACTCACGCACACTCCAAATTATAAATTAAACAGAAACTAAGTTACACATAAAATAAATTTGCATAATTGAAATTTGCGAGTCCCACTCAAACGAGTGGGGGCGGTAAATAAAAGCTTAAAATTGCTAGTCCTACTCAAACGAGTAGGACTAAATAAATGCGATTACATGGCTTAAAGGTCCGTCCATTTAACTCAAGTGAGTAGGCGGAAAAATAAAGAAAGAAAAATTACAAATCCTACTCAAACGAGTAGGCGGGAAATAAAGTCCGGCCATTAAACTCAAGTGAGTAGGCGGAAAAATAAAGAAAGAAAATAATAAGTCCTACTCAAACGAGTAGGACTGAAAATGAAAACGATGCGCCATTTAACTCTTAACGAGTAGGCGGAAATAAATACACACATACACACACACTCCATAAGAATTTCAAGTAAGCAATAAAGCTAACACCTACACTCACACACTCTACAAAATTTGAATCAAAGCATAAAAGTTATACACCTACACTCACACACTCTACATAATTTGAACAAAGCATTGAAAGTTATACTCATACACTCACACACACAACATGAAAATTAAGAAGAACAAAAGAAAATTTATGCTCATACACTCACACACACTAATTGAAAGCAAAATGAAAGTTACCTAAAAATTAAAACTTTTACTTTTTCAAGCTTAGGTTTTGCCAAAAACAAATAAAAAAAAGAAATTACAATTTAGAAGACAAAAGTTTTTCAAAACAAATTAAAAACCAAAGTTTTTGGAAAATTAAAATTTCAACAATTTCATTCCTAGGATTTCATAAAAGTGCTAAAAAAAGTTGAAATAAAAAGAGAAAGAAAAAAAAGGGTTTTCATCCTAAAATAAAGCTAAGTAAAAAATCAAAAAAAAAAACTTTAGTAACTCTTTTACACATTCATAAGAGTGAAGATGTTGAAGAAATTAAAAGAAGACATGAAAAAAAAGGAGAAACCTAATTCATCATTTCATGAATTTCTAACAAAACCTAACTTGAGACAAATTAAAGGCATGTAAAGTAAATAAATAACACTCATACACACACACATTTCATAAATGAAGAACTAAATGAAGAACAAAGATGAAACCAAGGATAAAAAGGAGAAGAGGTGAGCCATCCAAATGAATT
The DNA here is from genome assembly GCA_039583875.1 of Platanthera guangdongensis. Classification (NCBI taxonomy): domain Eukaryota; kingdom Viridiplantae; phylum Streptophyta; class Magnoliopsida; order Asparagales; family Orchidaceae; genus Platanthera; species Platanthera guangdongensis. Next base: position 219,123,992 of record CM077151.1, read on the forward strand.
TTCATGCTATATAGAGAGAAAATCTAACATTTCTATTAAAATTTTCAAGCTATTGCAAAGCTAAAAGATAAAGCAAAACAAGACATGAAATAAAGAAGGGAGAAATCTCCTTACATAGCACTAGTATCCACGGATTAAGCCCACAAAAAGACACTAAAATGGCCCAAAAATCTGAACCCTTGGACCTTACAGAATTGGGCAATTTATAGGCAAAAAATTCTAAGTACACGCCCTAGGTCACGGGCGTGTAGGGGTGGCGTGACAGTACTATTCATGAAGGCGGCCGGCGATTGGACAGGAGAGTTGACTTCGGGCTGAGTTCGCGGCAGTCACTCCCCAAGTCACGGGCGTGACTCTGGGCGTGTCGGGGAGGTAGAACCGGGCGCGGGTTGCGCCGAAAGTCTTCGGCAGCATCTTGTCGGGCTAGCTGGAAAGGTCACGCCCCAGGTCACGGGCGTGACTATGGGCGTGTCAGTTGGTGTCGACACTCGACGAATGTCGAGCGGAAAGTGTCGAGTCGAAATCGTCGAGCGGAAATTGAGTCACGCCCTAGGTCACGGTCATGACGCTGGGCGTGACTGTTGGTGTCGACACTCGAAGATAGTTGAGCGGAATTCTTCGAGAGGAGGGGACACGGTCTTGGGTCACGCCCCGTGTCGGGGGACACGGGCGTGTCGCCAGGCGTGTCAAGATTGTACTTCAGAAATCGTCCAATTTCACGGGAAATTCAATGTCACAGCCCTGTCACGGGCGTGACCAAATTGTCACGGGCGTGTACTGCCCAATTTTGGCAGATTTTGAAATTTTTCTGCAAAATAAAATAAAACAAGTTAGTAATAAATTTACAAGAATAGGAGCATTTTATTGAACAAAAATAAGTAAAAACGACGAAAATAAATGAAAATGACTAAATTAATATGCACGAAAATACGTATATTTACAATTCATCAGTGCTCAAAGATCAAAGGGGGAGGAACTTGGAGGTCTACGTCGATGAACATATGGTTAAGAGCAGGGATTTGGGTTCACACTTGCTTGACATGGAGGAGACGTTCGCAACTCTACGAAAGTTCAAGATGAGGTTGAACCCCCAAAAATGCGTCTTCGGGGAAGGTCGAGGCAAGTTCCTCGGGCACCTTCTAACCCCGGCAGGGGTCGAGCCCAACCCAGATAAGGTGAAGGCCATCATGGAGTTGGAATCACCTCGCAACACTAAGGAGGTTCAGTGCTTGACAGGTAAGCTGGCTGGGCTGAGTCGTTTCCTCTCTCGGGCCGGAGAGAGGTGTTCGCCTTTCTTCAAAGCACTTAGGGGGAGTAAACAGTTCGAGTGGACGAAGGAGTGTGAGGAAGCTTTTCAGGCATTGAAGACTCAGCTGACCCAAACGCCACTCCTACAGAGCCCGAAGGAGGGAGAAGACTTAGCCTTGTACCTTGGGGTAGGGGCTGAGGCAGTGAGCTCTGTGTTGGTAAGGGAGGAAGGAAAAAGGCAGCTGCCCATCTTAAAAAAGTTAGTTTTCTCACTGATTGTCTCATCCCAGAAACTCAGACCGTACTTTCACGCTCATTCAATCAAGGTGGTAACCGACCACCCCATGCGCAAGATCTTTGAAGGGGTAGAACACTCGGGGCGGTTGGGCAAGTGGTCCATCGAGCTCATCGAATTCGACGTATCTTTTGTACCAAGGCTTTCCATCAAGGCACTGGCAGTGGCTGATTTCTTGCCTGATTATATCACGGAGTTAGGAGAGGGAGATGCCCTTCCAAAGGAGGCGTGGAATATGTATGTCGATGGGGCCTCAGGGAAGCATTCCCTAGGGGGTGGAGTGGTGCTGGTGAGCCCCCAGGGGGTCACCATAGAGCATGCAGTAGCGCTACACTTCCCGGTCACTAACAGCCAGGCAGAATATGAGGCCATCATAGCTGGGTTACGGTCAGCCCAGGAGCTTGGAATTCACGGCATGGAAGTGTTCACAGATTCACTAGTGGTGGCGTCCTAGATTTGGGGGGAGTATGAAGCTCGGGAACCAACCCTCCAGAGGTACTTGGCCAAGGCGAGGGGGATCATAGGGGGTTCCAAACCTTCTCAATGCAGCACCTACCTAGGGAAGAGAATGAGGCGGCTGACCGATTGGCTAAGTTTGGACTGCACGGGGGGGGGGGGGAGGGGAACCTTGATTGATCGTTTTCATCCGGCGATCGTGGAAGGGGAGCTAATGGAAGTAAATCAGTGACCCTCATGGATGGACCCCTTCGTGACCTTCTTCACCACGGGCAACCTCCCTGAGGAGGTCAAGGAGGCAAAGAGTTTTCAGTATAAGGCAGCCCACTATCTCGTGCACGAAGGAAGCTTTCATCGGAAGATGCTCTCGGGCCTTCTGGCGCGATGTGTGATGGAAGAGAAGACCCAGCGTATTCTGGAGGAGATACACTCTGGCGAATGTGGTAGCCATTCCGGAGGAAGAACGCTGGAGGCAAGGGTGGTCAGGCAGGGATATTTCTGGCCCACCCTGAGGAAGGATGCCGAGGAGTTTGCGAAGAGGTGCCAGAAATGCTAGCTCTACGCCCCCTCTAGCTCTTGCCCTCCCAAAGGCTTCGAAGCATTACGACGCCATGACCTTTTGCCATTTGGGGGATGGATCTAATCAGGTCGTTCCCCCCGGCGAGCGGGCAGAGGAGGTTTCTTTTATTTAAGATCGACTACTTTTCTAAATGGCTGGAGGTCAAGGCGTTGGCCAAAGTAACATCCCAAGTCATTTAAAATTTCGTAGGGGGGGAGATCATCTGCAGGCACGGGCTGCCTCAGGCCATTGTCACAGACAATGGTCCACAGTTTGCAAGTGAGGAGTTCATAAGTTTCTACACTCAGCTGGGCATCGACCTCAGGTTTGCCTCCGTCCAGCACCCCAGGAGCAACAGTTAGGTGGAGGCGGCGAACATAATTATCGTGAACCTGCTCAAGAAGAAGGTGGAGAACTTATGGGGGAGCTGGGTGGAACAACTCCCCTCAGTATTGTGGGCCTTGCGAACAACCCGAAGCACAGCGACCGATGAGACCCCCTTCAAACTTTCCCATGGGTGCGAGGCGGTCCTGCCCGTGGAGTTTGAGGTTCGATCCCCACGAGTTACGGCTACGGGTGATGGAGGAGAGGCTTGGGGGCTAGAAAATGAGGGGGAGCTACGAATCTCGTTAGACATGGTGGAAGAACTCCGTGACGTGGCCGCTATCAGGCAGGTGGAGATCAAACGAAGGATGGCAAAGTATTTCGATAAACATGTGAGGATAAAGTAGTTCGGGGACTTGGTCCTGAAGAAGGTCGACGCCGCGGGAAGGTCGGCCGCAGTGGGCAAGCTCAACCCCAATTGGGAGGGGCCCTATATCGTGGAAAAGGTCATGGAGTCGGGGGGATACCACCTCCAGAATGTGGAGGGGGTATCCTTGAGTCAAGCATGGAGCGGAGATGACTTGAAGCGCTTCTACCCTTAGTGGGAAGAAGGTTATAAAACCTGTTTGTAATAACATCTTTGAGTTTCTTCTCATGATTGGTTTCTTATTGGTTCTTGGACATCTATGCACTAACCCGTGCCTGGCTCGGCCCCAGGTAGACCCACTTCCTGGCTCCTACTAGCTGGCAGGTCCGAAGGCTCGCTTGTGGGGGTAAGGGACCCCAAGTGCTACTCAATCCCAGGTTGACTCGCTGCCCAGCCTCTCATTAGCTGGGTAGGGCTGTAGGAATACCTGGGGGGAAAGGATTGGCTCTTGGAGATCTTTGCACTACCACGAGCCTGGCTCGGCCCTAGGTAGACCCGCTACCTGGCTCCTACTAGCTGGCAGGTCCGAATGCTCGCCTGTGGGGGTAAGGGACCCCGAGTGCTGCTCGGCCCCGGGTAGACTCGCTGCTCAAGCTCTCATTAGCCAGGCAGGGCTATAGGCACACCTGGGGGAAAGGATTGGCTCTCCGAGATCTTTGCACTACCCCGAGCCTGGCTCAGCCCCAAGTAGACCCGCTGCCTCGCTCCTACTAGCTGGCAGGTCCAAAGGCTCGCCTGTGGGGGTAAGGGACCCCGAGTGCTTCTCAGACCCGGGTAGACTCACTTCCTAGGCTCTAATTAGCTGTGTAGGGTTGTAGGCACACCAGTGGGGAAAGGATTGGCCCATGGAGATCTTTTCACTACCCCAACCCTGGCTCAGCCCCAGGTAGACATGCTGCCTGGCTCCTACTAGCTGGCAGGTCCGAAGGCTCGCCTGTGGGGGTAAGGGACCCCAAGTGCTGCTCTGCCCCGGGTAGACTTGCTGCCCATGCTCTCATTAGCTGGGCGGGGCTATAGGCACACCTGGGGGGGAAAGGATTGGCTCTTGGAGATCTTGGCACTACCCCAATCCTGGCTCGGCCCCATGTAGACCCGTTGCCTGGCTCCTACTAGCTGGCAGGTCCGAAGGCTCGCCTGTGGGGGTAAGGGACCCCGAGTGCTGCTCAGCCCCGACTAGACTCGTTGCCCAGGCTCTCATTAGCTGGGCAGAGCTGTTGGCACACCTAGGGGGAAAGGATTGGTCCTTGGAGTCATGATGAAGTCACAAAGTCCCTTGCTGATAGGTTTAGAATCGAACATTTTCAGGCCTTAAACAGGGAGGGAATGACCCAGACCCCTCTCAGCAAGGCTCTTGCCACGACCAGCTGGCTGGGGGTACCGGGGAGCATGACTCAACAGGGGTTCCGGACGCAACCTTTAAGTTAAGGCTCTCGGCATATACATTCCGACAGATGCCCCTAGGTTAACTCTCAGAGTGGAAAGCAGCCGTCACCTAAAAGAGCCTAGGGTGCACGTGAAGTTGACAAACATTCCAATGACAACGCAGACATTTTGGCATTCAAAACAAAAGTAAAGAAGCAGTAAGGAAATTTCGCCCCCTATACAAAAATTACACTAACATAGTTCATAAAGTTTAATTGTATCAGAACAAGATTACACTAAGCAGAAAAGCTAGCGGGCAGATTCGCCGGAGTTTCCGCTGGAACTGCAGCTGGAGGCCTCACCAGAGGTTCTACTAGGAGAGTAGCCGGAGGACTCGCCGAGGGAGCAGCCGCTAGTTCTCGCAAGCTCCGCCGCGCCGTAAGCCGGAGAGCCGTCCTCTCCCGCCGGGCGGTGGATGGGATCAAAAAAAAGTCAGGATCCCTCGCGTAGTGAAGGTCTCGCCTCCTTTATTCAGTAGCCCCGACTCTCGCAAAACTTCGATCACCATCCTCGTTGTTGCTTGCGCATTTTCCTGGACGATCACATCGATCTCGTAGTCGGAGTAATGACGGCACTCTACCCTTTCCTCCCGCCGCGGGCGGTCCTTGGCCAGGGCTAGGGCGTCCTTCAAACGCTTCACCTCGGCCCGCAGTACCCGGTTCTCACGTTCAGCGCGGCCGCTCACGCGCGAGACCATTTAATTTCTCCAAGATCCTGCGAGGCGATCCATTCAGGTAAAATGCGAAAGCGTATGGAATGGCTCGAGAGTGGGAAGGTCCTGCTTACCTCGGGGGCCGGACGAGTGGAGAGAAGTTGTTGGGCAGCAGCCAGCTCGGCCTTCAGGGCGATGGCTTCCGCCACGGAGGCATCCCTTGCCTTAAGCATATCCACGAAGTTCTGCTCTATGGTAAGGGTGCGGTGCCCGACCATGTGCGAAAGTTGGACCATTCAAAGCTGGGCCTCGACGGCGTCAAAAATGAGAGCCTTCGTCGTTGTCCTGTCAAAGGAGTCAGCGTCTTCCCGGCTATAGAGGACGTACCCTAGCATGAAGGCATGGTCGGAGACATTATCTATCTCCCTCCAGGAGTGGAGAAGGGTGGAAACGGCTATTCGGTTATTGGTGGGATCCCACTGGAGCATAAGGAAGCCCTCTGTATCCTTGTACTTGTCACCAAAACCAAAGTTTTGATGTCCTTTCGGCACCGGACCGCGGGAGGGCTCAACCGGAATCTCTGCGGCAAGCAGCCCTGCTTCCGCCTTGTTGGTAGTGGAATGGGTCTCAGCGGGAGTATCTGATGCAGGCTGGACTGCATCCGCCATAGCGGTAGCGGAAGGGACCGCGATAGGGGTCTCGGAGCGCAAAGATATCACCATCTTGCCTTTTTCTGCGGTGGTCGGCTTTGACTTTTTGGAAGCGGGAACTAGGAGAGAGCTTGATTTCCGCTTCGGAACGCTCGGAGCGGAGGAAGCTTTAGGCTCTTTCCGACAGGCATCGGCGGCCACCTTGGCGCGAGCAAGGGCATCGACAAATCCCCAGGACTCCTAGAAGGGCTGGTGGACGGGGAGCTCTCGCTCACCTGCAAAAGCCCATAGTTTTTATAAAGCCTTTCCTTCAAAATAGGCTTCTGCAAGATAAATCCAGAGAGTTACCTTCGCCGGGGGGTACCGGTTGGAGGGTTTCAAGGTCTCGCCGGAGGAAAGGAACGTCAAAAACCTTGGAGGTGAAAACCTCAATGAGAGCACCTTCTCACTCCCCGAGAGTGGGAGGCTTGTAGGTCGCGCCATCATACTGAATGGGGGCGAGAGGGACGTTGCCGAAAGTTCCCGAGACAAAGACGAACCTCTCCGCGGAGTGGTGGTGCTTGTTAGCGAGACCCTCCGTTTTCACCGACTGGCCGGAGAGGAAAACCTACCCTCACTTGGCTCTAAAGTTGAACAACTTCCGAAAGACCGAGAGGTTGAACTCGATCCTTTCCGCCCGCATGTAGCAGGCGAAAGCCACGAGGAGGGCGATGGAATTGGGGTTGAGCTGAGCAAGTACTACCCCATAGTAGCGCAGGGCTTGGTGCACCTCAGGCCATAGGGGGAGTCAGAGGCCTTCTTCAAAATTCTACAGGGGAATAGCTAGCTCCCCTTCCGGCACGAGGTTCACCTTGTCCTCGCGACCGGGTTTCCGCGCGGTGAACCCCAGCAGGATGTATTTCTTCTCTATGGTGACTTATTCCGCTTGCGTAAGCCGGCACGACGGGAAGTCATGATCAAGGAAGGATTGCGCGCACTTGGAACGGCCCTCGCTCTCGCCCAGCATCTCGGGGGAAGGAGAGAAGAGAGGGTGGGGTGCGAAGATGAGAACCCTTGCGCTTCTAGAAAAGATGAGAGCAATTGAATGACGGACGGAACTTTGGAATAAATGCAGGGAAGGTGGTAGGTGGATTGACCTATTTATAGAAAGCAGGGTAATCATGAGTTCTTTGGAAAAATATGGCGGGCAAAAGTCAACGAGTCAATGAATCTGATCCTTTGTTTTCCGTCCTATCGCGCCAGCTCTCCATGATTTGACGAGAAGTAGTAGCCCCCAAGGGAGGCTGGAGAAGGGGGGCGGGCAGCCTCAGTACGCGAGAAGCATTGAGCGAGACGCACACATCATTCATTCGCAAGGTATTAGAGTAGCATACAAAAGGAGAACTGAAGAAACAAAGATAACGATGGGGTCTCGCCAGGCGAGAGCCCCCGACAATGATAGTAAATAAGTAATAAATAATAATAATGGTAACACACAGCTTGAGAGAAATTATCCAGCAGTAGAAGTAAAAAGGTACATATGGAAGACGTAGGCCAAGAAGAGGGGTAAAGAGAGGGATCGCCTGGAGAGCTCAGTGTGGCACCCACCACCAACGACCTTGATCTTGCCGACTAGACCTAGGAGGGTCTCGAGGATCGAAGAAGGCCGTCAGGGAGGTTAGCCCCCGATTGGCCAGGCGGAGCTGATCTCAGATCCGCGCGATGTGCCTGCCAGGTGAGGTTTCGCCGGAAGATGCGTCAAGGAATCCCACCCCGCCAAGGAGGTCTGCGCAGTCTCGCTCAATAGCCTCCAGTCGCCGCTCCATCATCTCGTGAATCCTTTTCACCGCTACAGAATTGGACTTTTGCTATTGCGCGAGCTTCGATAAGACTATCGCGATCCTCCGTCTCTGCTCCTTTCCACTCTTTATCCCCTCGAGAAAGTCTTCCATCTCGCCGGCGGAAGGGAGGGGCGAGTCTCCCCCTGTTTCTTCTTCTTCTTCTTCTTCTACTACTTCTTCCTCATCCTTTCCAGCCTTGTGGTCTTTCGGCTTTGAGGAAACCGGAACAACCAGAATAAGAAAAGGGGGGGGGGGGGAGGATGATTGAAGAATGGGGAGGTTCTCGCTTACCTGGAGAGCGAGAGATGTCTTTCCCCGAAGGGCAGCAAGAAGGGTCAGGTTGATCCTCTGTGCCTTTTCCGAAAAGCAAATGGAGTGGCTTGCCCCAACCTGGGCGAAAGGTCCTGTGTTCCAGTGTGCTGGTCTCACCAAGTGCGGGATCAGGTGCCCCCTCTATAGTCAGGGGTGGAGGTCTCGACATGGAAGCGGGAGGCTCCTGGTTAACCCCTTCGGCAGGGATGGTTAGTTCTGGTATCAGGTTGGTGCTACCAGCTAGAGGGTTAAGCGGAACGGTCCCTATAGCGGAAGGCAGAACCTCATTGCAGAGGCCAGCCACTTCTGTGACCAACGACAGAAAGCCGGTGACGTCTTTAGGTTCTAGCCCTTGTGAAAGGAGTGGTTTTATCAAACATACAGCCATGAAAAAACTCTTGAAATGTTCGCGCCAACGGGAAGAGCAAAAGGACTGAAGCATACCTCAGGCGGAGAAGCGAGAGAATCGGCGCGGCTCGGAGTTGGGGTAAGCGTGTCTCGGTTCTCTCTCAGCAGGTCGCGCCTTAATGTTTTAGCCTTCTTCTTCTTATTCTTCTTAAAGCGGACCTCTCACCAGGTGGCTTCTCGATGGCTGCTCTCTCACCGGCTGGTTTCTCTCCGGTGGGCTTCTCGCAAATTAGTTTCTCGCCCGGTGCTCTCTCGCTGGCAGGCCTCTTGCCCATCAGCCAGGGGGCGACCTTGTCACACCGGGCGCAAGCTCGCGCCTGGGTGGCTGCGAGACGAGCCTGAAGCCCCTTTGAAAGTGGCTTTTTGGCGGGTTTGGCGCGCAACTTCACAGATTGGAGGAAGCTCACGCAGGAAGAAGGGACAATAGTGACGGCCTGAGGGACCAGCACAACGGTGTATTTATAGAGCATAGGTGGGGTGTACTAAAAGATTCTCTGCCAGGTCAGCATGTACCCACCAAATATTTGGGGTTGGACGAGTCTTTCCGAGTGCAAGGCTAGCTCGCAAAGAGCGGGGATTGTGTACAACCCCATATTCATTGGGTAGAACCAAGGTCCCCCTCAAGGGCCCAGATTGGACTAACTTCAGGCTAGCTTTGGATTCAGAGCAGAAGAGCTCCGTCGAGACCCACTCCTGCCCATAGGCGGTGAGAAGGCTCGTGCCCCATGGAGGGCAGAAGCAGGCTCAGTCCAGGGGACCCTTAATCCATTTTTCTGTAGCTCCTGCTGAGTGAAAGGCGGATGGTTCTAGGCATAGGGTTCTCATCGGGTGGGCGCCAGGGCCTAGGGTGAAATTACCTTGTTGCCGTCGGGTAAATGACCTACATGCCCCCGGAGTCTGCATTTAGAATTTCATAATAGCGGGATTTGGATATTAGCAGACAAGCCAAGGGTACTTTAGTAATTTCAGGTCAACCAAGACTATAAATTGACCCGCATGGGCTCTTCAGAAGGTAGGCTTTTCATTTTTCTCTAAACTCTCTAGTGCTTTATGAGGAGCTTCGACCCCAGCTTTTGGCTTTGGAGGGGAAGCTCTCAGAGATCTTCCGGGAAAGAGGTGGAACCTCCCTACTGAGGCTTCGGGTCGGTTCTAGATTCTTTACAACCAGTCAAGGGTCGGGGGTTGAGAGAAGTAGGTGTCAGCTACCCCCTATTTTCGAACTCTCGTTGAGGACAATTTCTGGCTTCAACATTCATTAAGCGTTGAGTGAAGTTAAGTCACTCAATGCCATCTGACTTGGCTCTTTATTAGAAGCGTTGAGTGAACCTTCCTCACTCAATGCTTCTGGGCTTAGATACTTTTCACTGGCTTTTTCTCAGCCGTTCCTTCTCAACTGTCTCATCGATTTCTTCTTAACAGCTGAGACTATCTCCTGTCTCAGGAGTTTCTTCTCAACCTTCTCAGTGGTTTCTTCTTCATAGATGAGACTATCTCCTACCTCAGCGGTTTTCTTCTCAACTGTCTCAGCGCTTCCTTCTTCATTAGAAGCGTTGAGTGAACCTTCTTCACTCAACGCTTCTAGACTTAGAGAATTCCAGCTTGCTTTGTCTCAGCGGTTATACTGAGACATACTTCTCAGCTGTCTCAGTTCTCTCAGCGGTTTTGGCTTAGTCAAATTTTCTGACTTTAGTTCGACGTATGCTGAACTGAGTTCGACGAATGGTGAGCTCAGCTCGATGAATGGTGAGCTGAGCTCGACGAACTATGAATCCCAAACTCTTAATTTAGCTCGACGAATGGTGAGCTCATCTCGACGAGTGGTGAGCTGAGCTCGATGAATTCTGAACTTCCAGCTTACTTTTTTTGTTTACCTGTCCAATCAAGAACAACCTGCATGTAAGAACTTAAGCACACATCAAATACATTATGTGTGTATGTCATGGACCTATTTGACTTCTTAGAAATCTGGGACATTGGGATCAATAGACCCAACACCTAACTAATAACAATGGTAAGGAGGAGCGTACACAATGCTATTGGTGCAGCCCCAGAAGAGTGTAACGTACTGGCCCCCACCGACTCCCCTGCAAGTAATGCTCCGCCATTAGATGGAGCCACAACTGGTGCATCCATAAGCAGGGTGGAGCAACATATCCGACTAATGTAATAATGCTTGGCACAAGTACTCACCCTGCTACGGGATTTGGGAGTCTCCAATACTACCAATCCTACCTCCCAGGTAAAGCACATGTGGCATAACCAGGTGCCATGAAAGAGCATTTCCAGCCTTGAAATTCTGATCGCTCTAAGGATCCCCCAATGATGAGCTTTTCGATGAAGCAAGCTCCATCCACGCCTCCCAGAGGCCGAAACTACAAGCAAACATGCAACTAAACTTATTACTTGTAGAATTGAACAACAGGCAAGATGACCAGAGGCTTACTTACCAAGAAGGAATATGATTGAGGAGTACTCCCAGGGATGACACCGACCTATATCTACACGATGTATATTCCTTCAGTGGTCTCCGCTCACTCCACAGTTCCTAATGCATCTAGTACTTCACGGGTTCAATCTGCCCCACTTTGAAGCCTTCGATGGGATGGAGGCCCCCTAGATCACGTCAACTACCTTGATATAATTATGGGCCTCTTCAACACGCCAGATCAACTGTTGTGCCAAGTGTTCCCTTTAAAACCCTTGTTTCCCATGTTTAGAAAATAATAATTTATCTGGTTACTGGAAGATACTACCCAATGATAGTTAGGTACCTCCGAGGGTAGTGGGAGTCGAGAACATCCAGGGGTGTCGAGTTGTTAGCGTCGAGAAAGCATGGCATTGAGTTTCTACCGCCAGGCGTTAGCCATACCACTGGTGATAGCATGTAACTTGTCAGATAAGGTCCAGGTGGTCATTAAGCGCCAAAAAGATGCTGACTGGATCAAGCGACCACCATCTAAGCTACCGCCAGGTGATAGCGAGCTACCGCATGCCAGTAGTGAATTTAAAAAAAATGGACAGTTGAATCGTGGCAATCCTTTCTTTTCGACCTACGGATCAAATGGCTGAAGTTTGGCCCGTGATTGTTAAGAGGGATGAGAGTAAAATTCTCCTCATATCTCTTGTTATCTCACTCTAACACACTTTCTCTTGGACCTTGAGAAAGAAGAAGAAGAAGGAAAGGAGAGGAAGGAGAAGGCGGGTTCAGTCCTCTCTAGGAACTTGGAAAGAGTTCTTGTGGTTGGATTCGCTAGCCGACTTTGGATCTGTGGAGAGAAAGGTGTCGTGAACACTTCCATCCATATCTCTTGCAAAATCATGGATCCTAAGCGTTTGACAGGGGTAACGATCTTCCTTCTTGGATATGTGATGTCTCTATTTGGCATGTGCATGTAAACCCTCACCAATTGGGGAAGAATGAGAAGTTTCCAATGGGTTGATCGATGATATCCCCTATAATAAACTTGCATATAGAATTCGGAATCGAAGTATGAAATAAGCATGCTATGTGAAGCTCATCTGGATAGGTTGGTCTAGATTGGTGATGATTTATTTGTGTGTCGGAGAAGACTCTTTAGGTAAACGAGTGATTTTATGGAGTCTTGGGGTGTGTAGCTTGCTGCTTGTAGTATTAGAGGTGTGCTCTAGGAAAAGACCTAGATTTGGGCAGGATTGTAGTTCTGTCAGATCTGGCCCGACGGTAGTGCTACCGCTAGCGGTAGCTCCCAGATAGCTATGTTTGTGAGGCCTGTCTCTTGGAGATTCGGGGTCAATATGTTGATTTGTGAGCTTAGAGTGCCCAGCTATTGTGCGCGTGATTATGTATTTATGAACGGGCAAGGGGAGGCTGACCCGCATCGTGGCTTGTGAGCCTAACGGTTTGAGCAATGAGATGTGGCTAACTTGTACCCACCCTATGACAATTTACTTGGAGTGAGTCTCTGACTTCTATCTAAAGGTAATAGAGTGTCTTTGACTTTGTTGTAGCAAAGGAGAGAGTCTTAGGTTATGGGCTGAAAAGACTAGTAAATATTCATGTCCTATGACAATCAAATTGGAGTGAGTCACTGGCTTGTATCTAAAGGTAATAGAGTGCCTTTGACTTTGGCGTAGCATAGGAGAGAGTCTTAGGCTATGGGCCAGAAAGACTATGATGGAGATGGCGACCCCCAACATGTTGAAGATGATGACGACATGCTCGTGAAAGATCCTTCTCCGACTCCAACCAAAGACTTGCGGCACCGTGGTGACCTTGTGGAGCGACGCTACTATCTTCGCACTCGGCATAAGACAGCCTATTATTATTTTGTTGAATTTATTTTCTATTTTATGAGCATTTGTATTTCATCATGTTATGTTTAAACATTGGAGTGTTTTTATTTTTATTTGGGCTGCATGTAGCCTAACATTGTTGTGAGTCTATATAATGCCATGTTATTGTTATTTTTTATTAAGTTGAATGATAAGAAGATTGAAACCATAATTCCTCCTTATGAATTTCCCTCCTCCTACTCCATTCAAATTCCGGCCAAGCCTCCCTTCCTCTCCCTCCTCACACAAGTTCGGCCACCCCTCAAGTTGCCAACCTCCTCTCCCCCTTCATCCCTCTCGGCCTCTCTTCCACCACCCTCAAGCCGCAACTCCATCCAACCCAAACAGCCCCTTCTCAAGCAAACCCGACCAACCCCTCTTCAAGACAAAACCGACCACCCCTTTTCATCTTTGGTGGATCTCGGCTAAGGTACAAAGGCCCCTCCTTGTGAATCCAACTCTGGCATGAAGCAAAGAAGGCAGGCGAGTTTATCTCCATCAGGCGTGACTCCGGCGGAGCCATTGAAGAGGGTCCAAGTTAGTGAATCAAAATAATCCATTCTGATTGGGTAACGAGAAATTTCTACTTTTGTGTGTTTTCCCTCTAGATTTTAATTTTGGTGGATTTACTTTAGCGTTTTCACAACCTGCATTTTCTCCACAGTAAAGGATATATCAGAAAGATTTATAAACTATTTAAGGGAAATCCAGTTTTAAGTTAAGCGGTTAGCCGTATCCTTCGGCTTATTGGATCAAGCAGTCCACGAGTAAAAATATAGTTATACGTTGCGGAAAATACTTTGATTAAGTTGATTTTAACAACCTACGTGAGTTTAAACGCCCCTAAGGATAACTCATGCTATGCAAGACTTTAGATTTATAATAAGTATAGGAAATATCTTTGCGCTAACTTGAAAATAGTGTTTTAGTTTTGAAATAGATGGCAAGTATGCAATACTAATAATAATATTTTCATAAGTTAAAATAAGTAACATGCAACCTAGCATAAAGCTTCCCTAGAGAGCAAGTATAAACAATCACAGAAAAGGTAGAACCAGCAGCTTAGCAAAATAATTAGCATTCTAGAAGAATTCCACCAGTGGGTGCCAACAACCTGACACGAACCCACTGAAGAGCATGCATGTCTATACCAATAAGAGAATAACCAAAAACTACCTCGCAAGGGTGAGGAAAACCTCAGCAACAAACAGTCCACTAGCAAACTTCCAAACTTAGCCGCTCAACTGGCTACTGCCCTGAACCTGATGCATTCAAAAGAAGAACATCTCAACAAGAAAATATAAGTGGCATGGAAAATAGTCAGGTAAAAAATGCAAAGCAAGAGATGGGTTTACCAAACCCAAGTAAAAGAAATGCTGAAGACCTCAGCTGGTTAGCCAAATAAATATAAGTACAGTGAAATCTGAAGTAAATGAGTCAAATGGATAATTGCACCAAGTGCAGAACGAAGCCATGCTTCGACAATATCTAGAAGGATTAACATAAAACAATAAATTGATCTAGAAGGCAAACTGAGCATAAACAACTTGGAAAAACACGAATCATTAACACTTGGCAAAAATCTACCGGGCTGAGACGGTGACAAATTATCCCATACCATGCTCCCAAGCCCAAATGTCTCAAAAAAAAGAAGGCCCTGCGGTGGTGACCAATTGTCCAAACCCAACCAACAGTCCTCAGAAAATAGAGACCAAACATCCACCAAGTCCAACGATCCATAAAGCGACGTCCAGCTGGTGGTCCTTTATCCACTGCCAACCTTCATAGTCGAAGAAACATCATCCCTACCCAAATCCCAAGTCTAAATCTTAAGAAAACTTAAACTAGTTCTAAAAACATCCTAAGGACTAAACCCGCCGAATCGGACAAAAACGGCAGAAAAATTTCTAAGTCCCAGTAAATTCGGTGAGTATACCAGACGAAACACCTGCATACTCGACGGATTCTAAGCGATACTCGACGAATCTCTCCATACTCGGTAAGAATGCCCTACGACAATAGGTGATACTCGACGATTTTCCTGTCGATACTTGACGAATGGACAAGCGACATTCGTCGAACTGCGTTAAGTTAACCTATGATTCTCGACAAAAATGACTTAACTAATTTTGGTGATACTCGACGAAATGGCCAGGCGTTACTCGCCGATTCTACCTTAAGCTAACATTTGATTCTCGCCGAAAATGACTTAACTAATTTCGTCGATACTCGCCGAATTCTACCTGATACTCGCCGAATTCTACTTAGGCTATGCAACGATGCTAGACAAAAATTCCTCACCTTTACCCGACGATACTCGACGAAATTCAACCTATTATACGCCGAATTTTACTTGTCTCGAATTTTTTCCTAATTTCTATGGTTGGCCGAAAATCAAGATCTAACCTAGAGGGATATTTTTATGCTTCCTAAACTACTATTCTCTAAGGAAGGAAGAAAAAGAGAAGAGATATAAAGTAAAAATGAACAAGCAAGGGGGGATCCTCTTGCCTCGAAACTCCGGAGAAACGCCGCCCGCTCACGCCGCATCAAGGATCGGCCGTGAAATGTCCTAATCAACGATTACTGAAATGTTTGGAGGAGAAAGGAGGAAAAAGCGCTAACCCTTACGTACAAAGTTCGTTGAAACATAAAAATCTTTCCACGTTCGTGAAGCCCTCGCAGAGAGCTATCCAAATCTCTTCTCAAACGTCGAAACCGACAACCCGAGCACCCGATTTCACAGGCCGAAAGCTTCTCTTGTCCGTCGAACTCCTTCCATGAAAAATCCACGCCGTCAGGTAGGGGAAGATGAACAGTTGGGTTTCATTTATTATGTATATACATATATATATTATAATAATAATAATTAATTTACTTACAATTCAATATTATATTACATTAGATCCTAAAATGATACGAAATCCAAAATAACTCAGAAGTCTACGAAATTTGCACCATAACTAAATACTGATGCTACGAATCGAACGACGAAGTCGAAACTCAAATCCGACAAACCAAACCCAGGCAAACACCGGAATTTACCAGCTTCCGAGCACGTACCGCAGAAATAATCGGAGAAACTTGGTGCGGAAAGCCATAAATGCTCTTGGGTTGACCGTTGTCCATCTTGAAGTCCAAGCGCTTGACCTTGCTCTGGATAATCGCATCATACTTGGACAACCTATCCATGCCCAAAATCACAAAGAAATCTTCCAAGTCTATCATCTTCAAATCCGCAACCGATAGAAACTCACCTAACATGATCAGACAACTCTGAATGCCTTGGTATGATACAACAAAATCAGCAGAAGGAAACTTGACACTAAATGCATCGCCAATAAGATCAAGGGTCAAACCGTGACGCTCTACGATAGCCCTAGCCACAAATGAGTGGGTAGCACTGCAATCAAACAGAACACGCGCCCAGTGGTTCTTTACCTTAAACTTTCCGATATAAAATCCTATATGCAACTAAGGAAAAGAACGTCGAATTACAGCTACAAAATGAAAGCAAGGAACAGGTTAGGATCTGAAATGAAATAACTTGCGAAGATGTCTAGGGTTCCTCCAAAGACACCACATTCAGCTTGCTCTTCTCCTTGTCCAATAGCTGCGGCGACAAGGCCTGAAGTGGAACTGGTTGCAACGGGGGCTGAGCCTAAGAGCACTTTGACTTAATTTGTCCCTTTTGCCCACACTGGAAGAAGTTCTTATCCTTATGCCAACAACGGGCAATATCGTGCCCCCTCCACTTACATGCAGAACAAAACAAATCTCCTTTAGGAGCACCTGAATCACATGCACCTGCTCTTTCTTCTGGGCTCCTAATCTCTAGTAACACCTTTCAAATGGATGGCCTGGCCGGCCACAGAAACTGCATATCTCTTTACTTCTTTTCCCTAAAGCGGTGCTAGATTCTTGGGAACTCTTACCCTCACCAGTCTTCCTCTTATCCTTCCTCAGTTGTTGACCTCGACTCTTGGCGTTGTCAATTGCCTCATCCTTCAGAGCAGCCTCCATAACTTCAGCATTGTTTTCAGATCCATAAGCACCATCTAGCTGCTGGATGTCATTCCTAAGACCACCCAGAAATCATTTTACTCATTTCAACTCTGAAGACACCATGCCTGGGGCAAAACGACTCAGTTTGTTGAACTCCACCTCATACTCAGTAACAGTAAGCTGCCTTTGCTTTAAATGTAGAAAATCATTCATCAGGCGGTCTCTCTTGACCGATGGCAAAAACTTATTTAACAGCAACTCCTTGAAGGACTCCCATAAACATCCATCCTTCAAATTTTTCTTCTCCCTTAGCCACCAACTCTTGGCAAGTCCCTTGAGTTGATATGCAACGACCATCACCCTCTGGTCCACTGAAATTCCCGAGTAAGCAATCATCTCCTCGATGGCTATTATCCAATCTTCCAAGGATATAAAATCTACCCTACCATCATAAGTAGGGGTCCTAGTCTCTGGAAATGCGAGATAAATGTCATCTCTGGTGGCAACAATACCTGGGGTACCAGAGGAGCATGGGGAACAGGAACAGCCTATCCCACAGTCGGGTCCTGCACTCACGGCAACTGTCCTGACACAACCATTAACAACACTTGGATCTGCAACTGCATTTCCACCATTTGTCTGGACAAGGTCTCGTTACTCTGCCGCAAACTTTCAAACACTGCTTCACTCTATGCACCTAAAGACTCGCCCTCCGACTGGGGAGTCGACCTAGTCGCCACATGCTTAGACAACATCTAGACAAATAACGAATATCTAATCAAAACCTAGCCCAACAACTAGCACCAAACAACATAGTCCAGACAAAACATACTTAAGTATATGCTAAAGCTGCTAACTTGATCTGGGATTTTCAATCATGATGTCATGCCTAAACTTAGAATGATAAACTGTCATACAACTGACTCTTGTGCTTAAACCATGAACGCAAGAAATTATTATTCTTTTTTGACTCAAAGCCATGTGTGTACATGTGTCATCATATAAATATTTAGCTTGACACATGTGTAGATGCAATGTTATGTCATGCATGTTGTGCTATGCAATATAAAACGGCCTCAATGCATGTTATAAGAGGCGTACACATGAAATATTATGCATACCATACTACATAATATCACATGCAACGAACAAAAGAAAACGTGTTAATTGGCACCCATGCGACGATGGTTATGCATCTCATACTACATAACCGTCACATGTTGCCTCCTATGGGGGATCCATATACAAACACATATTATGCATCCCATACTACATAATATGCCTTGTATAATTCTTATCCTGCTATGAGTGTAGGGTTCATGCTTCAACCAAGACGTACTGATGACACATCGGTGTGTGTATGAAATGAAATAAGACAACTAACACTAACTAGAGACGGTTCCTCGACTAATTGTTGATGGCCTAAAACCCGAACAGGCAAGTGTACCTGTCGAATTGTAGTATCAAGGTCGTATTTAAACACGGGGTTGTCAAATACCGCTACTCACGCTTGAACTATTATCCTACCGAAAGAAAATGGGTTTTGAGAATTTTTTAAACTAAAACGAAAGATAATTTTTTAGACGAAAAACTTTATAATAAAAAACTAGCATTCGATCGAAGATTCACCATAAAACGAGATGAGAGGGATAAAAAGGCCTAGTTTTAAATTTGCAAATCATACTCGTCCGTGACAGATCCGAAAATAAGACAAAATCTCGCTAGAGCATTAAGTCTCCTAACTTATAGACGTTTTGACAAAAATCTCTTTCAAGTCAAAAAGGCCTAAAGCCGCATTATCGAGGTGACCCGCACTATTGGATTTGACTCCAATCCGGAAGATTTACGTCATCCTATCTCTAGGGTTGCGTTCAACTCCTTCCTTCTTTGAGTGATCTTTCACATTCACGAGCCTCTCGGCTACTCAAATATGAGATCCCAAGCCTACTACCGTATACCGGAAATACGGAGTCGACAAAATAAAAAATCAAAGAAGGATCGAGAAAAATTAACCAAAAATAAAACTATGAAACAAAAGAAAACCTCATCTCATTTCATGGATCCCCATGATCGAATGCTAACGGAAAATTAGCTATGCATAGTAAAAAGGGAAATAACAAGAATAAGAGAAAGAGAATAATTTTTCATTAAAAAGTTAAAAAGAGGTACATAATAATAAAGACAAGACAATATTATTCTACTAAAAGAAAGATTACAATAAGAAGAGAAATACAACAAGAAATGAAAACTTGCATTAGAACAAAATCTTAACTAACTTAAACAAAAACTTCTCTAACAAAAACTTTCTAACTCATCAAGCTTCTCTTTTTTTCTCCCCTTTCAACATGAGGCATGGGCTTCCTTTTATAGGAGAGGAGGAAGGTTCTAGAAAAATGGGGATGAAGGGATAAAGGGGGGTGGCCGGCCATGTGTAGGGGAGAGTGTTCATGCATGGCATTAAATGAAGGAAGAGGGAGAAGATACATTCATGCATATACATTTAAAAGAAATGAAATAAATATAAGTGGGGGGATGGATGGGTTTAAATGAGAATGAGAGAAAAGGAAGGAGGGGTGAATGAGAAATAAATAAGAGGGAGAGAGTGTGGATTCATTGCATGTGATTTATGGAAATGAAATAAAATAAAGTAGAGAGGGGGAATGGATGTAGAATAATGAAGTGGGGGAAAAATAGGGAGCCGGCCATGCATGAGTGGCACCATGTGGGCCGAAATTTTATTTGTGGGCTGCTGAATTTGAAGGAGGGTTGCACTTGGAGAGGGGCCGGGCTGCTACATGAAGAGGGCTGCACCATGTGGGCTTTGTTGTAGGCTCGGGTAGGGCTAGGATTGCATGTAGGGGCTGCTCAAAAAGTGGCCGGGCTGCTCCAAAGGGCTTGATCAAGTGAAAGGGCTGCACTAGCAAGGGCTTTGAACCTACAAATAAAGCAAAACAAAACATTAATTAATACAAATAAAACTAAACATAGCATATCATACTATTAATTAATTATATTCATAACAAAATACAAGTAAACATAAAACATAAAACATGTACTAAAACTATAGATTTTTATATCAAAACATAACAAAATAAAATTGCAACATAACAAGCAAATAAAACTATAATAAAACTAGGAATTATAATATCCTAACACAAAAAGACTTTGAGAAGAAATAAAACAAAACATGCATAAAAATACTTGAAACATATAATTAAACTAGGAATTTTGCATACTAAACTATCCCAAAAACGATGACTAAAATAAGTCATCAATTGTCTAACAACCCATCCCTCTTATACCAACTCTCACAACCCATATTTTCTCCGCATTAAAAGATATATCAGAGTAAGGAGAAAACACGCATCATGATGCCACATCAATAGGGGATAACTGCAGATGTTCAGGCGAGACCACAACTAAACAACTTTTAGAAAGATTTATAAACTATTTAAGGGAAATCCAGTTTTAAGTTAACTAGTTAGCCGTATCCCTCGGCTTAGTGGACCAAGTAGTCCAGAGTAAAAATATAGTTATACGCTGCGGAAAATACTTTGATTAAGTTGATTTTAACTTCCTACATGAGTTTAAACGCCCATGAAGGACAACTTATGCTATGCAAGACTCTAGATTTATAATAAGTATAGGAAATATCTTTGCGCTAAATTGAATATAGTGTTTTAGTTTTGAAAGAGATAGCAAGTATGCAATACTAATAATAATATTTTCATAAGTTAAAATAACTAACATGCAACCTAGCATAAAGCATCCCCTGAGAGCAAGTATAAACAACCACAGAAAAGATAGAACCAGCAGCTTAGCAAAATAATTAGCGTTCTAGAAGAATTCCACCAGTGGGCGCCAACAACCTAACATGAACCCACTAGAGAGCATGTATGTTTGTACTAATAAGAGAACAACCAAAAAACTAAGTCACAAGGGAGAAGAAAACCTCAACAACAAGCAGTCCACTAGCAAACTCCCAAACTTAGCCGCTCAATCGGCTACTACCCTGAACCTGAGACATTCAAAAGAAGAACAACTCATCAATAAAATACAAGTGGCAAGTAAAATAGTCAGGTAATAAGTGCAAAGCAAGAGATGGGTTTACCAAACCCAAGTAAAAGAAATGCTGAAGACCTCAGCTGGTTAGCCAAATAAATATAAGTACAGTGAAATTAGAAGTAAATGAGTCAATTGGATAATTGCACCAAGTGCGAAACGAAGCCATACCTCGACAATATCTGCAAGGATTAGCATAAAGCATAGATTGATATAGAAGGCAAACTGAGCATAAACGACTCGGAAAATTGTGAATCATTGACACTTGGCAAAAATCAACCGGGCGGAGTCAGTGACTAATTGTCACATACCAAGCTCCCAAGCCCAAATGTCTCAAAAAAGGAAGGCCCTATGGTGGTGACCAATTGTCCAAACCCAACCAACAGTCCTCAAAAAAAAGATACCAAACATCCGCCAAGTGCAACGATCCACAAACCGACGTCCAACTAGTGGTCCTTTATCAACTGCTAACCTTCATAGCCGAAGAAACATGAAATCCTACCCAAATCTCAAATCTAAACCTTAAGAAAACTTAAACCTGTCCTAAAACCATCCTAAGGACTAAACCCGTCAAATCAGACAAAAACAACAGAAAATTTTCTAAGTCCCAGTAAATTCGGTGAGTATACCAGATGAAACACCTGCATACTCGACGAATTCTAAGCGATACTCGACGAATCTCTACATACTCGATGAGAATGCCCTGCGACAACCGGCGATACTCGACGATTTTCCGGTCGATACTCGACGAATGGACAAGTGACATTCGTCGAACTACGTTAAGCTAGCCTATGATTCTCGCCGAAAAAGACATAACTAATTTTGGCGATACTCGACGAAATGGACAGGTGATACTCGCCGAATCTACCTTAAGCTAACATTTGATTCTCGCCAAAAATGACTTACCTAATTTCGGCGATACTCGCAGAATTCTACCCGATATCCGCCGAATTCCACTTAGGCTACGTACCGATGCTCCATGAAAATTCC
Source organism: Platanthera guangdongensis (assembly GCA_039583875.1). Classification (NCBI taxonomy): domain Eukaryota; kingdom Viridiplantae; phylum Streptophyta; class Magnoliopsida; order Asparagales; family Orchidaceae; genus Platanthera; species Platanthera guangdongensis. The sequence goes on from CM077151.1 coordinate 219,145,933, forward strand.
TCACCTAAACTCGACGATATTCGACGAAATTCAACATGATATATGCCGAATTTTACTTTTCCTGAATTTATTCCTAATTTCTATGGTTGGCCGAAAATCAAGATCTAACCTAGAGGGATATTTTCATGCTTCATAAACAACTCCTATTCTCTAAGGGAGGAAGAAAAAGAGAAGAGAGATCAAGTAAAAAATGAACAAGCAAGGGTGGGTGATCCACTTGCCTTGAAACTCCGGAGAAACGCCGCTCGCTCGCGCCGCTTCAAGGATCGGCCCTGAAATGTCCTAAGCGACATTTCCTGAAATGTTTGGAGGAGAAAGGAGGTCAAAAATGCTAACCCTAACATATAATGTTTGGGAAAAAAGGAAAATCTTACCGCGATCGTGAAGCCCTCGCCGAGAGCTATCCAAATCTCTACTCAAACGTCAAAACCGACAACTGGAGCACCCGATTTCACCGGCCGAAAGCTCCGCCCGTCCGCCGAACTCCTTCAGCAAAAAATCTAAGTTGTCGGGTAGGGGAAAATGAATAGTAGGGTTTCGTTTATTACGTATATATATATAAATTATAAAAATTATAATTAATTTACTTAAACTTCAATATTACATTACATTAGATCCTAAAACGATCTGAAAACCAAAACAACTCAGAATTCTACGAAATTCACACCGTAAGTAAATGCCGATGGTACAAATCCAACGGTGAAGTCAAAACTCAAATCTGACTAACCAAACTCTAGAAAACACCTCCCGAAACCTAAACACAAGCATTCCCAAAAAGGCTCCGCCGAGTCACCAAAACAGACCCGACTCGCAAGTGAATTTTGCAAACATCCTAAACCCAGCCACACTGAAAATTAAAAGAGCAAACCATGCTCTAACCATGGCACAAGCCAAACACGCGTTAACGCAATGCCCTAACGTCAAAATTACGCCACTACAGGAACAAAAATAAATACCAAAATAATCAGGGGCGTTACAAGCGTGATCTTTGAAACGTTGGATTAATCATGGTTTTCTTCGATTGATTTTGTTGTTCATCCTTGTTTCATTTAAGTTCGAGATGATTAGCAAACCTCATTTTCTTTTTGTTGGGAGAGATCTACCGTTTCCGAATCATAAATTTTGGTAGATCTCTTTTGGTACAACCACCGCTCAATCGGACCAGGTGGGTCCTTTTAACCAGAAAGAATATTGGCAAATGGCCTTTGTTCGATTCTAATAGTTTGGCTTCCAGTACGTTCGCATTTAATTGATAAAATTGTGTAATGTGCGTGCCACGTTGAAGTTTCTGTGCGAACGTAAATTGGATCATTGAGAGAAAAATCGTGTTTGTCTGTTAAGGACCTGTGTCAACGTGTAAGCCTACATAAATTTTGTATCCGAGGGAGGTTCACGTCAATTTCTTAATGGTACCCTCCCCCTTTTATTAGTATGTCGACATGCACTTGTCTTGCACGTTTATTTGTAAAAAGTTATTTAAAATAATTCTGCGGTCTGCCAATAGTGGCCTAAAATATTTATTTTCCTGAAAAAAAATCAATTTTTTTTAATAATCTCTTTATTATTTTCATTAAGAAAATCAAAATAAATATTTTCCTACCTTATTTATTAAGCAGGAACAATTCCATCTGTGTAATTTCCTTGGGTCAGCACCATTGTTTGTTTGTATGCGCACTAGATTAGGCAGAGAGTATTCCCCATCTTCCTCCCACATGGTGGACGAGCGAGATGTGGGTCACATTCCCACATCAATTGAAGAACTTTGCCAGGTGTTCACACATCAGTTGATGGCGATTAGGGAGATGATTACACGAATTAAGATTAAATCAAGCGGCTCCCCGTAATCAAGCCGCGAACCCACGTGATGAAGGGAATAATAATCATAACAACAACAGTAATAATGAACATGTCCCACATGCACCATTTGAGTTTGATATTACTAGAGCCGTCCGAGTAAAACCCGCATCGTATGATGGATTGGGTGAAGCCCAAGTTTTCCTAGAGTGGGTTATGGAAATAGAATGCTACTTTGAGTGGCATAATTTGACTGACGTGGATAAGGTGCGAGTGGCAAGGATGAAGCTGTTAGGTTGCGTTAAGACATTTTGGTTGAATGAGGAATGACACCTGAGAATCATGGATGGGGAATTACCCATTGGTTGGGCAGGCATGAAGGCCATACTGACAGACAAGTATGTCCATGCGTACCATCGAACGTAGATGTTTAATGATTTGGTTACCCTTAAACAAGGGAATAGGTCGGTCTCTGAGTATATGAGCCTTCTTAAGGATATGATGGTTAAGTGTGGTGTGAACGAGATGGCAGAGATCTCCCTCTCTATGTTTCGTAAGGGGTTAAACTCCAACATTCAGAGTAAACTACTGCGTTATGGTCACACCGACCTAAACACCACCTTCAATGCCGCATTAGATATTGAGAAGAATAACATTCATAAGAATAAGTATCACTTATTTCAGAAGGGAAAGTCCATCTTAGGACCACCCCACCTCCACCTATAAGGATAACGGTAAGTTCCGATCCACTGACTCGAACTCCGTAGTCGTGACTGCAAGGAATATTAGAAACCAAATGGGTGAGAGAGTTCCTGTAGGAAGGGTCAGGAAAACAAGTGCTACCTATTTTTCTTGCGGAATTCAGGGACATTACGCTAGTGAGTGTCCAACTAAGCCCAAGCCCTTAGCCCTTTTAGATTCCTTGTGTGAGTCAGACGAGCTTATATATGAGGCAGGAGATAATAGCGAGTGAGGAGTGTCGAGCGATATAAAGGATGATGGTTATGCGGTGTATTTTTGCTGCTCCACGTGCATTAAATGACTGGAATAGGACAGATATCTTTTTGTTAAATTTTAAGAGTGGAGAGAAGTGGTGTAAGTTGATCATTGACAGTGGTAGTTGTATGAACATAATTTCTGAAAATGCGGTGACCCGAATATCATTAGCTACTCAGCTGCACCCTCACCCCTATAAGGTGGTATGGGTAAATAAGACATCCCTCCCAGTTTCAAAGCATTGTTTGGTACCCCAAACCATCAAGGCTTACTCTGAAAAGGTTTGGTGTGACGTCATCCCCACGGATGCTTGTCATGTCTTACTAGGACACCCATGGCTTTATGCCCATGATTTTACTCATCCAGGGCGAGCCAACACATATGAGTTCAAATTTAATAGCAAAACCATTATCTTTAAACCCACTCCGCCAAGGATCCTTTGGTCTCTACTAAAGACACGATTGTGCCTGTAGAGAAGAAAAAGTTAAGCTTGATAGGTAAGAAGGAGTTGGAGCGCGAGTCCATTATAGACGGTGTCATGTATGCTCTAGTATGTTTGCAAGTCAAGAAAGATAGTTCCTCTTTTGAGAACTTACCACTAGCAATGAAGACCGTTTTAGAGGAATTTAAGGATGTAAACTGAGATGATTTACCGCCTAAGTTACCCCCATGCAGGAAATTCAACACGAGATTGATTTCGTTCCGGGTTCCTCATTGCTCAACCTTCCCCACTGTGGACTAAACCCCTCCGCACACCTAGAATTGCAAAAATTAATTTCGGATTTGCTAAGGGGTTCATCAGGCATAGTAAGAGTCCTTGTGCCGTACCTGAATTATTGGTTCCTAAGAAAGATGGTTCTTGGCGGATGTGTGTGGATTATATGTACGTAAATAAAATATCTGTCAAATACAGGTTTCCCATCCCTCAATTGGATGACTTATTGGACATGGTAGCCATGGCCAAATTTTTTTCTAAATTAGATCTTAAGAGTGGCTATCATCAAATCAGGATTAGGGAGCGAGATGATTGGAAGACGACATTTAAATCAAAGGACGGACTTTATGAGTGGTTGGTGCTTGGGGAAGGGCTCACTAATGGCCCAAGTATATTTTCAAGATTGATGACGTTAATGTTCAAACCTTACCTAGAAAAATTCGTAGTCATATATTTTGATGACATCCTAGTTTTTAGCGCCTCACCGAACGATAATAAGTCTCACTTGAGTACAGTACTTACCACGTTGTGAACGGAGAAATTATTTGTTAATCTTTAAAAATCTACGTTTAATGTTCCTTCTTTGGAGTTCCTTTGTTATATTCTAAGCCCGGAGGGCATCCATGTTGACCATAAGAATGTCCAAGCATCAAGGATTGGCCAGAACCAACCAATATATGAGATGTTCGGAGTTTTCACGGTGTAGCTACTTTTTACCGCCAAATTTTCCGGGATTTTAGTAGTATCATGGCACCGATCACGGAGTGCATGAAGAAGGGGGATTTTATGTGGACCAAATCGGCCGCCAAAGCGTTTGAAATAATTAAATCTTGAATGTCGGAAGCTCCTCTTTTATGATTACCAGATTTTAATAAAGTTTTTGAATTGTCCTGTGATGCGTCTGGAGTCGGTATTAGTTGTGTATTGAGTCAAGAGGGACATCCTGTTGGATACTTTAGTGAGAAACTCTCGGGGCCAAAATTAAATTACTCTAACTATGATAAAGAGTTTTATGCGGTTATTCGGTGCCTACAGCATTGGCGACATTATTTAATCTCTAAGGAATTTGTTATCCTATCTGACCACGCGGCGTTGAGGTTTATCAACTCCCAAAATAAAGTTAGCCCTAAGCATGCTAAGTGGGTTTCCTATCTTAAGGAGTACACCTTTATAATCAAACATCTTAAGGGAACCCTTAATCGTGTGGAAGATGCTCTTAGTCGTGTCTCCTTATTGTTGTCTACGTTAGAGGTAAAATTGATTGGTTTCGATAGAATTAAGGACGAGTATGTTCACTGCCCTGATTTCAAGGGCATCTATTACTCCAAGCAAAACAACACTCCCTCTACTATTTCCACATATTATATCTGGGACGGTTATTTATTCAAACATTCGAAGCTTTGCATTCCTCATTCTACCCTTCGACATTTCATTGTATGGGAATTACATAGTAGTGGTCTAGGTGGACATTTCAGGCGGGATAAGACCATTATGTTAGTAGAAGATAAGTTCCACTGGCCCGACCTTAAATCTATGATTAACAAAATTGTGGGAAGTTGTCGATCGTGTCAACTATCTAAGGGAAATAAGACTAATGCTGGACTTTATACCCCTCTTCCGATTCCTTCCACTCCCTGGGAAGATGTTAGTATGGAATTTATTCTAGGCCTACCTGTCACGTTTAGACGAAATGATTCCATTCTGGTGGCAGTAGATCGTTTTTCTAAAATGGCCTATTTATTGCGTGTAATAAGACCAATGTGTTGTCCAATGTAGTGAAATTATTCTTTAAGGAAGTTGTTGGGCATCAGGGCATTCCAAAAATGATAGTGACTGATTGAGATGTGAAGTTTACTTCGGCCTACCATCCACAGACTAATGGACAAACAGAAGTGGTAAACAGAAGTTTGGGGTGTTTACTTCGTTGTCTTGTGGGTGACCACAAGGGTACGTGGGACATAATCCTTCCCCATGCTCAGTTAGCGTAAAATAACTCAAAAAATAGGTCCACAGGTTTATCACTGAATGAGATCATGCATGGATATAAAGCACCTTTGCCACTTGACTTGATTCCGTTACCGTCATCTTATAAGTCAAGTCAATTAGCACAAGATTTTGCCTCTCATGTTCATAATTTGCATAAACACATTGAAAGGGGAAAATAGATCTGATATACTCTAAAGGGGGGGTGAATAGAGTATATGGTGCTTTTTGAAAACACAAAGAAAACTTTTTGCAAAGCTTTACAACAATTGTTGTAATGAGTGTAAGCAGGGAAGCAGAAATAAAATTAAGCTATGCAGATATTAAGCACAAGAAAATCTAGGCCAGAAACAAAAGAAAACATGCACAACCAGATGACACAAGGAAATATAGTGGTTCCCCAACTTGGGTACATCCACTCTTCTACCACCCTAGGTAGGAATCCACTGCAGGATGAGTTGATCAGGTGTCCTGGGCACCAATGAGCTTTTGATAAGGTGCTCAAAAACCAGATCAGATTTTTTGATCAGGTGTCTTGCCACCAATGAGCTTTTGACAAGGTGCTCAAAAACCAGATTAAAACTTTTGAAGGGAGTTTGAAAAACCCTTACAGAATGGGGGTGAGAGAGTGATGGGAGTCTTCTCTTTCTCAAGCAACTGAGAAGACTATGTGGATTCAGTGATGTTGTCAAAGCTCCCCCTGAGTCCTTGAAGTCTTCAGGAAGATGAGCTTTGCTGAGGGTGATAGGCCTTCAAAGATAGATCTCCAGCAAAGGATGATTTCAGCAAGCTGAAATGTTGAGTGTCTGGAGTCTTGAGATGATGTTGGCCTTGAACACTTGAGAGCTGAAGAGATCTGAAGAATGTTTGAAAGCTTGATCTCTTTTTGATGAGTGTTCTTCTGAATTCTTGTTGACAGAAGATTGAGAGAGTCTCTGTGTATAGAGAGGTGTCCTCTACTTGTCTTTCTCTATTCTCTGTTCTTTTCTCTCTTCTTTTTTGATTCAAAACATTCTATCTTTTATTCTCTGAGTCTGAATAGAAAATTGCTCTGTCAAAGATAGCCGTTGGTCTGAATTAATTACAGCCTTAATTGTATAATTTCTCTGAAGGAAAGTCCACTGAATTGTTCCTTGAAAAATCCCTTGAAACTTGCTCCAGAAGTAAATGAAAACGGCTGGCAGATCTTCTGTCTAAATGCAGAATAACTTCTATCTGATTTGAATTAGAATTCTGAAGGTCAACTGAAATCGTCGAACTGAGCTCTGCTATCGTCGAGCTGAGCTCAGCGAAAATGAAAGATGTAAGCAGCAGAAATCGTCGATCTGAGCTCAAAGATCGTCGAACTGAGCTCAGAGATAAGGATCCAGTGCAGAGCCAAAATCGTCGACCTGAGCTCAGCGATCGTCGAATGGAGTTCGACGATATTGAGAAGATTGAGCTCAGCGATCGTCGAATGGAGATCGACGATCTGTCAAAGTTGAGCTAGACGATCGTCGACCGGAGTTCGACGAAACGTCGTGCTGAGCTCGACGATTTGGACTTAGTCTCCAGAAAAACTTGGGTCTTCAGAGCAGCTTCCAAACCTAGACTCCTGATCCCTTAGACTCAATTCTAATTGACCTATAATCTATACAGAAGGTCAAAACATAAATTCCTAGAGACATAGTGATCCTGACCCAAATTAGTAATAGGGTGTTCCAACAATCTCCCCCTATTTGGGTTAGGAAAACTATTTACAGACATAGGAAAAACAAACAACATATAAACAGAAAAATACAGAAACAACAGAAGCTAGACATTACAGAACCATCACAGAGATATATATGATATCCAGAAGGCAGTTTAGAAGAACCAAAAGTTGTCACCTTACAGAGTTATTCCTTTTCTTTGCCTTTTACCATTTTGATTTCCCTGTTAGGATTTAATGCTTCCTTGTTGGATCTTGTATCATCAGCTGCACCCAAATAGATTTGCTTTGAAGCCCTGGGAACCACTGCAGCTGGATGCAACTCCATGTACCTGTCTGCATCAAAAAACTTACTGGAGGCATATCTTTCTAACTCTTTTTGCCTTTGCTCTGACATGGTAGATATGTTGGAAGTGTCTAGCCCTTGTTCTTTTGCTTTCTTTATCTGATCCAAAGCAGCCAGTTCTTTCATCCTTGCAGTCCAAGCCATAGGATTTTTCTCAGGATCCTCAAATGGAACAGGTGGCTCATACCTGTTGGAAGTGGTTTCTTGAGGGGTCCTGGCAGTCACTGTATCTCTAAGCTTATAAGGGAATGGACCTGAAGATGTATCAGAAGAAACATGTCCACCCCTGGAATAAGGATGCTGCCTGGAGTGTCCTTTGGAGTAAACCTGAGTTTCTCTTTGGTTTCCCCTATATCCTCCCCTTCTAGAGTAGGACCCCCTAGATTGGCTTTCCCTTTGATATGTTCTTGCATGAGGCTGGTAGGGAGCCTGGCTTCTAGCAGGGCCTGATCTTGCAGAGCTGCCACCTGCACCTGCATCAGGTGGAGGTGGTGGAGGAGGATGAGGGTGCTTGGACTGAGAAGAATCTTTATCAAATTTCCTCTTCTTCTTCATTGCCTTTAACTGGTTCCTGGAGAATTGCATCCAATGCTCAGAGATTGGGCAATTGTGCAGAATATAATATGGAACATCATTATCATCTCTGACTTTGGCAGGAGGAACTCTCTTCAAGGCCTTGCTTCTTGCCTTTCTTTTCTTGCAATTGTGGCAGATGAGTCATCAGAAGCAGTGTTATAATCCTCAGATTCAGAACTTTGTGCATCATATAAAGCATCAAGCTTTTTCATCAAATCCTCTTTCAGTTTCACAGCAGCTGATGGGGCAACAGAAACAGCAGATGTAACAGATACAGAAGCAGCAGATGTTACAACAGAGATTACTTCAGGAATTTTGGCAGCAGCAGGTTCAGAGACAACAATAACAACATCTACAGCAGGCTCAACATCAATAGCCTCTGTCATCAAAACATCCTGGGATGAGGGCTCAACAGCAGCAATTGAAACAATTTCTTCCTCAGTAGCAACAACAATTCCAGAGGTAGATACAGCATTGTCTTCAGCAGCAGCAGCAGCAGCATCATCATAAGCAGCAGTCACTGACTGAATAAAATCAGAGATGATTCTGGGGTCACAGCAGGAGAAGGGCACTAGAGCCCTGGACAAATCTTCTGACTGGGCAGCAGGAACCTCTGGGGGCTGGACAGCATAGACTTCTGGAAGGCAGCTGAAGTAAGCAGTATCAAAAGTAGACAGCAAAGACCTTAGGTCTATTGCAAGTACTGGAATGGCAGCAGTAGCAGAAGCAGAACAGCAGCATGAGAGACAACAGAGGAGGAGCAGCAGCAGCAACAGCAGCATGGAGGCTGGCTTCATAGGGCATCTCCCCCTGCCTGGATGCAGAAACCTGTGCATCAAGGCACACTGCTGGGGGTGCTGCTATAGGGGTAAGGAAAGAGGACAAGCCTGGCAGAGAGAGCTGCCACTGATTGTTGCAGAGGAGCTAAGGAGGCCTCCATGAGAAGGAGAGCCTAGGTGCAAGGAGCTCATACAACTGATCAGCAAGGGCTGGGAGATCTACATGCTCAATGAGAGGAGCAGAGGTAGAGGCATTGGATGGCTGAGGAAGCTGGAGGAGGAGGGCTGAAGGGTGGAAGGGATGGCTCAGGAGAGGGTATGGTAGAGATGAGGGGACAGGGATGGAAATGGAGGGAGTGAAGGTGGGTTGATCAAGAATCTGGTGGAGAAGGTCTTGGAAAGATGTGGAGGAGGATGGCAAATCTGGAGGAGAAGAGGGGGAATCATCCATGTAGGATTCATCCAGGAGAGTGAAAGTTGGAAGGATGGGGATGAGGTGACATCTGGAGGGGGATAAGAGAATAAGGGAAGGAAGTGGTCTGATGGTGGAGAGGAAATTGTTGCTGGAGATGGAATAGAAGTTGGAGATGGGCTGGAGATGGTAATTGTGGAGGTGGCTGGAGAGGTGGATGGAGCTGGAGGAGGAGAAGCAGCAGCACACTAGCAGGCAGGTCCTCTGCAGGGGCAGAGGCCTGGGGTGGAGTGACTCTTAGAGTCCTGGTGCCTGAAGGGCCAGAAGAAGAGGGCCTGCTGGGCTTGGAGATTTGCCTGTCCCATTTCCCAAAAAGGCACAGGTGAGTCTCTTGGAGGCATTGATGTGCACTCCAGAGGAGACTAGCAGGCAGGGCACTTAGCCTGGAGGAAGATTCCCAGAATTCTTCCAAAGTTCACAAAGGTCTTGTTGATCTTTTTCTTCAACAAATCAAAGAATACTTCTCCCCAGTTCAGGCTTTTGCTATCTACCAGAGCTCCCATAAGGCAGAGCTGATATCTGGAGATTGTGTCATGAGCAGAATGCTTGGCCAAGAGAACCTTGCCTACTACATCAGCCAGAAACCTGTATTCCACAGACAGGTTTCTCTTAAACAGCTTGCTAGGGTTCCCCTCAGGATGACCCATCCTGGCAAGAACATCAGCAAACTCTTCTCCAGAAAGGTCAGCAGAGTCTTCACCATTCCTGAAGCCAAAAACTTCTGTCAATACTGCTGGAGTCAGAGGTACCTGGGTGCCACCAATGGAGCCAACTATGGTGTTTGTGTCAAGGTTGTGGGCAGTGTAAACCCATTCTTTAATCTCATCTGAGGCAAGTTTGATTCTGGTTGACATCAAGGCAGTTAATTGCTGATCTTTGAATAAGGTGAGAATATCTTGGAAGATTTGATCTGTTGTGTTGAAGAAATCGAAATCGATGTCAAAGCCGGCATCAAATTCATGGCAGCGAGCACAGCAACAGAAACGGCCATGGTACCTGCAAAAAATCAACAAACAAAACGACCAAGTGTAGAGCTGCTTGGAGGGAAGAAAAGTTTGCAGAGAAATTGAAAGCGCAAGAGAGAACGACGGCGAAAAAATGAGTTTTATATTAGGGTTCGACGCAGAAAAGGGAAAGATCGTTGAACTCAGTTCGACGATCGAGGCTTCTAAAGGAATCTGAAGAGACTCCAAAATCGTCGATCTCCGTTCGACGATCTGGAAAGGCGTCGAGCTCCGTTCGACGATCGTTCAGTGAACAAAATCGTCGAGCGCCGTTCGACGATCGTTGACCGAAGGAGACAGTTCATGCTGTCTGAGGGGCGCTGAACTCAGTTCGACGATTCAGACAATCGTCGACCTCCGTTCGACGATCTTGGGGAAATCGTCGAGCACAGTTCAGAGATCAGAGAATTTCTAGGTACTAAGAAAAATCAGAAATTTTGCCTAGTCTTGGTCAATTTTTAGCTTTCAAAATCTTGGGTTTTATTTAAGACTTCCTTCATCTAACATTCCTAACTGATTTAGGAAGAAGGTATGTTTCTTTTCATCCAAAGGCTTGGTGAAAATATCTCCCCTTTGTAAATCAGTTGGGATATACTGCAATTCAATTTTATTCTTCTCAACATTATCCCTTAAGAAATGATGCCTAATCTCTATATGTTTTGTCCTACTATGGAGGACTGGATTTTGAGCTATGGAGATAGCACTTGTATTGTCACAAAAGATTTTTGACTTTTCTAAGTTGTAACCATAGTCTAGGAGTTGATTTTGAATCCACAGTATTTGTGAACAACAACTGCCTGCAGCCATATATTCAGCTTCAGCAGTTGAAGTTGACACAGATGTTTGTTTCTTGCAAAACCAGGAGACAAGTCTATCACCAAGGAACTGACAAGTTCCACTGGTGCTTTTCCTGTCAATTCTGCATCCAGCATAATCAGCATCAGAGAATCCAGTTAACTCAAATGCTGAATCTTTTGGATACCAGAGTCCTAGATTTGGACAACTTTTAACATACCTGAGAATCCTCTTTACTAATGTGAGGTGTGACTCTCTAGGGCTAACTTGGAATCTGGCACATATACATGTAGCAAACATTATATCTGGTCTACTAGCTGTAAGATACAGTAAAGAGCCAATCATTGCCCTATATGTTGTCTGATCAACAGGTTTCCCATGTTCATCAGCATCCAATACAGCATTGGTAGGCATGGGTGTTTTCATACAAGATGCCTCAGACATGCCAAATTTCTTAACCAGCTCATTAGCATATTTGGTTTGAGAAATAAGGATGCCTTCAGCATGTTGTTTGACTTGCAATCCTAGGAAGAAGGATAGCTCACCCATGCTACTCATCTCAAATTTAGAATGCATTAGGTTAGAAAACCTTCTGCATAGTTTTGAGTCAGTAGAACCAAAAATGATATCGTCTACATAAATTTGTACTAGTAGGGTATGGGACTTATGGGTTCTAATGAAAAGAGTTTGGTCTACTCTACCCCTTATAAAACCATTTTCCAAAAGAAAGCATGCTAGGGTCTCATACCATGCTCTAGGAGCTTGCTTGAGACCATATAATGCTTTATTTAATCTAAAAACAAAATCAGGATGAGTTGGAGAGATAAAACCTGGAGGTTGTCTGACATAGACTTCCTCTTTGATGTCTCCATTTAAGAAGGCACTCTTGACATCCATCTGATAAACTTTGAAGCCTTTGTGAGCTGCATAAGCTAAGAATATCCTGATGGCTTCTAATCTTGCAACAGGTGCAAAGGTCTGGTCGTAGTCAATTCCTTCTTCTTGAGAATATCCTTGGGCAACTAGCCTTGCCTTGTTCCTTATTATTACTCCTTGATCATCCAGTTTGTTTCTGAATACCCATTTTGTTCCAACAATGGAATGATCCTTAGGCTTTGGCACTAGTTCCCATACTTTGTTCCTCTCAAATTGATGCAACTCTCTTGCATGGCAATGATCCAGTGTGGATCTTGCTCTGCATCTTGAATGGACTGAGGTTCAATTTGAGAAAGGAAGCAGGTGTGCAACAGGTTTTGGTTGACCTGATTTCTGGTTTGCACACCAGCTGAGATTTCTCCAATTATCTGGGTAATTGGATGGTCTCTTGATGTTACTAAATCAACAGGGGGTGTTGATTGTTCACCAACCTGTGTTGTTGTTTCCTCTTGTGGTACAACAACTGGCTCTTCAGGTTGAGTTTCAATATGTTGAGCATTGCTTTCATCTTCACTGCTTTCATCCTCTTGAGCAACCTGTAGCTTGTTCATATCTTCAACTAGAGTGTGTTCCTGCAAAGGTTCTATGGTAGAAGAAATCTTCTCCTTGAAAGACATGTTAGTTTCATCAAAAGAAACATGAACAGATTCCTCAATTTTTAATGATGATTTATTATATACCCTATAGGCCTTGCTGATCATGGAGTATCCCAGAAACACTCCTTCATCAGCTTTGGCTTGAAATTTTGCTAGATGTTTCTTATCATTATTATGAATATAACAAATGCAACCAAAAATTTTGAAATAGTCAACTTTAGGTTTCTTCCCTTTGAGTAATTCATAGGGAGTCTTTCCCTTCAGTTTATGTATCAGGCTTCTGTTCAGCACATAGTTGGAGGTGTTCACTGCCTCTGCCCAAAAGGATAGAGGTAGATGAGCATCTGACAACAATGTAGTGGCAGATTCAATAAGGGTTCTATTTTTCCTTTCAGCTACCCCATTTTGTTGAGGAGTTCTAGGAGCTGAGAAAGTATGCCTGATCCCTTCACTCTGACAGAACTCTTGCATAAGAAGAGAATCAAACTCTGTCCCATGATCACTTCTGATCAGGGCAATGTGAGTATTGAACTCAATCTTTACACATTTGAGAAACTCTGTCAGACACTTAAAGTTATCAGACTTCTTCCTTAGAAAGAACACCCAAGTGAATCTAGAGAAGTCATCTACAATCACCAAAGTGTAGGATTTCCCTCCTAGGCTTTGTACTGTGATGGGTCCAAATAGATCCATGTGTAACAGATACAATATCCTAGGTGAATCACTCTTATTAAGTGACTTAAAACTGTTTTTAGTTTGCTTGCCTAATTGACAGGCCTTGCAGAGTCCTTCCTTCTTGTAGGGGCCAGAAGGTAGTCCTCTAACAAGATTGTCCTTGGAGAGCCTAGCAATAGTTCTAAGGTTTAGGTGTCCTAGTCTCTTATGCCATAAAACATTTGGTCTATAAACTGAATTGAATAAGCAGATATCTATAGAAGTTGAAAGAAAATCTACAAGGTAGATGTTACCTTTCCTTTTACCTGTCAACACAGTGGTGTTGTCCTCTGACTTGATCTTGCATAGAGTTTTGCTGAAGGTCACCTGGTAGCCTTCATCACATAGCTGACTGATACTGATTAGGTTGTGCTTCAGTCCTTCCACATATGCTACCTTCTTGAAGGTTACAGAACAATCTGGACTGCTCCATATCCTTTAGTTTGTCCAAAGTTGGAGTCACCAAAGATAACTTTGGGTCCAAGCTTGGCTTTAAAGGAATTGAGGTTGTCCTTGTTCCCTGTCATGTGCTTTGAGCACCCACTATCCAAATACCATTGCTGGTTAGATGTTGGATAGGTCTTCACCTGCACATTAAGCAATTTACTTGTTTTTGACCCAGTTTACCTTGGGCCTAGGTTGATAACCTTTAAATTCAGAAATGAAAGACATCCCTGGCTGACTCTTATATCCTTCAGGATGATATCTCCTTGGAGGTAAAATCCATTCAGTATAAGGGTTAAATGTTTGGGATGAAGAACCCTCAGGATTCAATTTTGACTTGCCATTGAAAATTTTTCCACTGCTCTGACCTCTGTTCGACGATCTTGGAGCTGAGTTCGACGATCTTGGGTCAGATCGTCGAGCTCCGTTCGACGGTCGACTATGGCTGAGGTCAGGTATATGGGATCGTCGACCAGCGTTCGACGATCTTGGCTTAGATCGTCGATCAGCGTTCGACGATTTGTCCTGAGATCGTCGAGCTGCGTTCGGCGATCGTCGATCTTCATTCGGCGATCGTCGATCTCCGTTCGACGATTTGTACTGGACTTTAGTTTTCTGAGGCAGATCAGAATTTTTCCTGGCAACCTCTACAACTCCCTTTCCCTTGTCAGAAATGAACTTGATAGGGGTTGTTAGAACAATAGGTTGGCTGGATGAGGCACCCAAGCCCAGTGTACTGTTGAATCTTGAGTTCACTGTGCTTGTGATGTCCATCAGCTTGATGCTTCTCCCATTGAGAGATTCTTCAAGCTTCTTGGCCTCAGAGAGTTCACTCTTCAGTGAAGCTATCTGTTCCCTATGGTTCTCCAACTCCTGAGAGAGCTTGAGGTTTTCTGATTTTAAAGCATTGTGTTCAGACAATTGATTTCTGAGAGAGATGATCTCTTTCTCAGACTTTAGCAGGTCTAAACATAGTGCTTTAAATTCAAGCTTAAAATCTTCTGAGGTGAAATCAAAAGAGTTGATTACCTGATCTTCTTCAGGTTGAGTTTCTGAGTCTGACTCTGACTCCTCTTCCTCTGAGTTGTGTTGAGAGGCATTGATTGCCATCATGCAGAATTCTTTTTCCTCTGCATCATCCTCATCATCACTTGAGCTGGAAGAGGCCTGTGACTCCTCTTCAGTCTCACTCCAGGATTCAGCAACAAATCCTTTCCTTGTGTGCTTATTTTTGCTGGAGAAAGGTTTGTTACTTCCATGCCTTTTGGAGTCCTTCTCCTTTCTTCTTTCTTTTCTGTCCCTCCTGTCCTTGTTCTTGTTTTCTGGACAGTCAGGAACCATATGCCCTGGTTTCCTGCAACCAAAGCAAATAATGTCTTTGCTATTGCCAGTGGACTTGTCATACCTTGGCTTATCTTGCTCCTTGTATGATCTTCTTCTGAAGTCCTTTTTGGCCATCTTATAGAATCTTTTGGCCAACAGGCTGAGAAGTTCATCATTGCTTGTGGCCTTTTCTTCAGGCAGATCCTCAGCTGCCTTGAATGCAATAGTCTTCTCCTTTCTTGTGGCTGGAGAAGCAGCCTTTTGTTCTTCTTCTCTGTTCTTGATGAGTAGCTCATAAGATTTGAGCTTACCCAACAAGGCTTCAGTGGTAATCTCATTTAGGCTTCTGGCATCTTTAATTGGCCAGATTCTTGAATCCCAAGTGCTGGGGAAGCACATTAGGATCTTGTCATTGAGTTCTGTCAGTGAGATTTCTTTGTCTAATGTCCTCAGTTCACTGACAATTAGACTCAATCTATTGTACATGTCTCCCACTGACTCAGTTTCTCCCTTCTTAAAGTTCTCATATTGGGAGATGAGATGAGATCTTCTGTCCTTTCTCTCATCAGCTGAGCCAGAGATAATTTCTGAAAGCTTGTCCCAGATCTCCTTGGCTGAATTACATTCAGCTACCTTCTGAAAAATGTCATCTGACATTGTCTGAGCTAGAATGTTCATTGCCTTGGCATCAGCTACTTTCCATCTTTTAATGTCAGCATCTGTTCCTGATGGAGGTGGAACAGCATTTGTGCTTGTACTTTCTGGAGGTCTTGGACACACTGTCAAAACAGAATTAAAAATGTCTTCGTCAATAGAATTCATGTATAATCTAATCCTTGCTTTCCAAAGTGCAAACTTTGACAGATTGCACACTGGAGGTCTGGTGCTAGCATAGTCTTTGTTTTGGGCCATGATTTGTGCAAGTTAAAACTAATAAAGAAATATAAAAGAAGGATCTAGTTTGGGATCTTTGGGGTTCAGGTGTTAGCCTGTACAACCAAACAGATATGGTATGTTTAACCAACCTCCCTCTGATACCAATTGAAAGGGGAAACTAGATCTGATATACTCTAAAGGGGGGGGGTGAATAGAGTATATGGTGCTTTTTGAAAACACAAAGAAAACTTTTTGCAAAGCTTTACAACAATTGTTGTAATGAGTGTAAGCAGGGAAGCAGAAATAAAATTAAGCTATGCAGATATTAAGCACAAGAAAATCTAGGCCAGAAACAAAAAGAAAACATGCACAACCAGATGACACAAGAAATATAGTGGTTCCCCAACTTGGGTACATCCACTCTTCTACCACCCTAGGTAGGAATCCACTGCAGGATGAGTTGATCAGGTGTCCTGGGCACCAATGAGCTTTTGATAAGGTGCTCAAAAACCAAATCAGATTTTTTGATCAGGTGTCTTGCCACCAATGAGCTTTTGACAAGGTGCTCAAAAACCAGATTCAAACTTTTGAAGGGAGTTTGAAAAACCCTTTACAGAATGGGGGTGAGAGAGTCTCAAGCAACTGAGAAGACTATGTGGATTCAGTGATGTTGTCAAAGCTCCCCCTGAGTCCTTGAAGTCTTCAGGAAGATGAGCTTTGCTGAGGGTGATAGGCCTTCAAAGATAGATCTCCAGCAAAGGATGATTTCAGCAAGCTGAAATGTTGAGTGTCTGGAGTCTTGAGATGATGTTGGCCTTGAACACTTGAGAGCTGAAGAGATCTGAAGAATGTTTGAAAACTTGATCTCTTTTTGATGAGTGTTCTTCTGAATTCTTGTTGACAGAAGATTGAGAGAGTCTCTGTGTATAGAGAGGTGTCCTCTACTTGTCTTTCTCTATTCTCTTGTTCTTTCTCTCTTCTTTTTTTGATTCAAAACATTCTATCTTTTATTCTCTGAGTCTGAATAGAAAATTGCTCTGTCAAAGATAGCCGTTGGTCTGAATTAATTACAGCCTTAATTGTATAATTTCTCTGAAGGAAAGTCCACTGAATTGTTCCTTGAAAAATCCCTTGAAACTTGCTCCAGAAGTAAATGAAAACGGCTGTCAGATCTTCTGAATTAAATGCAGAATAACTTCTATCTGATTTGAATTTGAATTCTGAAGGTAACTGAAATCGTCGAACTGAGCTCTGCTATCGTCGAGCTGAGCTCAGCGAAATGGATGAAAGATGCAAGCAGCAGAAAATCGTCGATCTGAGCTCAAAGATCGTCGAACTGAGCTCAGAGATAAGGATCCAGTGCAGAGCCAAAATCGTCGACCTGAGCTCAGCGATCGTCGAATGGAGTTCGACGATATTGAGAAGATTGAGCTCAGCGATCGTCGAATGGAGATCGACGATCTGTCAAAAGTTGAGCTAGACGATCGTCGACCGGAGTTCGACGAAACGTCGTGCTGAGCTCGACGATTTGGACTTAGTCTCCAGAAAAACTTGGGTCTTCAGAGCAGCTTTCCAAACCTAGACTCCTGATCCTTAGACTCAATTCTAATTGACCTATAATCTATACAGAAGGTCAAAACATAAATTCCTAGAGACATAGTGATCCTGACCCAAATTAGTAATAGGGTGTTCCAACACACATTAATGAAGTGCTAACCACATAATATGCATCTTATCAATCTCATGCTAACTTATATAAGTGAGCGTCTCACTTTATAGTTGGTGATTTAGTGTTGGTGCGTCTCATCCCTGAACGGATGTCTTCGGGCACTATAAAAAAGTTAGCGAATCGGCGAGTTGGACCTTTTCAGATTTTAAAGAAATTAAGAGAAAACACATATCTTTTGGAGTTACCCACTGATTGGGTGTATTTCCCCTATTTTTAATGTTTCTGATTTAACAACATATGCATCTTGATGAGTCCACTTTATATACCTATTTTCGGACTCATCTGGGCTAGTTTTCACGTGTTTGCACTTCACTTTTAGTTCTTTATCGTTCCTATTTCATCTAATCACTATTTCCATAGGAAGTGCACATTTATGACCGTGGTTGTGTATTTTGTTATTTTTATAGTTTGTACTCCTTTTTGTGATTTCCTGGAATGTCTGCACATATCAGTGATTGGTTTTTCCTTTCGGTACAGGGGTCGTGTGCGTGTTCCAGGATGGTTGTGAAACAGGAATACTGCGCACGATCATGGGATCTAATGCGCACGGCCACTGGTCGTGCGCCCCTGATAGTGCGCACTACTCTTCATTTTCCAGAATCAGCCTGGGGTAAGCGCACGACCACCGATCGTGCGCCACTGATCGTGTGCATTGATTCCTCTTTTCTGGAGTCCTGTCTGGGGTAATCGTACGACCATTGGACTTAGTGCGCACGACCACTGGTCATGCGCCACTGCTTGTGCTCGTTATCCCAGTTCTTCTTCCCAATCTTCCATGCCAGTGCGCATGATCTCCAGACATAGTGCGCACGACCACTGGTCGTGCGCCTGTGATCGTGCGCATTGTTAATTTCTGTAATCTATAAATTCGCAGGTTCCGCCCTAATTCAGGATCGCTCATTTTTCATCCGCCGTTTTCGTCTCTGAGGAGGGATTCTGCCGTCCTCCTTCAATCTCCACACTAGGGAGGTTCTCCGGGCAAGCTTTCACCCCCAAATCCAAGCCGGAGCTTCCTCTCGGCCTCCTCCTTCATCTTTGAGCTTCAAGAAGAGCTTGACCTAGCTTTCTTCACCAAGCTAGGAGAAGTTGTGACATCCTCCACCGGATCGTGACACGAAGAAGACGGGCCATTGGAAGGTGGTGACAACCCTACTCTATCCCGGACGCAGTTGCAGACCGAGCTTGGACGCGGATTGACAACCCGACGACTCCAACCATGAATCCTCAGGAAGGGTTCGTATTCGGTCGATTTCGCACACTCTTTTCTTGATTGGTTGTTGAATGTGTAGTTGAACTCTTGTATTTGATGAAGTTATGCTTAGTGTAATATACATTTATGTGTAATCATGTCTATGTGATTGTATGTTTTCGTTATTTACTTGAGGTGCGCCTATTTGTCCATCCACCATCCATCCGACCTTGCCGCACTAGCAATTGCTAGTGGCATGCATAGCGAAGAGGTGCATACAACCCTCATTCCGCCATTCTCTTCACCTCATCTGCAAGCCTACTCGCCCATCTGCCTAGTGATTCGGTGCATAGCGGCCCGACTAGTCTTCCATCTCGCTTGGCGAAGCATCGCATAGCGGCGTTGTATAGGAGTAGTTGATAGTGTTTTATTTTCTTTGTCCGCAATATCAAAGCCCCCATCGTTACCTCCGACCTAAGGACTTCAATCTCAAGTTCTCCTCAAAATTAACTCCATCTTACTGTGTTTCTTGAGAGATCGATACTTGGGAAAACTCGCCCATTTTATATTACTTGTGCAACCGGTTCACTATCGTGATCTTACGCATCAAGTTTTTGGCTCCATTGCCGGGGAACAAAGTCGTGTGAGTTTGTGGAGAGGGAGATAATAAATTGAAGCCATTTTCCACTTGTGCATATCATTTTTTTTATTTGCTTTGGCTATTAGAATTTTTATTTTGCTTATTTCTTTTTGCCCTTTTCTGATTTTTGATTTAGATAGCAGATCCGTGCTATTTTTATTTTAGCTGAGTAGCACTTTTTCAGCACTTATTTTTGTTCGTGATGGATCCTGATGCTGAGTGCCGTATCCTTGACACTTTGTGCCGATCCATCGATGCCATTGCTGTTATGAATGTCGAGCATTGCATTCGGTGTTTGTTATGTCAAGGTGTGGGCCACATGTTGAAGGATTGCCCTCGTTTGTGCAAGCCTTCTCCCTCTGAGGGTGTGTGCACAACAACCTCCCGTTCGCGGAAGACTATTGTGGACAGGCCTAGCAGGGTGTTGCCTGGCCCATACACTGACATAACGCACTTTGCTCATTCTTTACCCATTGAGATTACTGAAGAATCTCTGGCCGCATACAGCTCTTTCATGGGTCCCTCGATCCCTTTTTACGAGCTTTCCTTGAGTGATGATGATCACTCTGGTGTTAGCCAACAAAAAGAGGAGCAGGAACTCATGGATGCTCCTGTATGGGACGATGAGATTGTTCCGGTCGTCGACGGGGTGGCATCAGCGAATGATTTTGCGATGGGGCCTCCACATTCAGTGCTTGATTTTGAGAGCAGCCTTGCCCCTCCGCAATTTTTGCCGGATTGTGCTATTCCTCTTTCTTGTGAGTCGGTTGATGATGCCGTGATTGTGGATGATTCGGTGCCCGAGGTTGCGCCGAAGTGGGATGATGATTCCTCTATCTCTGATGGAGAAGGTGGATCTTCAGAACACTTTTATGCACCCCGGTGGGATGAGGAATATCCCCTTTCCGATGCGGAGGTTTGCACCTCCTTATTGGATGAGGCTATTCCTCTAACCATCGCGGACCTCGAGTTCTCGGATTCCCCTCGGTATGACTCGTATGATACCGACGATGATCTCTGCTTGGATCCTGCTGAGAGTGAGACCGGGATCACTCTCCCATTTTCTGATTCTTTTAGTTCTTCTTCTCTTTTATTACTTGATCCCCCTTCCTTATCTGAGCTTGTGTAGGATGAGTCTCCACAGGTACGTTAGGATGACGATGAGCTTTGTGCTCATGCCGTTGCCGTCGCCTCCTGCGGGCCTGTGATAGACGATACCTTGCTAGGCAAGGATTTGTTTTGTGGTGAGATGAGTGAGGACCAGGCCTCCTCCTCATCCTACTTCCTATTTCCTCTGCCTGCGAGGAGCAGGTATGATTATTTAGGCAGAGGGGTAACTGCTCTATCACCGTATCGGTACCCATTACCGAAACGGATATTAGGCTAGTTACCTGTGCATTTTTCTTTTCATAGGCCCATTAGCTAGAACCTTTTCGTAGCCGAATAAGTCATGCTGGGATGACAATAATCCCAGTACTTATCTTTCATTTTCTGCATTTTATTTTTCATGTCTATTTTAGTTTTAGCATTTCTTCTTGTATATTTTGTTTTGTTTTTGCGGAGCTCACCCCTGCAGGTATTCTTGGCAAATTGCATTGGCGGGGTTCTGATTCTTCGTATGGAGGGCCTGCTTTAGGTTTCCACGCGCCTTCTGGTATGTTCACTAGCTGAGCATTGGGTAATCTCTTCCCTTAGCTCTTTTTGAGTTTAATTTTTATATCATCT
Organism: Platanthera guangdongensis; assembly: GCA_039583875.1. NCBI lineage: Eukaryota > Viridiplantae > Streptophyta > Magnoliopsida > Asparagales > Orchidaceae > Platanthera > Platanthera guangdongensis. The sequence goes on from CM077151.1 coordinate 219,167,255, forward strand.
GCTGTGTTGTTTAGTTTAAGTCTGGGGGAGAGATTTGTTACCTTTTGCACGCACACATTTCTTGTGCATACTAGAAGCTTTTATAGTTTTATTTTGATTAGTTCATTGAACTGCACACCACTGCACCCACATGAGCGCGTGCTTAGCTTTTTGCGTGCTGCGAGTTAAACTCGTTTCTTTTGTATGATTTGGGAAAATTATGGTGCTGACATAGGATTGTGAGACGGAGTAAAATGTTGACCTTGTTGTTCTCCTAGTCAACTGCTCTCGTCTCGTGTTGAAATTCGAGTAGATTTAATTTTTCTGTATGCTTATGGTTTTATACTTTTCTATTTGCGTAAAGATCTTTTTATTCTACTCAAAAATTGGTGAATCCGGTATGAATCAAACGGTAGCTTAGGGATGTGTGTAGACGGCCGTTAGGTTCGTATTGCTAGAGTCGGGAGGATGGATATTCTTTCTCGTTGGCTAAGAACTTGCCCCAAGCTATTCTTGAAGCATGGGTATAGGTTAGTTCACTCGCATGAGTGTGATGTAGGCCATCATTTTGGCATGGTTGAGCTTTGTACCATTCCTAACGTCTTGTCCTCGCTAGCCCCGTTGTGCCTACCCATTCTTTTGATTCAGCTCCACCTTTATTTCACCAAAGCCTCAAAGACAATCCTAGTCGCACTCCCAAGTTGAGCTTTAGAGTTTTACATTTTTTATGCTGGGTTGTTGATGTGGTGCTGTTACATGTGAATATTTGGATGTGCTCCAAAGCTTATATTTGCTGAAATTGTTAAAAGAGAAGTAATTTGAAAAAGAAAAAAAAGTTAAAAAAAATGATGTTAATTGTGAAAAAGTTAAAAGTAAAAGTAAAATTGAAAATCCTATTTGAGATGTGAGTATTTTTGGAGTAGGCGGTGCACACACCCATATGTTAAAAGTTAAGTTTGGGGGTGTGGTGTACCCACATTTATTTTGGTTAGGTGATGGATTATTTCTTTGCTAGCTCATTTGGGTTAGGTGCATAGCCTTCCTGTTTATCTTTGTTTACCTCACCGAAACCCAAGCCCCATCTCTTCACCTAAAGTCCTACTGATTCGTGTGTGAACCAAACCAGTGCCGTGGAGAGAATGCGAAAGGGCAAGCATATGGTCACCGACATTGGTGGATTCCTTTGGAGGTTATCCCGAGCCCTGATCTTTGGCAATGCTCGCCTAGCGATTAGTCTACTTTCTCCCTACGCGTGACCGGTTGATTCACCGTGATTCTATTTTTGAGTAGTAATAAAATTTTGATACGCATTGTGAAAAATATAAACTATTCTGCATACTTAGAAATTTTCTCTATTGTATTTTTACGCGCGCGAGCATGCGACTTCGCATGGTACTTCGTATCGCAATTTCTTTGTTAACTAGTATTTTTCCCTATCTGCTTAGATTTTTTTTGCTCGGGACGCGCAAACAGTTAAGTCTGGGGGTGTGATGAGTCCACTTTATATACCTATTTTCGGACTCATCTGGGCTAGTTTTCACGTGTTTGCACTTCACTTTTAGTTTTTTATCGTTCCTATTTCATCTAATCACTATTTTCATAGGAAGTGCACATTTATGCCCGTGGTTGTGTATTTTGTTATTTTTATAGTTTGTACTCCTTTTTGTGATTTCCTGGAATGTCTGCACATATCAGTGATTGGTTTTTCCTTTCGGTACAGGGGTCGTGTGCGTGTTCCGGGATGGTTGTGAAACAGGAATACTGCGCACGATCATAGGATCTAATGCGCACGACCACTGGTCCTGCTCCCCTGATCGTGCACCCTACTCTTCGTTTTCCAGAATCATCCTGGGGTAAGCGCACGACCACTGGACATAATGCGCACGACCACCGGTCGTGCGCCACTGATCGTGTGGATTGATTCCTCTTTTCTGGAGTCCTGTATGGGGTAATCGCACGACCATTGGACTTAGTGCGCACGACCACTGGTCGTACGCCACTGCTCGTGCGCTTTATCCCAGTTCTTCTTCCTGATCTTCCATGCCAGTGCGCACGATCACCGGACATAGTGCGCACGACCACTGGTCGTGCGCCTGTGATCGTGCATATTGTTAATTTCTGCAATCTATAAATTCGCAGGTTCCACCCTAATTCAGGATCGCTCATTTTTCCTCCGCCATTTTCATCTCTGAGGAGGGATTCCACCATCCTCCTTCAATCTCCACACTAGGGAGGTGCTCCGGGCAAGCTTTAACCGCCAAATCCAAGCCGGAGCTTCCTCTCGGCCTCCTCCTTCATCTTTGAGCTTCAAGAAGAGCTTGACCTAGCTTTCTTCACCAAGCTATGAGAAGTTGTGCCATCCTCCACCGGATCGTGACATGAAGAAGACGGGCCATTGGAAGGTGGTGACAGCCCTTCTCTATCCCAGACGCAGTTGCGGACCGAGCTTGGACGCAGATTGATAACCCGACGACTCCAACCGTGAATCCTCAACAAGGCTTCATATTCGGTCGATTTCGCACACTCTTTTCTTGATTGGTTGTTGAATGTGTAGTTGAACTCTTGTATTTGATGAAGTTGTGCTTAGTGTAATATACGTTTATATGTAATCATGTCTATGTGATTGTATGTTTTCGTTATTTACTTGAGGTGCGCCTATTTGTCCATCCACCATCCATCCGCCCTTGCCGCACTAGCAATTGCTAGTGGCGTGCGTAGCGAAGAGGTGCATACGACCCTCATTCTGCCATTCTCTTCACCTCATCCGCAAGCCTACTCGCCCATCCGCCTAGTGATTCAGTGCATAGTGGCCCGACTAGTCTTCCATCCCGCCTGGCAAAGCATCGCATAGCGGCGTTGCATAGGAGTAGTTGATAGTGTTTTATTTTCTGTCCGCAATATCAAAGCCCCCATCATTACCTCCGACCTAAGGACTTCAATCTCAAGTCCTCCTCAAAATTAACTCCACCTTACTGTGTTCCTTGAGAGATCGATACTTGGGAAAACTCGCCCATTTTATATTACTTGTGCGACCGGTTCACTAACGTGATCTTACGCATCACATCTCCACCACTTGAATTATCTAAATACCTGTTTGGTTCCACTACATTTTCAAATGGGTTGGGGGGTGATCTTGTTTCTGGATCACTCTAACCAACGGTCTCCAATGGAGGTATGTTGAATGTTGATGAAGAAACATTTCCTGCTTTATTGCCTAATGCTTTTCCCAGGTTCCACAAGACCAACTTTTTGTCAGACGGGATCCTAAAAGATGAACCGCTCTCCTCTCCAAGCGGTGATATTCGTTGATACTTGATACGATGGTGTGATCGTCCGGCCTCCGATGACTCTTGGCTTCCGGAATCAGAGGTGGCCCTTTTAGATGATGGTCTTCTGTGCCGGTACCTGCATGCCAACTCATCAGTGATGAGTACTTTTGAGCGAGGGAGTATTGATGGAGATAGCGACCCCCAACATGTTGAAGATGATGATGGCATGCTCACGGAAGATCCTTATCCGCCTCAAACCAAAGACTTGCGGCACCATGGTGACCTTGTGGAGTGACATTATAATCTCCGCCCTCAGTGCAAGACAGCCTATTAATATTTAGTTGAATTTATTTGATATTTTATGAGCATTTTTATTTCATCATGTTATGTTTAAACATTGGAGTGTTTTTATTTTTATTTGGGCTACATGTAGCCTAACATTGTTGTGAGCCTATATAAGGCAATACTATTGCTATTTTTTATTAAGTTGAATGATAAAAAGATTGAAACCCCAATTCCTCCTTAAGAATTTCCCTCCTCCTTTCAAATTTCATCCAAGCCTTTCCCTTCCTCTCCCTCCTCTCACAAGTTCGGCCAGCCCTCAAGCAGCCAATCTCCTCTCCCACTTCATCCCTCTCAGCCTCTCTTCCACCACCCTTAAACCTCCTCCCCATCCAACCCAAACATCCCCTGCTCAAGCAAACCCGACCAGCCCCTCTTCAAGACAAATCTGACCACCCTTTTTCATCTTTGGTGATCTCGGCCAATGTACAATGATCCCTCCTTGTGAATCCAACTACGACGTGAAGCGAAAAAGGTGGACGAGTTTCTCTCCATCCGACGTGACTCTGACGGAGCCGTTGAAGAGCGGTCCATGTTAGTGAATCAGAATCATCCATTCTGATTGGGTAACGAGAACTTTCTACTTTTGTGTGTTTTCCCTCTAGATTTTCATTGTGGTGGATTTACTTTAGCGTGATCTTTGAAACGTTGGATTTATCGTGGTTTTCTTCGATTGATTTTGTTGTTCATCCTTGTTTTATTTAAGTTTGAGAGGATTAACGAAGCTCGTTTTCTTTTTGTTGGGAGTGATCTACCGTTTCAAAATCGTAAATATTAGTAGATCTCTTTTGGTACAACCACCGCTCTATCGGATTGGGTGGGTCCTTCTAGCCGGAAATAATATTGGCCTATAGCCTTCGTTTGATCCTAATCGATTTGGCTACCCGTATGTTAGCATTTAATTAATAAAATTGTGTAATGCGTGTGCCGCATTGAAGTTTCTGTGCGAACATAAATTGGATCATTGAGAGAAAAGTCGTGTTTGTCCGTTAAGGACCGGTGAAAATGTGTGAGCCTACATCAGACTAGTAACTATACATGACCTATGGCGATCAACTCTGAGTGAGTCACTGGCTTATCTCTAAAGGTAATATAGCTCCTTTGACTTTGTCATAGCATAGGTGAGAGTCTTAGGCGACGGGCCGGAAAGACTAGAAATTGACAATGTTGAACAATCACTGAGGATGGTGGTGGAACTGGGATTCCCGAACACCTAAAATATGTCATGTATGCACGGGACACGTGACTGTGCGTGCCAACGCCTGTGGTGAATGGTGCTTAAATTGCATGTTCTTATCCCAATATATATACAAGATGCAAACTTGCAGGGAAGGAGCACCACTTCCCTAAGTGAGGGGTGGGGTCATTATAAATTGGTTAGCTAAAACTGACTATTTCCTTGTTTGCCACGTTTTTGTAGATTTTCCCTATGCATGTGTTTGATAGCTAAACGAGAAGTAGCGGGCTGAAGCCCCTTTCTGCTATACCAGCCCTCGAAGGCCAAGCAGAGTGTTTACTTATTGTCTTGTGAGGCTGACATGTGTGCCGATGTATGTAAAACACTTTTGTGAAGGAAATATGTTGTAAGGCCTTAAGGACAAAACATACTTTGTGTATTGTATATATCATTCCTCAGTTGGTTAGTGCACATTCATGTGTTCGATTCTTAATAACTTTAAAGCTTCATTAGAATACAACTCTGAGTTAGGATGAGTGAATGATTTGGTTTCAATATGTAACTCCACTTACTGTCCGTGGAATATGGTATAGGGCCCCGGCCGGACCTTATGTTATATTATACGTAAAAGATGGGGTGTTAGATTCCCCATTACTTTAAAAGGGAAAGCATGCACTTAGTTTCACTCTCTACGGGAAGGGGAGATCAACAACTTTGAGATGCTCACATATCTCTTCATTGATTAATTTATAGCGAACTGTCGAATCTTTAGGGGCCCTATAACCTCTTCAAAATTCACCAAAATGAAGGGGAGTCACTTAAGGACTTCTTCTATCATTTAACTTCTAAGGCACGACAAATCTCGGGAGTAGACCCAGAACTTCTTCATGATATCTTCCTCTGAGTGCTCCTCCCAAGCAGGTTTTACACTACACTAATCCTAGAAATATAGCCAAGTTACACATACCTCATTCACTGATTCGAGCTCCAAATCATAGTGGACGAGGCTATTGAGGCCCATTACTAGCAGTTTGAAGGAACATCCATGTAAAAGAGAGAGCTAGAGTCCGCATCACCAGCACAATGCAAGTGCGATGACCGCCACAACAACCCCCGCAGGAATCAGGATCCACACCCAGATCCCAGGAGGAGCAATGAACATTATGAAAACTCCCGCCGAGCTCGGGGACACCACCATAGTCAAACCTATACTCCCAACATGTATCAGATGAATGTACTCCTCGCTATCCATAATAATGATTTCATCAGGAGGCCTGGACCACTTACTCTAAACACCGCCAACCAACCGAAATTTTGTGTCTCCCATCGTGGGCATGGACAAAAAACTGAAGATTGTGCTCGACTGAAGGAAGATATTTAGTGCCTCATCCGCCAAGGGATCCTTGAAGAATTTCTAGAGACAAGAGTGCCATGAAAGATAGCCTTCGCAGGCCCTGGGGGTATTGTTGAGAACCAAGGTCCAGCGGGATTGGGTGTGTGTGGGACCGTATATTTGGGCTTCCCCATCCCGTTCCAGGTCTGGGTGTTGACCCCGGTGGGCCCCCCGTGTGGCGGAATATCCCTGCCATCCCGTGGATGGATTAGTCCCACATCGCCTGCAACGGGTGGTCCTTGGTGTTTATGTACCCCCCGTCCCCCCTTACTATCACCTCGGGGTTTTGGGAAGATGTGTGGTGACGGGTGGTTTCCACATGGTATCAAAGCCATCCCGCTGCGGGGGTGTGTTGAGAACCAAGGTCCAGCGGGATTGGGTGTGTGTGGGACCGCATATTTGGGCTTCCCCATCGCGTTCCAGGTCTGGGTGTTGACCCCGGTGGGCCCCCCGTGTGGCGGAATATCCCCGCCATCCCGTGGATGGATTAGTCCCACATTGCCTGCAGCGGGTGGTCCTTGGTGTTTATGTACCCCCCGTCCCCCCTTACTATCACCTCGGGGTTTTGGGAAGATGTGTGGTGACAGGTGGTTTCCACAAAGAGCAGAAAAATAATACCTGATACCTTCCTCCTCATAGAATCTTTACATGGGAAGAGATTCAAACTTAGTACAATGATCACTTCTGATCAATGCAACTGGAGTAGAATACTCAATCCTTATGCTCTTAAGAAAGTTTCTAAGGACTTTAAAGTTATCTGACTTGTTTCTCAAGAAGAACAACCAAGAGAATCTAGAGAAGTCATCTACAATAAATAGAGTGTAAGACTTCCCTCCTAAGCTTTGTACAGCAATGGGTCCAAAGAGATCCATATGTAGCAAGTACAAAATCTTAGGTGAGTCACCCTTATTAATTGACTTAAAGCTATTTTTTGTTTGCTTGCCTTCTTGACAAGCCTTGCATAGACTTTCCTTCTTGTAGGGGCCAGAAGGCAATCCTCTAACAAGATTGTCCCTAGATAGCTTAGAGATGTTTTAAGGTTAACATGACCTAGTCACTTATGCCAAAGAATATTTTTATTACTAACTTGATTGAATAAGCATAGTTCTGAATTAGCAGAGTTAAAGTTTACTAGGTACATGTTCCCTTGTCTACAACATGTTAAAACAGTTTGGTTATTTGAATAAATGATACATTTGGAATTGGTAAAGCAAACCTGATAACCTGCATCACATAACTGACTTATGGATATTAGGTTATGTTTGAGACCATTTACATATGCCACTTTTCTGAAAGTGATAGCTCCACTATTACAGTCTCCATAGCCTTCACTTTGTCCAAAGCTGGAATCTCCAAAGATCACTCTTGGACCCAGCTTTGCCTTGAAATTGATTAGGCTATCCTTGCAACCAGTCATGTGCTTTGAGCACCCACTATACAGATACCACTTATTTTGAGTGATAGGATAGTTCTTAACCTGCAAGGAAACAATTTAGATATTCTTGACCCAGGTCACCTTGGGTCCTTGTTTCTTTTCATAAGAAAAACTTGAAATGTAAGAATATATAGGTTGGCTTTTATACCCTAAGGGTTGAAATCTTCTGGGAGGAATTATACATTGGGTGAATGGGTTGATATTTGCCCTAGGTTGATCGAGGTGATTATAATACTTTCTATAAGAGTTGAAGTTTCTGTAAGATTGATCTGGGATCGACAAACTCTGGTGCGTTCGTCGACCTGCGTTCGACCAATTGGGATAAGATCTTCGATCTCTGCTCGAAGAATGAAAGTATTCATTCTCAGGGCACCAATATCGTCGATCTCTGGTCGACAAACCAAACTGGTTTCGTCGATCGTGGATCGAAGAATAACTATTATTATAGTTGGCGTTCGGAGTTCGTTGTTCAGAGTTCGACAAACTGTACATGTTTCATCGATCGGAGTTTGACGAAAACTACTGAACATTGTTCTGGTTTTTATTTTTCTTATTCCTTCTTCTTTTCTTATTCTTGTGTGTAATTTCAGTTTGATTAAGATTGTTATCTTCTACTTTCTTCTTACCCTTTTCAGAAACAAATTTTATTGGGGTGGTTAATATGTTTTTCTAAATGAGTGGGGGTACGCTTGATGAAGCACCCAAGCCCAGCTTGTCATTAAGTCTGACATTCACTGTGCTAGAGATGTCCATTAACATGATGCTTCTCCCATTCAGGGATTCTTCAAGTTTTCTTGCCTCAGTCAGTTCAGATTTCAAAGATATAACTTGTTCACTTGCTAGGGTTAGTTCATCTTTTAACTTAGTATTTTCAGAAATCAAATTCTCTTGATTAGGCAGTCTTTCCCTAAGCATTTTGATTTCTTTTTCAGAGTTAATTAAGTCTATAAACATGGTTTTAAATTCAATTTTAAAACTATCAGAATTATAATCAAATGATGATAGTAACAGATCAGCTTCTAATTATGAAGCTTCATTATCAGATTCTTCTTCATCATCTGATGGGCTGCTAGAGGCATTGATGGCCATGAGGCAGACTTCCCTGGCCTTTGCCTCTTCTTTCTCTTCACTGGAACGGGAAGATGTGGATTCATCTTCTGTGTTATTCCAGGTATCAGCAATAAAGCCCTTCTCCTTTATTTTCTGTTTGCTGGAGGAAGGCCTGCTATATTGTTGTCTTCTGGAGTCCTTCTCTTTTCTTCTTTCTTTCTTCTGATTCTCTGGACATTCTGAGATAAAGTATCCAGGTTTCTTGCACCCAAAACACACTATTTCTTTAGTAGGAGTTTTATCACACCTGGGCTTATCATCCTGCCTGGATGATTTTCTCCTGAAGTCTTTTCTTACCATTTTGTAGAATCTCTTGGCAAAGAGACTCATTAGTTCATCATTAACTGTTGAAGCTTCTGTCTCTTCAGCAGCCTTGAATTCTATATTTTGCTCCTTTCTTGCTGGTGGAGGAGTCCTTTGTTCTGCAGCTTCTGACTCATCCTTCTTGAAGTTCTCATATTGGGAAATGAGAGTTGATATTCTATCATTCCTCTGATCAGCCGAACCAGCTACCATCTGGTTAAGAGAGTCCCAAATAGCCTTGGCTGATATGCATTCAGCCACCTTCTGGAAGATGTCATCAGACATAGTTTGAGCCAGAATATTCATGGCCTTTGCATCAGCAATCTTGGCCTTTTTCTGGGCATCTATCCACTCAGTTGATGGAACAACATGTGTGCTTGATGTTGAAGTAGATGCAGTTGGTTGAGGAGGACATGTCAAAATAGAATTATAGAGGTCCACATCAATAGAATTCATATAAAGTTTAATTCTTGCCTTCTAGATGGCAAACTTATTTAAGTTGCACACTAGAGGTCTGGTGCTTGCATAATCCTTATTTTGTGCCATGTTGTGACAATAATGCTAAGAGAAATAAAAGATTAGGTCTAACACAGGATCTTTTGGCTCAAGGGTTAGCTTGTACATCCAAAGGAACACTGCTCTGATACCAATTGAAAGGGAGGGTTAGACCTGATATACTCTAGAGGGGGGAGGTGAATAGAGTATCTTGAAAACTTTTTAAGGTTCATAAAATTATCAGAGTAGAGCAACTAATATCAATAGTAAGCAAAAGAGCAACCTAAGATAATTTAATCTAACACAGCCACAGCAAGACTAAACTAACACAGCCACAACAAGAACAAAAGGAAAGAGGGCAACCAGACAACACAAGAACTTTTATAGTGGTTCCCCAACCTAGGTACATCCACTCTTCTACCACCCTTGCAGGAATCCACTAGCAGGTTTTGATCAGGTGACTGCCACCAATGAGCTTTTGATCAGGTTCTCAAAAACCAACTCAAGTCTTTTGATAAGGAGACTTGCAACCAAGGAATAACTTTTGAAGGGAGTTAAAGTACCCTTTGTACAGAGAGGGGATGAGAGATTTATGGTGTCTTCTCTTTCCCAAAACAACTGAGAAGATAAGTGGATCTTAATGTTGTCAAAGCTCTCCCTGAGATATTGAATTGTTCAGGAAGATTGGAGCTTTGCTTCAGGGTCTAGGTCTTCTATCTTCAGCCTTGATTTGAACAGATCCAGGAAATTATTGACTGATAGAAGTTTGTTGTCCTTGAAGAATCCTGGAGTGAAGATTGAAGAAGACTCTTGATTTGGAATGAATGTTCTTCTTCTTCTCCAGCAATGTCAAGGTGAAAACAAGATTGTTTTCAGTATAGAGAAGGATTAGAATGTGATTGTTGTTGATCTTCTCTATGTGCATTGTATTCTCTTTCTGGTCTGGACTGTCTTGTTCTCTTTTCTTATCTCATGGAGAAGAAAAGAAAAATCTCTTTTATATGATCAGTCTAATTTCTCCTTTGAATTTTTGAATTCCTTTTTCATCAATTGTTGAAGACCTGAAGAATGAAATACGGCTGGATAGAATATCTACATTAATGGATTTCCCAACTGTCCTATTGAAAAGCGGCAAGTAATAATTCTGATGAATACCATAATCAATGCTCCTTCTAATAGTTATATTCAAAGAATATTAAGCATTGATTATTCGGGAATTATTGTAATAGAATAAGGACAAAAGAAGGAAAAATCCAAGTCTAGATCTGCACAGAATTCGTCGAGCAAAGAAGAGATTTTGTCGACCTGAGTCCATAGATCGTTGACCAGAGAAATCATGTTCGTCAACCAGATAATTCCTGTTCATCGACCTGAGCACCAAGTTCATCGACCTAAGAACAGCAAACTGCTTTCTGATAAAACTTGTCAATTCTTTACTCTAAGTTCGTTGAGCTGATAACATAACTTCGTCGACTGGAGTTCAGAGAAAGGATTCTGGACTTAGAATGTTAAAGTTGAACTACCAGAAATCGTTGACCTGAGAACGAATATCGTCGAGCTCAACTTAGAGAATTTTCTCTGAGTTCGTCGAGCTGAGCACGACTTTCGTCGATCTGAGTTCGACGAATGTCGAACTCACTTTCCTGAATCTTGATTTTTCTCTAAGTTCGGAGTCTTCTGTAGTCTTTTGTTGGCCGATCCATGCAATGTTGACTCTAAGGACATAGCCTAAACTCTAGGACACAGACATGACCCTAGCTATATATGTTGGGTCAATTATCCTAGTTAGTGAACCTAGCCCAAATTAAACTAGGGATCCAACATTTATCCTGGGCACATCAGGCTCTCAGCATCATTTGCTGCTCAAAATGTCCCCAGGACCTGAGCCTGCAATGATCATTATGGCTCTCATGGACAATAGCTGGGCTCTCCAGGCTCAAGCTTCTTATGGCATGCACCTTATCTCACGGACATAGGCTTCACACCCAAATTTAGGCTGGATCTCATGGCCACCTTAGATGGGCTTATAAGGCTCTCAGCTTCAAACAATGGCCCCAGGTATCCTAGAGATAGGCCTTGTAGGTCACTAGTAGCTATCGCCGGCGGTAGCACTACCGCTACGTGGTTGGGACAGAGGTCGCTTCTTCCCCGCTTTTTGGGTGTTTTCCTTTAAATCACCTCCAGTACTATCACTGCAGCATCCTGCACACCACAGACCCCGGATTATACATGTTTATCCACACATTTTATCCATGGAGTCTTCTCTGGCATGCAAATCAATTCATCACCAATCGAGACCAACTTGTCTAGATGGGATTCGTATAGTATGTCTATTCCAAACTTTGATTCAGGATCTAAATAAAAGTTTTTTCGGGGATCACAACAATCTATCCGCTGGAAACCAAACTTTTCATCACCCTTTGGTGAGGGGTTCCATGCACGTATGCAAATTGAGGACTTCACTTGTCCAAGGAGAAAATTGTTACCCTTATCTATCGCTTAGGATCCATGCCCTTGTTCTTTGATTCATATAGAACTGATCGTCACAGCTTCCTCTCCGCAGATCGAGTGTCGACTTGTAATTTCGATCATAAGCACACCTTGGATTGCTTCTCCTCTTAGCCTCCTGGACTTTCTTCCTCCTCCTACCTCAAGAACCTCAAGAACCAAAAGAGAGAGAGAGAGTGTGTGAGAGAAGAAAATGAGAATTTCACCTCATGTCCAACCCTTAACAGCAAGCTGCCGCCGCGCGGCATCCGCTTACATCATGCAGTATCAAAGGCAGTCGCTGCTTGGGATAATTGACATCGCTCTGTCACCCAAACCAGCCTCCACCATACTACCACGAGGCAAGCTACCATTAGTGTTAACTTACTATCGCGGAGCGGTATCTTCCCGAGGCATAAATCATTTTAATCAGCTATCGCCACACGTTAGCTCACTATCGCCCCACACTAGTCTCTCAACGATTCATTGAAAGCATTGAGAGCGTCAAGTGGTATTGTCATGCGATATCCCACTACCGCGATGCGGTAGGCTTCTTAACGATTCGTGGAAAATGTTCAGCGGTATCGCCATGCTGTATCTTTCTACCACCACGAGGTAGATACCTGAGATGACTGTCGATTTAACTTCCAATCCTTCCTATTTCAGGATTTTTGGGCATTACACTATAAATGCGAGTTCACTGCCCGAATATAATTATAATGAATTAGTTCACAACCTAGAGGCAGCTGATGTCAACGAGCATGCGCCCAGAGGCAGTTACTGAAGGTGAGTGCACTTCTCGGAGGCAGTTATTATAAATGAGAATGCACTGCCCTAATGCATATGCTATAAATGAGTGCTCTGCCCTAAGGTTTTTGATGTAAATGCGTGTGTTGCCCAGAGGCAGTTGCTATAAATAAGCACGCTGCCAGAAAGATGTTGTTGGTATTGAGCGTGCTGCCTAGAGGCGGGTGCTATAAATGAGCATGCTGCCCAGAGCCAGTTGATGTAAATAAGCATACTACCCAAGTCAATTAATGTGAAAGAGCACTCTGCCTAGAGGCAGTTGTTGTAGGAGAGTGAGCTACACTGAGGAAAGTACTATATGAGTGCACTGCCCAAAGGCATTTGCTATAAATGAGTGTTCTGCCTAGAGGTTGTTGTTGTATATGCAAGCGCACTGCCCGACGGTAGTTACTGTAAATCAGCGCACTATCCAAAGGCAGTTTTCATAGGCGAACACGATGTCTAGATGTAGTTGTTGTAAATGTGATCATGCTACCCACAGGCAGTTACAAAAAATAAGCACGCTGCCCAGAGGCAGTTGCTATAAATGAGTGCACTGCCCGAAGGTAGTTGCTATAAATATGAGCACGTTGTCTATTGGTAGTTGTTATGAATGAGCACACTACCTTGAGACAATTGCTATAAATGAGTGTGTAACTCAGATGTAGTTATTGTAGGTGTGTGCCCTACTCAAAAGAAGTTGTTGTAAATATGAGCGCGTTGCCCCGAGTTTATTACTATAAATGTTACTGCGTTGCTCAGTGCCAGTTGCTGTGAATGTTTGGAGGTTCATTCTCGAATATCTGTCATGATGTTCAGTCAATGGCTTATTGTCTTAAAGTATGAAAAAGGAAAATTATTGATAGATATGGCTCAGGCTCTGCACTTTCTTGGTGCGGGGAAGAGTATTTGCGCCGGGAGTGATTGTTTTTAAAGATACCTGTTGAAGTTGGTGACCGGGCGGTCTGTCTTGGCGGGTTGAAGACCGCGCGGTCTGGCGGTTTGACTCGCCGGCTTGTAAACCGGGCGGTCTAGCAATCTTCACAGGCGACCTCTCTGCTTCTCTTGTTGTAGCCGTGCGGTTAGTCCTTCTGTCTAATCGCGCGGCTTGTGCGGTTTACTTTGTATAGTCCGCTTAGCTTGTAAATTTTAGTCCCACATCTCTTATTTGTATTCTCTCATCTCTCCTCCATTCTATATAAGGGAGGGCATACCTTTGTAATAGTCATCTTTTTTGGATAATAAAATTTCAATTATTCAAAAGCTTATCCGCTTGTTCTCTCTTTCGCTACTTTCTAACATGGTATCAGAGGACACGGTCATTTCCTTCTGATTCTGTGCGCTCTCTGTTATTCGCGGCTTGTTTTCCGTTTTCTGCGACCTGTTTCGTGACTTACCTTCTCTTCTGTCCACTGCCCTGTTCACGCGGCTTGTTTCTGTCCGCTGCCCTGTTCGCGCGGCTTGCTTCTTCTTGGTTCTCTTCTCCTACTGTTATTCGTCGCAGCGACCTGTTTCCTTGTCGCCGCGCTCCTTGTTCTTTCTTGCCTCTCCGACTTCCTAGTCGTTGCGGCCTTGTCTCTACCCGCTGCGGACTTCTTCTCCCTGTCCGCTTCTGCTTTCCCCGTTTCCGCTTGTCTCTATACTCGCGGTTTGCTGCTGTGATCTGCCTGACCGTGCGGGTTGTTCCTCTTTCACCTGCATCTTGGTCGCGGTCACCTGCTCTTCTCCTCTCTTCTGTTCGCTCGGCCTTTTAATTCCGCGCGACCTCTTCCATGCTGTGCCTTGTTCTGCTTCCTAGCCGCTCGTGTTCTCGCGGCTTCTTCCCTTTAACCCGCTGCGGTTTCACGCGGGTTGCTCTCTTTTCCTCTCCCCGCGGCTTTCTCTCTATTTGCGCGGATTCTTCCTTGTTTGAGCGGCCTCTCTGCCTTTCTTCCTTTAGCCGCTCCTTCTTGTTACTCGCCGCGACCTCCTGGTTCAGTCGCGCGGCTTGTGCTCTGCACCTTGGTCGTGGCCCTTCTTGCCGCTGGTGTGCTGTCATCGAGACCGCTGCAGTTTCTTCTTCCTCCCTTCATGGCTTTCATATCCTCCTCCAAGCCATTCGCCTCGGTTGTCACGTCTTCTGGTCGTGCACACATTGTTACTCAGGGAAAATGGCTGATCGACACTGGTGCTACGAATCATATGACCGGCCATCTCCCGTGTTTCTCTCTCCTAGAAAAAACATGCTCGCTTGCCCCCGGTTATTCTCGCTGACGGCTCTTCATCATCAGTCCATGGAACAGGGATAGTTCATGTCACTCCATCTCTTCACTTGGCGGATACTCTATACGTGCCCCAGTTCCCGTGCAACTTATTATCTGTTACCTCTCTTTGCAAGCAATTATAGTGTTCAGTCACATTTACTTCTACTTCTTGCTCTTTTCAGGATCCGGACTCCCAACGGACGATTGCTACTGGGACTGAGAGTGGCGGCTTATACTTCCTGGACAACATTTCTGCTTTTTCCACCTTCTCCTCCACCTCCACAGATCTTCTACAATGGCATCTCCGCCTTGGTCATGCTCCTCCCCGTCTTCTTCGTCAACTTCTGCCCCACCTTCCTCCTCAAAGTCCTCCGCTCAACTGTGAGGCCTGTCAGCTTGGCAAGCATCACCTCTCCTCCTTCCCTCCAAAGCACGTTCGTAGCTCTACCCGTCTGTTTGCTCTTATCCACTCCGATATCTGGGGTCCTTCTCCTACTCTTACCATTGGTCGGGGGTAGTTCCTATTTTGTCACGTTCATTGATGATTTCTCTCGCTGTACGTGGGTGTATCTATTAAAAGATCGCTCCGAATTATTCTCTGTATGGACATCCTTCTATCTCATGATCAAAACTCAGTTTGGTGTTTCTATCCAAGTTTTTCGATCTGATAATGCCCAAGAATATCTCAGTCGTGACTTCTCTACATTCTGCATGCAAAATGGGATTCTTCATCAAACTAGTTGTGTCTATACTTCACAGCAAAATGGTGTGGCCGAACTCAAAAACCGTCACCTCCTCGATGTCGCTCGCACCTTGATGACCCAGATGCATGTTCCTCGCTCCTATTGGGGCTATGCTGTTCTCCTTGCTTGCTACCTCATCAATCGCATTCCCTCCACGGTTCTCCACGGCCAAACCCCGTTCTCCATTTTGTATCCGGGCAAGGAGCCGTTTCCTCTTCCTCTCCAAATCTTTGGATGCACTGCCTTTGTGCATACCCCGTCTGCCACCCGTGATAAGCTCTCCCCTCGCTCCACCAAATGTGTCTTTCTGGGGTACTCCACCACTCAGAAAGGCTACTGTTGCTTTGATCCCGTCCTTCGTAAGCAGTTCGTCTCTGCTGACGTCACCTTCTTCGAGAATACCTCCTACTTCTCGGATGACTCCTCTCCTCTTCTCCCGGCTTCTGATTCTCCTGCCGTTCCCTTCGTTCCCTCGCCTCCTACTACACTCTCCACCCCTACACCATCTTCACCCCCTCCTCTTCCTCCACCTCTCTCTCTCCCTTCTCCACCACCCTCTCCCTCATCTCCGCTGCCGTCGCTCTCTTCTCCCGGGCCAGCTTTCTCTACCACGGATGCTCCGGATGCCGCGGGCCCGGATGACCTGGATCTTCCTATAGCTCTTCGCAAAGGGGTGCGGACGTGTACCCTACACCCCCTTGCTGCTGTTGTTTCCTATGATCATCTTACCCCTTCTCGCAGGGCCTTTGCACTGGCTATCTCTGCCACTGCCACACCCCGCTCCTATCAGGAGGCCCTTGCCATTCCTCACTGGAAGATGGCCATGGATGAGGAAATGGCGACCCTAACTGAGCGGGGTACCTGGACTCTTATTCCTCATCCCTTCGGTACTGATGTTGTTGGCTGTCGCTGGGTCTTTGTGGTCAAATTTAGCACAGATGGCACTGTGGATCGGTATAAGGCTCGCCTTGTTGCTAAGGGCTTTACTCAGACCTATGGGGTTGATTACTTTGACACCTTCTCCCCTGTGGCTCGTCTCAGCACTATCCGGGTTCTTCTCTCTGTGGCCGTCAATCGGGATTGGCCGATTTCTCAGCTGGACGTCAAGAATGCCTTCCTTTAT
This sequence comes from Platanthera guangdongensis, assembly GCA_039583875.1. Classification (NCBI taxonomy): domain Eukaryota; kingdom Viridiplantae; phylum Streptophyta; class Magnoliopsida; order Asparagales; family Orchidaceae; genus Platanthera; species Platanthera guangdongensis. The sequence goes on from CM077151.1 coordinate 219,184,140, forward strand.
GGTGATCTTCACGAGCCCGTTTACATGGAGCAACCTCTTGGGTATGTTGCTCAGGGGGAGACACGAGTATGCCGGCTGCAGAAGGCAATTTATGGCCTCAAGCAGAGTCCTCGAGCTTAGTTTGACAAGTTCAGCGGCATTGTGGCGGCTGTTGGTTTTGTGCGAAGCTCTGCTGATCACTCTCTCTTTATTCGCAAAACTCCTTCTGGGCTGGTTGTTCTTGCTGTGTACGTCGATGATATTCTTCTCACTGGCGATGACCAGGAAGGGGTAGCCCTGACAAAGCGACATCTTCGCCAACATCTGATCACTAAAGATATGGGCTCTCCAAAGTACTTTCTGGGGATCGAACTCTCTCGGAAGCCCGACTCCTTAGTTCTCTCTCAGCGTAAGTATGCCCTTGATCTTTTAAAAGAGGCAGGATTAACTGGAGCAAAACCTGCCCGATGCCCCATGGCTACTGGGGAGGACAAAACCTGGACAGATGATTCGCCTCCTCTTTCAGATAGTTCGCGGTACAGGCGTCTGGTTGGTAAGATCATATATCTCACAGTGACCAGACCCGACATTTCCTATGCTGTGGGCAAGGTGAGTCAATTCATGCAAGCGCCTAGGGAGTGTCATCTACAGTCCGCCTTGCGGATCTTGGAGTCAATTCATGTCAAAGCAGCGCCTGGGAAAGGATTACTTTTTCAGAAGAATGGTCATCTGAGGATTGAAGCCTACTTAGATGCAAGTTATGCTGATGACAAAGGGGATCGCAAGTCAACCTCAGGTTTTTGCACCTTTGTTGGGGGAAATCTAGTGAGCTGGAAGAGCAAGAAGCAGTCTGTTGTCTCCAGGTCCAGTGCAGAAGCTGAGTATCGCAGTATGGCGTCAACCACTTGTGAGTTGAAATGGTTGCGGGCTCTCATGCTAGATTTAGGAGAGGTGTACAACCATCCTTTACCTATGTTCTGTGATAACAAGGCCGCCATATACATCTCCAAAAATCCGGTATTCCATGAAAGAACAAAGCACATTGAGGTTGACTGCCATTTCATTCATGAAGAGATTTTAAAAGAACAAATTTGCACTCCGTTTGTCACGTCTGATAAAGAGCTGGCTGACATCTTCACCAAGTCAGTTTCCGCCTCGTTTCTGCATGTTTGCGACAAGCTGGGCATGATTGATATATATGCTCCAGCTTGAGGGGGAGTGTTGAAGTTGGTGACCGGGCGGTCTGTCTTGGCGGGTTGAAGACCGCGCGGTCTGGCGGTTTGACTCGCCGGCTTGTAAACCGGGCGGTCTAGCAATCTTCACAGGCGACCTCTCTGCTTCTCTTGTTGTAGCCGTGCGGTTAGTCCTTCTGTCTAACCGCGCGGCTTGTGCGGTTTACTTTGTACAGTCCGCTTAGCTTGTAAATTTTAGTCCCACATCTCTTATTTGTATTCTCTCATCTCTCCTCCATTCTATATAAGGGAGGGCATACCTTTGTAATAGTCATCTTTTTTGGATAATAAAATTTCAATTATTCAAAAGCTTATCCGCTTGTTCTCTCTTTCGCTACTTTCTAACACTCTTAGAACTCCTCAACAAAATGGGGTAGCAGAAAGGAAAAACAGAACCCTCATTGAATCTGCAGGAACATTGCTTGCAAATGCACACATGCCCCTATCCTTTTGGGTAGAGGTTGTGAGCACAACAAACTTTGTGCTGAATAGAAGTTTGATACACATACTTAAGGGTAAGACCCCCTATGAATTACTCAAAGGGAAGAAACCTAAAATTGATTACTTTAGAATTTTTGGTGTAGATGTTTCATTCATAATAATAATAAGAAACACATTAGAAAATTTGAAGCTAAAGCTACAAAGGGAATTTTTCTTGGATATTCCCAAGTTAGCAAGGCTTATAGGTTTTTCAATAAATCATCCCTAAAAATGAAAGAATCTGTACATATTTCTTTTGATGAAGCTAACATGTATTATAAGGGGAAGGACTCTTCTACCTCAGATATTTTGCATGTACCTCACTTGTGTGAGAAATTGGGTGTTGAACCTTACGCAAGAGGTTATATCACCTCCTCCTCCATAAGTTGATGAAGACAGTGAAGAAGAATTTTTGGAAGTGGAACTTCCTTCAACAGCAGACATTATTCCACAAGAGGAATTAACTCCAAATGCTGTTGCTAAACCAACTCCACCCACTGACTTTGTCACACTAAGTGATCACCCTAGATCTCAAGTGATTGGGGACATGTCAATATGTGTGCAGACAAGGCATCAACTCAACCAAGATGTGATGCATACCTGTTTCATCTCTCATGTTGAGCCTCAATACATAAATGATGCAGAACAAAATCCCCATTGGATTATTGCAATGCAAGAGGAGCTCAATCAATTTGAGAGATGCAGAGTTCGGGACTTGGTTCCAAGGCCCAAAGGCTATCCAGTAACTGGAACCAAGTGGGTATTCGGAAACAAACTTGATGCCCATGGTGTAATTTTGAGAAACAAGGCTAGGCTTGTTGCTCAAGGCTATAGGCATGAAGAAGGCATTGACTATGATCAAACCTTTGCTCCAATTGCAAGGCTAGAAGCAATCAGGATTTTTCTTGCATATGCTGCCTACAAGAAGTTTAAAGTATATCAAATGGATGTCAATTGTGCCTTTCTAAATGAAGAACTTAAAGAAGAGGTTTATGTTGAACAACCTACAGGTTTCATCTCTCCAACTTATCCTTCATTTGTCTTTAGATTGCATAAAGCTCTCTTATTGGTTTAAAGCAAGCTCCAAGTGCTTGGTATGATACCTTAGCTAGCTTCTTGGTAGAGCATAAATTTACTAAAGGCATTGTAGATAGGACATTATTCACTAGGCACCATAAGGATCAAATATTATTAGTACAAATTTATATAGATGACATTATTTTTGGGTCTACAGATTCCAAACTATGCAAAAGGTTCTCAGATCTCATGTATTCAAAGTTTGAAATGAGTAGCATGCGTGAGCTCTATTACTTCCTTGGTCTCCAAGTGAAGCAGCGACCTGATGGCATCTTCATATCCCAGGCTAAGTATGCTAAGGAGCTTCTTAAAAAGTTTGGGATGGCTGATGCCTCAGCAAAGAAAACACCCATGGCCACTAATGTTGTAATAGACTCTGATGAACATGAGAAACCTATTGATCAGAAATTATATAGGGGCATTGTTGGATCCCTACTATAACTTACAGCAAGTAGACCTAACATAATGTTTGCTACATGTCTTTGTGCAAGGTTCCAAGTGAACCCTAAAGAATCTCATCTAATTTTCTTAAAAAGAATTTTGAGATATATAAAGGGTTGTCCTAGTCTAGGACTCTGGTATTCTACTGAGTCAGTGTTTGAGTTAACTGGATACTCAGATGCTGACTTTGCTGGATGCAGAGTAGACAGAAAAAGTACCTCAGGAACATGTCAGTTCCTTGGTATGAGATTAGTCTCATGGTTTAGCAAGAAGCAGTCATCTATGTCTACATCAACTGTTGAAGCAGAATATATAGCTATTGACAGTTGCTGTTCCCAAATGCCGTGGATTCATAATCAACTCTTGGACTATGGGTTCAACTTAAATAATTCAACTCTATTATATGACAACACAAGTGCTATATCCATAGCACAAAATCCAGTCCATCACAGTAGGACCAAGCATATAGACATTAGACATCATTTCATAAGAGAGTGTCTAGACAAAAATAAAATTAATCTTGCCTATATCTACACTGATTTACAAAGAGCAGATATCTTCACCAAACCCTTGGATGAGAGGAATCATCGGTTCTTCATAAATTAGTTTGGTATGATAAATGGAGAAGACTTAATTTGATTTCTGTCTATGCTTAAGGAATTTTTCAAAGTTCGTCAAACGAAGATCGACGAACAGAGAAAACTTTTAGAGAAATCGTCAAACAGAGTTCGACAAACTTACTGTGAGTGAAGCTATTTTCGTTGAGCGGAGATCGCCGAATTTGCTTTAGAAAACTTTCGTCGAACGAAGCTCGACGAAATGCTTTCACATATTCTGACAGAGATCGACGAATTCTTTTGACCATCAAATATTTCGTCGACCTCAGTTCGAAGAATTTTTAATTTCTCCCCGAACGGAGTTTGTCGATTCATATTATGAAAAATAAACCTTATATCTAGGTTTTTCTTCAACCTCCATCCCGCGCTTCCAGTTCCCTTTGCACTTGATCTCTATTTTTCTCTTGCAGTTGCATTCATGGCGATTCCAGCAAGCGCTCTCTCTTCCATGAAATTTGATATGGGCTTTGACATCGATTTCGACTCCTTCTAGTGCTCTGACGCCATCTTTGTCGAAATCCTGAAGCTTCTTGAAGAACAACATCTGAAATAGTTCATGACAATGAGGATCAAGATAGCGATGACTGAAGTCAAAGAATGGGTGTATACATCTACAACTCCAGAAGAAGATAATATGACTGGATCAATTTCTGGTAATCCAGTTACCCTCTCCCCTTCCGTACTAACCGACATTTTCGATCTGTTAAATGGTGAAGAAGAAATTGAAATGGACTCTGAGGAGTATGCTAATATGCTGACCAAGATGGGTTACTATGGCGACAACCTTAACAAACTGCTGAAGAAGACCTTGTATCCTTGTTGGGTACATTGGTTTAAATGTACCTGATTTGAAGAAGTCTCGCCCAACTCAATGATGTACATCAAAATGTATTTGATGTGTTTTGAGTTTACTTGTGCATGCTATGTATTTGCAGGAAAGAAGAAAAGTTTCTAAGTCCATGTGTCGACACCCAGAGGGAAAGTGTCGACACTTAAGAAGACTTGTGTTGACACCCAGACAAGCAGTGTCGACACTTGGAGTCATTGTGTCTACACCAGGGATGCTGAGTCGACACCAGACAGAAAGTGTCGACACAAGGAGCTGTGTCGACACTTAGTGAAGAAAAGACAGTGAAGCTGTGTCGACACTTAGCAGTTGTGTCGACACCCAGTGAAGCTGTGTCTACATCAGAAAGTGTCGACCCTTGGAGGCTGTGTCGACACTCAACAAAAGTATGCAGAGACTAAGTACAAGTGTCGACACCCAGAACAATGTGTCGACACTCAACAGAAGAGTCAACACTTGAAGTAAGTGTCGAGACCCAAAACATTGTGTCGACACTTAGCAGAAGAGTCAACACTGGAAGTAAGTGTCGATACCCAGAACAATGTGTCGACACTTAGTTGAAGACTCAACACTTGAAGAAAGTGTCGACACAAGGAGCTGTGTCAACACTTAGCAAAGAACAACAAAGTTCAACAAAATATTCTAAGTACAAGTATCGACACTAAGGGAATGTGTCGACACTCAGCCAAAGTCTTGACAGAAGAAGAAAGTGTCGACACCCAGAGTAATGTGTCGACACTCAACAAGTATCAACACTGATGACATGTGTCGACACCAAGAAGCAGTGTCGACACTTAACAGATTCAACACATGAAGATGTGTCGACACAAAGGTGTTGTGTCGACACTTAGAAGAATTCAGCAGGATACTGAAGTACAAGTACTTGTGTCGACACTCAATATCAGTGTCGACACATGAAGAAGAAGTAGTGTCGAGATAAAGAATCAACAACACAAGGAGTTGTGTCGACACCTTGTAGACTAGTGTCGACACCTAGACAACATGTGTCGACACTTGGTCTATAAGTGTCGACACTTAAAGACAGAAAGTCTCGACACTTACAGACAGTTACAGTTATTTCAAGAACTGACTGGATGACTTGACAGCTGCCATTCCAGCCGGTCTACAGCACCTGTCAGAGTTGTCGGAATTCAGTTATGGACCGGATCAGCCGGTTACCATGAAAAAAGGCCTATAAATAGGCCTATACTGTCTACAGAAGAGATTGATCAACAAGTTGTTGAAGAAATTGAACACAAGTCCAAGTTCAGATTTAAAGAAGATCTAGCTATCAAGTGAAGATCTAAGAAGTTGGAGAGAGAGAGCTCCATCCAAGAAATCAGCTGTTGGGACCCAGCAGAGAAGAAGGATTCAGATTGGTCTGAATCTTAAGAAGCAGAGATCAAGGATCAACTGCAGAAGGAGTCAATCTTATTGAGTTCTACTTTCAAGAAGCTTTGAAGAAAGCTAAGTCAGATTGAGTCCAGCTGAGTTCTTCCAAGAACTCATCAAGAATCTCACAAGTTATCTCTCTTTCATCTAAGTTGTTGAGTTTTATACATTTTGTATTCATTATAACATGTAGGATCCTTAGGGATCTGAGATTGTAAGCCTGTAATTATAAAGGCTGAGGGTAGGAGAGTTAAATCTCTGAGTGTAGGCCTTGGTGGCTGAGTGTAGGCCTTGGTGGCTGAGTGTAGGCCTTTGTGGCTGAGTGTAGGCCTTTGTAGCTGAGTGTAGGCTTTGAGGAAAAGCTGAGTTGTAGGGCCTTGGGCCTGAGGTTTAGGAGCCTATTTTGGGTTCTGAGTTAGTGGAGGAGTTTGGCCGAATCTAGTACACTACTAGATAGGCGAAGGGGGAAAGTGAATGTACCCAAAGCTTGGGGAACCACTATAAATCTCTGTGTCTACTATGTGTTTGTGGATTACTGTGATTGGTGAATGTGTGCTGTGTTAGATTAGATATAATTCTATGATATTATCTGTTTGCTGCCTAAAAAGTTAAAAAGATTCAAGTCACCTATTCACCCCCCCTCTAGGTGTTTAGGTACTATATCTTTCAAGTGGTATCAGAGGGAGGTTCCTCAAAAAGGACTAACAGTCTGAGGAGATCCTATTGGCAGATTCAGGTTAAGTCAATTACAGATTCAAGAAAATCAATAACTATGGGTTCCACTGAAAATCACAAGGAATTAGGATCCATGAAACTACCTATATGTAGGAAGGAAATCTTTGGCATATGGAAGGAAAGGGTAAGGCTGTTTATGGAGGCCTCAGACCCTAGAATTTATATCATAGTAAAGGAAGGGCCATATGTGCCCATGAAGGTTTCAGTCTTGGATGCCAATCAGAGAACACCTAAGGATTTCTCTGAAATGGCAAAGGATGAAATTGTTCTAGCCACTATGGATAAGAGTGCTCAGAACATAATAGTGAGTGCCATAAATGATGTAACTTTTCAGAATCTAATACACTATAAGACAGCCAAAGAGATGTGGGATACTCTTATTGTGTATATGGAAGGTTCTGAAGAAGTAAGGCAAGACAGAAAATCCTTGCTAAATCAAGAGTATGAAAGTTTTAGACAAGGAAAGGGTGATAGCATAACTGAGTGCTACAAGAAGTTCTACAAGATAGTGAATGAACTCATGTCCTATGGCAGAGAGTTTAGTAATTATGAACTCAATGACAAGTTTCTAAGGTCCCTAACAAAAGATTGGGACACCAAGATCTGTGCCATTAGAGAAATGGCTAAGTTGGCAGAAATTCCTCCACCTACACTGTTTGGCAAACTGTTGTCTTATGAAATACAGTTGACAGTGAGGAAAGAAGAGGAGAAATCCACAAGAAATGAACACAAGGAAAGGACAGTGGCCTTTAAATCAGAAGCCCCCAGAAGGTACAGAGGTAAGTCACCAACTCCACCTCCAAAGGTTGCTGAAACTGAGTCAGATGAGTCAGCAAGTACAAAGTCTGAAAGCAGTGAAAGTGATGAGGACTTTGCTGCCTTCACTAGACATTTTCAGAAGTTCTTGAAGAAGAAACAGTGGAGGACAAGGCCTTCTACTTCACAGGGAAAAGAAGACTTTTATCAGAATAAAAAGGCTTCAAAGAAGGACAGGAAAAAGACTAAGTCTAGCAAGGCAACACTTTCAAAAATAGTGTGCTATTGCTGCAATAGACAAGGCCATGTTGTTGCAGATTGTCCTGAGAAGAGAAAGGAGTCTAGTGACAAGAAGAAGACTCATTTCAAAGGCAAGAAAGAAAAGTCATTTGTTGCCAAAAAGGACAAGACCCTGTCAGATATCTCTTCATCAGAAACTGAGTCAGATACTGAGGCATATATTGGACTGTTTGCTGAGGAAGAAGAAGAAGAGTTCATGCAGATTATGGAGTCTATATATGAACAAGAAGACAATCAATGCCAAGGGCTAATGGCATTGACAGAAAGTGACAAAATCCTGGAGTAGCCAGGACCCAGTAAGGTACAAAGTTCAACTTCCAGTTCAGTTTCTTGTGCCAGCACAGAATCAGATTCATCTTCATCAAGTGATGAGAGTGTATCTGAGTCTGAAGAAGATATTCATCAGCTGATAGATGAATATAAAGTACTGTTGCTAGCTTACAAGAAGAGCAAGTCCCTAGCCAAAAGTCAGGCAAAGGAAATTGCAAATCTCAAAGCTACAGCAACAGATTCTGAGAAATTGTTTGATCAAAAGCTAAATGAGATAGCCAGATTGAAGCACATAACTGTGATTCAGATGGGGACTATCACATATAAGAATGATCAAATCAAAAGTCTGGAGATTAATCTTCAGAAGGAGAGAGATCTAGTTGCTAGGTTTTCTAAACCTAAGTCAGTTCTACCTTTAATTGATGAATTTATTCATCACAAATGTAAGGCTGGACTGGGTTTTATTAAACCTGCAAGGACTGTCCAGTCCAAGTCCAAGGGCAAAGCCCCAACACTCAACAAGCCAGCTGTGAATAAAACAGCTAAGACTGTACCTAAGCAAATGTACAATAAGTTTGAGTGTTGGTGTTGTGGCAAGGTTGGCTACTTTGCAATGGACTGTTGGCACAATGCTAGTGCCAAAGTGAGTAGCAAACTGGCTGTTGGAAAACCAGCAGGTAGTCTTGTCAGGATGCAAACTAACAAATACCAAGGACCCAAGAATACTTTGGGTTCTAAGGTTCATTAATCTGTTTTGCAGGTGAGTCCAAGTTGTCATGCCCCAATATGGTACTTGGACAGTGGATGTTCCAGACATATGACTGGAACAAAGGGATTACTAAGGGACTACATTCCAATCAAAGATGGTCCAAAAGTCACCTTTGGTGGTTCTGAAAAAGGAATCATCAAAGGATTTGGTAACATTTCTAGTAACTTGGTTACCATTACTCAAGTGGCTTATGTTAAAGGTTTGAAACATAACCTTATTAGTATAAGTCAATTAAGTGATGTAGGGTATGACATCTCATTTGTTAAAGATGGTTGTCATATCAAGAGGTCAACTGATCAAGAGATCATTTTGACAAGTTATAGAAAGAGGAATGTCTACTGCCTAGACATTATGTGTGAGACCAATGGTTCTCAAGTGTGTCTTGTAGCAGATGAGAAAGTCTCTCATTGTGTCAAATGGCACAAGAGGCTAGCTCATCTAAACTACAAGATAATTGGCAAACTCTTTAGCAAAGAGTTAGTGAGGAATGATCCTCAAGTTAAGTGTGTTAAAGATGGTATTTTCTCAGCTTGTCAAAAGGGCAAGCAGACTAGATCCACCTTTAGAAGCATAGAAAACAAAGATGCTGTGAGGTGTTTATACCTCTTGCATATGGATCTTTTTGGTCCAATGCCAGTTCACATCCTAGGTAGGAAGGTCTATACCTTTGTAGTTGTAGATGACTACTCAAGGTTTTCCTAGGTGTTCTTCTTAAGACAGAAATCTGAAACACCTAATGTCTTATATAGCTTTGTCAAGCAAATTAAGAATGAACTAGACAGTACAGTGGTCAAGATTAGAAGTGACCATGGTACTGAATTTCAGTCTGAGAGTATGGCAAAACTATGTGAAGACTTTGGATATTTCAAGAGTTTTCTTCACCAAGAACACCTCAGCAAAATGACATTGCTGAGAGGAAGAATAGAACCTTGATTGAGGCTGGTAGGACCCTATTAAGTGATACATCACTACCAGAATACTTCTGGGCTGAAGCAGTAAATACTGCATGCCATGTTATCAATAGGGCTACCATAACTAAAGGCCTCAACAAGACCCCCTATGAGGTTGTGAAAGGAAGGAAACCAAACCTATCCTACTTCAGGATCTTTGGTTGTAAGTGCTTCATACTTAACAATGGAAAGTCTTACTTGACTAAGTTTGCTGCCAAGTCCCAAGAGGGAATTTTTGTTGGGTACAACAACAATAGTAAGGCTTATAGAGTCTACAACTTGTCTACTCAAGTTGTAGAAGAGACTGTACATGTAGTATTTGATGAAACTAGGCTTATTAACAATGAGTTGTCTAGTAGTGTATGCAGCCCCACAGGTTTAACAAAGAAGATGGACAAGCTCACTCTAGAAGAAGAATCTACTGCAAGACAGCAAGTAGGAGACAGTGGATGTTGTCTAGGGGGAGTACTACATGTACCAAATGCAGAAGAAGTACAAGGAGTACAGCAAGATGATGAAACTGAAGAGGTTCAACCAGAAGTCAGGATGACAGCAGCCAATAGGCATCTTAGAGATCATCCAGTAGAGCAGATTATTGGAGATCCAAGACAAGGGGTACAAACAAGGAGCAGAAACCTGAATGCAGCAATCTACTCCAGTTTTCTATCTCAAGTTGAACCAAAGAAGTTTGAAGAAGCCATTCTAGATCCACAATGGACTGAAGCAATGCAAGAAGAACTAAATCAGTTCAAGAGGTGCAAGGTCTGGGAACTTGTTCCTAAACCTAAAGACCACAATATAATAAGAACCAAGTGGATCTACAAGAATAAGATGGATGAACAAGGTGTCATCATTAAGAATAAAGCAAGATTGGTTGCTAAAGGATATAGGCAGGAAGAAGGTATTGATTTTGATCAAACCTTTGCTCCAGTAGCCAGACTGGAAGCCATAAGAATGTTCCTGGCCTATGCAACCTATCAAGGATTCAAAGTTTACCAAATGGATGTCAAGTCAGCATTTCTAAATGGTAATCTTAAAGAAAAAGTCTATGTGGAACAACCCTCAGGTTTTGTTGATTCAACTCTACTTAATCATGTCTATAGACTTAGGAAAGCTTTATATGGGTTAAAGCAAGCCCCTAGGGCTTGGTATAAAACTCTGTCTAGTTTCCTCATTGAGAATAAGTTCACAAGGGGGAAAATAGACAAGACTCTATTCCTTAGGGAATCTAGAGGCAAAGTAATAGTAGTCCAAATATATGTAGATGACATTATATTTGGGTCTACTGAAAGTAGCCTTTGCAAAAAGTTTGCAAAGCTAATGCAAGGTCAATTTGAGATGAGTAGTATGGGAGAGTTAAAGTTCTTCTTGGGTATCCAAGTAAGACAGACTGAGAATGGTTTATCCATATGCCAGTCCAAGTTCACCCTAGAACTCATAAGGAAGTATGGTATGGATTCATCCAGCACCATGAAGAATCCTATGGGGTCAAGTATGTCTCTTAGCAAGGATGATGCAGGGAACCTGTAGATGAAACCTTGTATAGAGGGATAGTTGGCTCCCTATTATACTTGACTGCAAGTAGACCAGATATCATGTATGTTACATGTGTCTGTGCTAGGTATCAAGCCTGCCCTAAAGAGTCTCATTTGACAGCAGTCAAAAGAATATTGAGATACCTAAAGGGCACTCCTTATCTAGGCCTCTTGTACCCTAGGAATGAGGATTTTGATCTAACAGGTTATTCAGATGCAGACTTTGCAGGATGCAAAGAAGACAGAAAAAGCACTACTGGAACCTGTCAATTCCTAGGAGGAAGACTGATTTCTTGGAGTAGCAAAAAGCAAACAAGTGTGGCTATCTCCACTACAGAATCAGAGTATGTGGCTGCAGGAAGTTGCTGTGCTCAACTTCTGTGGATACAACATCAGCTTGAGGACTATGGATTTCAGGTAAGTAGAACTCCACTCTTCTGTGATTCTACTAGTGCTATTTCAATAGCCAATAATCCTGTATTCCATAGTAGAACAAAACATATTGAAATTAAATATCATTTTCTTAGGGAGCATGTAGAAAGAGAAGATATTTTACTTGAATATGTTAGAATAGATAATCAACTAGCTGATATGTATACTAAGCCCCTAGAAGAAGCTAAGTTCAATAGGTTTAAAATTGAACTATGAATGATAAACTTAGAATAAGTTTATAGTATTGGCTAAGTAAAAAGTGTCGACACATAGAGATATCTGTGTCAACACAGAAAATTGGTGTCGACACTTCAGGGAAAAGGTGTCGACACATATAGAAAGTTAGTGTCGACACTTCAGAATATTAGTGTCGACACATGACAAGCTGGTGCCGACACAACCAAGGTGGTGTCGACACAGAGTGTTTACTCAGAATTATCTAAGTATAGTCTCGACTATGTGTCGAGTTAAGTGGTGTCGACACATAAACAAGTGTCGACACATATTATCTGTTGACTAAACTTGTGTCGACACATAGGTGTCGAGACATTATAATTCAGTGTCGACACTTATTGCCAGTGTCGACACAATTTAAGTTGGCTGCCCGCCTTTTCATCTTCAAAATTAGAAAGGTATAAATAGGGTTTTGCCTTAGTCTGTCGACACGCTTTCAAAAGTTTCGAGACCAAAACTTGTGTGTCGACACCTCTCTTCTCTCAAGTCAAATTCTTCAAACCCTAATGGCGCCAAAACTTGAGGAGAACGTCAACGAAGGCTACGAGCTGGTGCGCAATGCTTTTGATGAAGCCGATCAAGAAATCAAGTCTGTAGTAACCCTAGTTGCAGACTCGGGATTAGAATTTCTGGTTTCTGAGCCTACAAAAATATGGAATAAAGAAGTCTTGGAATTCCTCAATGGAGCTAAGGTAGATGAAACTGGATTCAAGATCAAATCCAGAGTCCATGGTGAGAAGGTGAAGGTATCACCTAAGAGCTTGAGGAAGATTCTACAGCTACCAAGAACTAAGCAAGAGGATAAAGTAACAGCTTCCAGGACCAGAGATGCATTGGCATGGTGTGGTATGGATTCTAAGATGAAGATTGGATCAGTGTTTCTTTGAAAGGGCATGAACAGCCAAGGGAAATTCCTTTCAGAAATTGTTGGCAAAGTAATCCTCAGTAAGCCAGGAGGGCATGATAGGGTATCTGCCTCTATGTTCAGCATTATGACTAGGATTATCTTCACTCTGAACACTGACTGGTCTGTTATAGTGTTTGAGAAAATCAAGGAAAGCCTGAAGAAGCCCAACTTGGGCAGAATTTTAAGTCTTTACCTTGCTGGTGTTATATCTGAAGTTATGGGTCAGGCTGTTGGAAGTAAAATAAATCATATGAGGAAAATGGATCTGAGAATATTCTCTAGATGGGACAGGGTGTTGTCAAAAGAGATGCCAACCCCTGAGAAGATAGTTCCTGAGAAAGTATCACCACCAAAGAAGAAGAGGAAAGATGCTCCAGTGGCTCAAGTGTCCACTAGCAGCTCTGAAAGTGAAGAGCAAGGGGTTTTTACACCAGATGAGAATGAGGAAGGCCCTGCTATAAAGTCTCCTACTCCTCAAGATGTTGCTGAGATCCAGGGGGAGCTACCTCAAGCTAGCCCCATATACAAGGATCACATCCAGGGGGAGCATCTAGTTGTAGAAGAACTAACTACACTAGAAAGTGAACAAGCAACCAACACAATACTAGAGGTAATCACTGAACTAAATGCTTTAGTTTTTCCTATAGAGGATACTGATTTGTCTGATGTTCATCAGTAAACTCAGCTGGATAGCCAAGTCCCAGATGCTGTCATGGAAGACACATTTGTTGAAGTTGTATCTGTTCCAGTGGTAGATGAGCCCAGAATTTCTCCTGCTCAGTCTCCACAAGAATACACCATGGAAGATTTATTCCTAAACCTGGATCAAGCAGATTTTGACAAGGAAACTGCTGCTGCTGAAAAGGAGAATGCTCCACTTGAGGGGGAGCAAGTAGTATATGTTGAAGAGCCTGCTAGGCAAGAGACTGTAAAGCCCCAAACTATTGATGAACTACTAAAGGAAAGGGTAGATATAGCCAGCTCCTCAGCATCTGAAGATGAGGATGCTGCAAGGCAAAGAAAAAGAAAATTTATGTCTTCAAAAGAAGGAGCCAGAGTTATAAGAAGGCTCTCTAAACTGTTGCTCCACAGTCTGTACTACAGCCAGCCCCAGCTTTTGATTATAGTGCACTAATGGTTGCTATGCAGATTAAACTTGATGAGCAAAGGCAGGCCATAGAGAAATATGTGGATGAAGGGCAGAAGTCTCTCCAATTTGATCTAGCCCAGGACATAAAATCTATCAGGTTTGAAATGAATCTTAACAAGAAGGAGATGACAGACTGCTTCCACAAAGGGGGGAATGCAGTAGTTTATCTTGCTACACATCAGGAAAAGATAAAGGCTCAAGTAGATGACATAGCACAAAAGCAGGGGTATGTTCTAGAGAACCAAATAAGAATGAATGACAATTTGATAGAATCTCATAATGCTATTGTCACAGAAATGAAGAACATTGCTGCTGGCCTGACAACTTCTACTGCTACTGCTATGACAGCTTTTGATAAAGCACTGCAAGAGAGCTTAACTGATATTACAACTGCTATTCAAGACTCTCAGAAGCTGATCTCTGAAAAACTCCAAAGGTTAAGACCTTTCTACAGGGATGGAGTTAATTATCTCAATGCCCAAATCAGATTTCAAAAAGATGACTTAAGGGATCATATTGAAAGAGAAGTCATAAAGGGGGAGAGGGTCTTAGTCAAAGCTGGCTCTGACCATGCAAAATGGGGTTTTAATTCCATCAGAGCCACTCTTGGTTATCCTCCTCTTTGTGATGATGATAATGTAGCTGAATCTGGAATTAACCCTGCCTATCTTGGAGGTGAGCAACCAGAAGTAGCTCAAGTAATCTATCCTCCACCAGATTTTGACATGATCCATGCTGACATACAGTCCATGTATAGCCCACCTGGGGGTAAGGACAATGCCATAATAGAGAAAGTTGTTCAGCCTATCTCTGAAGCTTTACAGGAAGCCATCTTGAAGGAGCAAGCTGAAGAGGAAACCAGATTATCAAAGAAGAGGTTCAGGGAGCAAGCTGAACAAAGACCTGACTTTGAGCAGTGGAGCCCCACCTCTAGGAACATTATTTTGACTGCATGGAAAGCAGCAAAGGATAACATCCATGACAGAAATAAATGGTTTTCTGAGGCTGAATGGAGGAAACATGAATCAAGGCAGGAGGCCATAGTTCAATATAGAAGGAAGGCCAAGATGGGAAAGCTACCTCCTACAGCTCTGGAGCCTAGCAAGTACTTTCCCAAGCCATATCATTATTTTGAGAGGCAAAAGATTAAGGCTGAGGAACTTAAGAAGAAAGATCTGAAAGGTAAGAAGCCTGCTGAAACAGAAGTTGCTGAAGCTCCTGTTCAAGCCAGAGTTCAAGCTGGAAAAGGAATAGTCATTAAGGAGGCTGAACAGAAATAGCTTAGAAAATTTCTTAAGTTTACTATGTATTCTTTTGATATAAAACATTCTGTAAACTTTAGAATTTTATATATGACAAAGTATTGGAACAATGTTTTGTGTGATAAATTTGCTATGTGTTAAATTTATTTCATAATTGTTCTGTGATGCAATCTATGTGTACATGTTTGTTTCATACATGTTTATGTTTGCCCTGCTATATATATAATCCTGCTTTACATCATTTTGTAATTTTATTATGAATGGTGTATATCATTGACTAAGGGTTATGACTTCTCCAAATAGGGGGAGATTGTTGGGTACATTGGTTTAAATGTACCTGATTTGAAGAAGCCTCACCCAACTCAATGATATACATCAAAATATATTTGATGTGTTTTGAGTTTACTTGTGCAGGCTAAGTATTTGCAGGAAAGAAGAAAAGTTTCTAAGTCCATGTGTAGACACCCAGAGGGAAAGTGTCGACACTTAAGAAGACTTGTGTCGACACCCAGACAAGCAGTGTCGACACTTGGAGTCATTGTGTCGACACCAGGGATGCTGAGTCGACACTAGACAGAAAGTGTCGACACAAGGAGCTGTGTCGACACTCAGTGAAGAAAAGACAGTGAAGCTATGTCGACACTTAGCAGTTGTGTCGACACCCAGTGAAGCTGTGTCTACACCAGAAAGTGTCGACACTTGGAGGCTGTGTCGACACTCAGCAAAAGTCTGCAGAGACTAAGTACAAGTGTCGACACCCAGAACAATGTGTCGACACTCAACAGAAGAGTCAACACTTGAAGTAAGTGTCGACACCCAGAACATTGTGTCGACACTTAGCAGAAGAGTCAACACTGGAAGTAAGTGTCGACACCCAGAACAATGTGTCGACACTTAGCTGAAGACTCAACACTTGAAGAAAGTGTCGACACAAGGAGCTGTGTCAACACTTAGCAAAGAACAGCAAAGTTCAACAAAATATTCTAAGTACAAGTGTCGACACTAAGGGAATGTGTCGACACTCAGCCAGAGTCTTGACAAAAGAAGAAAGTGTCGATACCCAGAGCAATGTGTCGACACTCAACAAGTATCAACACTGATGACATGTGTCGACATCAAGAAGCAGTGTCGACACTTAACAGATTCAACACATGAAGATGTGTCGACACAAAGGTGTTGTGTCGACACTTAGAAGAATTCAGCAGGATACTGAAGTACAAGTACTTGTGTCGACACTCAATCTCAGTGTCGACACATGAAGAAGAAGTAGTGTCGAGATAAAGAATCAACAACACAAGGAGTTGTGTCGACACCTTGTAGACTAGTGTCGACGCCTAGACAACATGTGTCGTCACTTGGTCTATAAGTGTCGACACTTAAAGACAGAAAGTCTCGGCACTTACAGACAGTTACAATTATTTCAAGAACTGACTGGATGACTTGACAGCTGCAATTCCAGCCGGTCTACAGCACCTGTCAGAGTTGTCAGAATTCAGTTATGGACCGGATCAGCCGGTTACCATGAAGAAGGCCTATAAATAGGCCTATACTGTCTACAGAAGAGATTGATCAACAAGTTGTTGAAGAGATTGAACACAAGTCCAAGTTCAGATTTAAATAAGATCTAGCTATCAAGTGAAGATCTAAGAAGTTGGAGAGAGAGAGCTCCATCTAAGAAATCAGCTGTTGGAACCCAGCTGAGAAGAAGGATTCAGATTGGTCTGAATCTTAAGAAGCAGAGATCAAGGATCAACTGCAGAAGGAGTCAATCTTATTAAGTTCTACTTTCAAGAAGCTTTGAAGAAAGCTAAGTCAGATTGCGTCCAGCTGAGTTCTTCCAAGAACTCATCAAGAATCTCACAACTTATCTTTCTTTCATCTAAGTTGTTGAGTTTTATACATTTTGTATTCATTATAACTTGTAGGATCCTTAGGGATCTGAGATTGTAAGCCTGCAATTATAAAGGCTGAGGGTAGGAGAGTTAAATCTCTAAGTGTAGGCCTTGGTGGCTGAGTGTAGGCCTTGGTGGCTGAGTGTAGGCCTTTGTGGCTGAGTGTAGGCCTTTGTGGCTGAGTGTAGGCTTTGAGGAAAAGCTGAGTTGTAGGGCCTTGGACCTGAGGTGTAGGAGCCTATTTTGGGTTCTGAGTTAGTGGAGGAGTTTGGCCGAATCTAGTACACTGCTAGATAGGCGAAGGGGGAAAGTGGATGTACCCAAAGCTTGGGGAACCACTATAAATCTCTGTGTCTACTGTGTGTTTGTGGATTACTGTGATTGGTGAATGTATGCTGTGATAGATTAGATATAATTCTGTGATATTATCTGTTTGCTGCCTAAAAAATTAAAAAGATTCAAGTCACCTATTCACCCCCCCTCTAGGTGTTTAGGTACTATATCTTTCAATCCTGAGTATAAGTTTTTAGCTGACTTAGTAAGCAAGGTGCTACTGGGCAAACACACCGCCCACGACTACATAATCAGGCACCAGTTCATGGTGATGAGTGCTCTGGTCGAGAAGAAAGCAGGAAATTTGGGAAAGCTGTTGTTTGATTTGATTAAAAAGAAAAACAATAAGAAAGAGGTCTGCTTTGGCAGAATTCTGGGGATATTCTGCAGGAGAAAGCACAAGGACATCTGGTTACTACACCAGTGTTCATCAATGCCTCCAAGTAGCTAAGCCATCCCAGGCTTCCTCCTCCTCTAGGCCTTCTGAGAGTACAAGGGCTGTTCCAGCCACTCCCCACCCTGCTAAAGATGTTCCACCTCCTCCAGCCTCCCCAATTCATCTCTCAACACTAGTTCATACTACAGTCCATACTCATACACCTCCATCATCTCCAGTGCATTATCCACAAACTCATATTCACTCTCATACACCAACTCCATCACAACATGGTACAACAACTCCATCACACCATGGTACACCAACTCCATCACAACATGGTACACCAACTCCATCACAGCATGTTACACCAACTACATCACAAACTCATATTCACTCTCATACACCAACTCCACCACCACCCTCATATCCTCTACCCATACATCTAGCTAACATCCATCTTTACAATCTATCATCCCTACCATCATTAAATCTGCTTTCATCCCCCATTCATACACCATCTTCCCCAGATGAGCCATTGCCAGATTCTCTACCTTCCCCTCCACCATCATATTCCATCCACCATTCTGTATCCACTCAGACACCTTCTGAGTTCATGCAACTGGACCCCTCCTTCACTCCACCTCTTCTGGCAATTCTTAATCCCCTCATCAAAAACCTCATAGCAGATGCTATTTCACCTCTTTATTCTTCAATCTCCTCCATTGCTGCTCAAATTTCTGCCCTCTCTGTCCCTCCTTCTTCAGTTAGGGGCCTGGATCCAGTGCCTACTAAAACCAGGCAGGGGGAGATACTCCATGAAGAAGTAGCTCCGGCCCCAACAAAAGCATCAGCAGAAGCAGTAGCAGTAGCAGTAGCAGTAGCAGTAGTAGTAGCAACAATAGATGCAGCAGCAAACTCAGCTATTCCTGCTGATTTGATTGATTTTATTGAATCTGATATGGATATGGATGAGACAGTTATAGATGAAATAAACACTGCTGGTGATTACGTTATAAATCCTACAGTAAATATTGTAAGTCTATTAAATACTTTTGATATAGTTTATTTAAACTTTCTTCCAGAAGACGGCCCTAAGCCTTCTATGGCTGTAGTTCCTTATACTTCTCCAATAAGCCCCAAAGTTGCTATACAACTCAAGGCTAGTTTTGCAAATATAGAGGCTCCAGGTATTCCATCTCCACCAAGAGAAGATCCTTTCATTGTTTCATCTCCTCCCAAAGCCTTCTCCCCTCCAACATTCAAGATGGATGATAGTCCTATTCCTGATCTAGATGATTTGATCATGGCAGATATTGAATAAGAAAATAAATTAGTTGCTGAAAGCACTGTTGTACATAGTCCTCCAACTCCAGCTCCAGCTCCTCCTCAGGCTGAACAATTGTAGATATCTGCAGAAGCTCTAAAGGAGATTAATGCTTTATATGATAATCCCCAAGAATCTTCAGATGATGATGATGATGAAGATGATGAAGATGATAGTACTTCTGCAAATAAGAAGAAAATCTCTAAGAAAAGGAAAGCCCCTCCAGTTGTTGCTCCAAAACCAAACCCAACACATGATACCCCATATTATATTCTTCAAAATATCACTCCTTACAAGGGCATGTCAGCTTGGATGTGGCTGTCAGAATGAGCAGAAAGCCAAGAAGAAAAGTAGGAGATATTCTCCTCCTTCTCCTTCTCAAAGATACAGGAAAGACCCTCCTCCTCCTCCTCCACCAGCTGCTGGTGCTTCAGGCACTTCTCAAAGATCTACCCAATATCAAACTTATCAGAGACAACGGGCTAGATCCTCTACTCATTCTGGAAGCATCCAACATAGGCACTCCTCCAGTAGGCAACATCAACAACATCAACATCAACAACCTCAGCAACATCTACAACAAGCTCCAGAATCTCAGAAAACTGACAGTCCAAAGAAGCCTGAATCTCCTCCTGTTCCTTTTGAGGATCCTGAAACAACTACTACAGCTGGAATGGCCAGGTTTCAAGAATGGGTTAGATTATCTATGATGAACAAGGCTAAAGCTGAAGCAAAGGATCCCTCACAGTACTCAACAATGTCAAAATATAGGAAAGAAGAATTAAATAGGTTTGCAAAAGTTAATAAGTTCTTTAATGTAGATGATTATATGAAATTACATCCAGAGGTTGTTGTGCCAAGGGCAACATCTCTTAACATCATTGGAGCTGCTGATATGACTATGATAAAGAGTCAAGCAGCTAATCCAAACAGGGAAATCAAATTCACTCAGCCTGGTGAGAAAGCAAAGGAGGATAAGCAAATGGAGATAAAGGGGAAGAAATGAGTATAAACTGTTTAGTTTTTTTTTGTATATCTTAAATTGTTTATATCCTGTCACAAAGCTACACTGTATAAATATCTGCTGCATGTTTTCAATTTTTCTGCCAGATATATTTTCCTGCTTTGTGATTGTTTTTATTTGTGTTTGTACTAGTGACCTCACCCAAATAGGGGGAGATTGTTGGATCCCTAGTTTGATTTGGGCTAGTTTCACTAACTAGGATAATTGACCAAACATGTATAACCAGGGTCATGTCTGTGTCCTAAAGTTTAGGCTATGCCCTTAGAGTTAACATTGTATGGACCAGCCAACAAAAGACTGAAAAAGACTCCAGACTTAGCGAAAATCAAGATTCAGGAAAGTGAGTTCGACGTTCGTCGAACTCAGGTCGACGAAAGTCGTGCTCAGCTCGACAAACTCAGAGATAATTCTTTGAGTTGAGCTCGACAATATTCGAGCTCAGGTCAACGATTTCTGGTAGTTCAACTTCAACATACTAAGTCCAGAATCCTTTCTCTGAACTCCAGTCGACGAAGTTATGTTATCAGCTCGACGAACTTAGAGCACAGAATTGACAAGTTTTATCAGAAAACAGTTAGCTGTTCTCAGGTCGACGAACTTGGTGCTCAGGTCGACAAACAAGAATTATCTGGTCAACGAACATGATTTCTCTGGTTGACGATCTCTGAACTCAGGTCTACGAAATTTATTTTTTGCTCGACGAATTCTGTGCAGATCCAGACTTGGATTTTTTCCCCTCCTTTTGTCCTTATTCTATTGCAATAATTCCTGAATAATCAATGCTTAATATTCTCTGAATATAACTGTTAGAAGGATCATTGATTATGGTATTCATCAGGATTATTACTTGTCGCATTTTAATAGGACAGTTGAGAAATCCATTAATGCAGATATTCTATCCAGCCATATTTCATTCATCAGGCCGTCAGCAATTAATGAAAAATGAATTCAAAAATTCAAAGGAGAAATTCAACTGATCATATAAAAGAGATTTTTATTTTCTTCTCCATGAGACAAGAAAGGAGAACAAGACAGTCCAGACCAGAAAGAGAATACAAGGCACATAGAGAAGATCAACAACAATCACATTCTAATCTTTCTCTGTACTGAAAACATTCTTGTTTTCACCTTGACATTGCTGAAGAAGAAGACCTACACCCTGAAGCAAAGCTCCAATCTTCCTGAACAATTCAATATCTCAGGGAGAGCTTTGATAACATTAAGATCCACTTATCTTCTCAGTTGTTTTGAGAAAGAGAAGACACCATAAATCTCTCATCCCCTCTCTGTACAAAAGTTATTCCTTGGTTGCAAGTCTCCTTATCAAAAGACTTGAGTTGGTTTTTGAGCACCTGATCAAAAGCTCATTGGTGGCAGTCACCTGATCAAAACCTGCTAGTGGATTCCTACTAGAGTGGTAGAAGAGTGGATGTACTCAGGTTGGGGAACCACTATAAAAGTTCTTGTGTTGTCTAGTTACACTCTTTCCTTTTGTTCTTACTGTGGCTGTGTTAGTTTAGTCTTGTTGTGGTTGTGTTAGATTAAATTATCTTAGGTTGCTCTTTTGCTTACTGTTGATATTAGTTGCTCTACTCTGATAATTTTATGAACAACAAAATGTTTTCAAGATACTATATTCACCCCCCCTCTACAGTATATCAAGTCTAACCCTCCCTTTAAAGAAAGCCAGAGAGCCGAACAGGCAAGGGGAGGCTGACCCTCATCTTGTCATTCGACATGATGGCTGTGACCATCGGTGTTGGCATGACAATTTGAGCAACGGTCTGTGGCTGAACTGTACTCGCGTTAAGTCGTTTAGACAAGATTGCCTAAAGTAACTGTCTTTTGTCATCGGCATAATGAGAGTCTTAGGCCCTGAGCCGAAAAGATTAGAATGCTCAAGTATACAATAAAGTCTAGGACTATGGATTATGGTGGGACCTGGGAAGTCCGGTACTCTGAGAATGTGCCCTGAGTGCACAGGGCGTGTGGCCGATCGAGCCGGTGTTTGTGGCAAATGGCGCTTGAGTGCACTTTACTATTTCTAAAAGATATATATGTCGCTGCTTGCATGGAAGGAGAACCGCTAGCCCGAGTGAGGGGTGGGGTCGCTATAAATTTTTCAGCTAATGCTGACCGTTGCTTTTTTTGGCATGTTTTGGTTGGTCATGCTATGCAGGTGCTGGATAGTCAAGTGGAAAGTAGTGTGTTGAAGTTCCTTTGCTGCAATTGGCTATCCCTTGAATTCCCAAAGGTGAACGTTTACTATTTTCCTGTGTGGTCGGTCTGTGTGCCGATGTATGAAAACACTTTTTTGTAAAAGAAACAGTTGTGAGGACTTAAGGACAAAACATTTAGTGTATTTGGTTTTATCATTGCTAAATTTGTAGTGGACATTCCTGGTATATGGGTTCTACAAGTCAAAATCCTTCTATTAGAATGCACTTTGAGTTAGGATGCGTATACGATAACATGGTTTCAATCCATAACTCTGCCGACTGTCTGTGGAATATGGCGTGGGGTCCTGGCCCGACCCTCTGTTATATTATTTGTGACAGATGGAAGTGTTACAATTTGGGATCGCGGGGAGGTTTAGATCCTCCGACCTGTGGGTAGCTTAATTATTTGTTTCACGATTATAGGCAACTAGAAGTGGTGTGGGGCAGCAGGAACCCCAGCGCTCGATGGAGAGTAATGCAACAATTATGGTGCCAACACCTCCTCCTTTTACGGATACTATACAGTTGGTTGCTGAAGACGTGTTTGCATTATTCAATGCGTAACCAGGAGGGCGAGTACAACCTCCTACCCCTATGGTGGTCTAGGAATCGGCTAGCGTAGTTGAACATGTGGCAGTAAGACAAGTGAACGTTGAGCCAGTGACCACAAAGCGAGCGATGTAAGAGCAATTGAAACACATAATGAGTTTCTATCCTCCTGCATTTATGGGTACTGGAACCCCGACAAAAGCCCAAGATTGGCTCTCAAGAATAAAGAGAATCCTCATGGTAACTGAAATAGAGGAGTGACAAAAGTCATTGTAGCTACCTTCTTGTTAGATGGTGAGTCGGGGGCTATGGTGGGATGAGTAAGAGCTGCACCAATTTGCTGGTGGGCCGTTGCTTCAGATCTCGATGGAGGAATTCTCGAGGTGTTTTCTGGCGAGATATTTTCCATCTGCATAGCGGATTGCAATGGAAAACCAATTTCAAAGCCTAGCTCAAAGCGAGTGTTCTGTGGATGACTACTTGCACAATTTTATGAGATTGGGAAGGAATGCAGGCTTTACATTTGCAGACGAGGAATGGAAAAGAAATCTGATCTATGAAGGGCTAAGAGACGACTAGCGATGGCTTCTCTCAGGACCGATGATGTAATGTTTTCTTACCATGGTCAATATGGCCCGTTCCCTCGAGCAAGATATGAAACATGTGCAACGTAAGAATGTCTTGGAATTGAAGAAGCCAGAGTTTATAGTAACTAGCTTGGGAAAGTTTGGGTATCAAAAGTGGAAGAATATGGTTCAGTTTTCGGGACCAGCTTCTTCTAATAAACTTAAAGTGACGACAGGGTGAGATCTGCTCACTTGTTATACATGTGGTAAGGTGGGACACATGGCTCGAGACTGTCAAAATGGCCCTCCAAATATAGAGTAAAAGACGGGTGTGACTTATGCTGAAAATGGAAAAGCAGTGGTAGAGTCAACTGCATCTTAAGATAAACCCCAAGTCTATAATCTTGGCCAGCAGGAGGCCATAAAATAAAGTTTTGTCATAATTTGTATGAGCTAAGATACAGTTTTTACTACTTTCCATACTTAGTACCTTATACATTGCATGTGTATAATTTGTTTGAATCAGTCTTCATGCTGATATTAGAATATCCGATGAGAGCACTGTTCGATACAGGAGAATCTCATTCCTTTCTTTTTGAGAACTTCATGGGGTGTATCGTAGTACCTTCATTTATACTGACAGATCGAGTGAATGTGTTGCTACCTAACTGTTGCTTGATGCGCACGGATCGAGCCTTCTATGTTGAGGTGTGGATAGGAAGTCATGACTTTGGTTTGGAAGAATCTGTGCTGCCGATATCGGAGTTTGATGCAATCTTTGGTATGGAATGACTCTCGAAGCTGCGTGTCTGTATAAACTGCAACTTTAAGGAAGTCATACTGGGGCAAAACACTGAACACGAGACTATGTTCGCTGGTATGCGAGGATCGAGCCAAATATTGATGTCTGCTCTCCAGGTAGTCAAGGTGGTTCAAACGGGTGCAGAATTATTGGTGGCTATAGCCGAATCCTAGTTTGAGTGACATTCCTCTGGTATCAGAGTTTGCAGATGTTTTTCCTAAGGATCTCCCTGGGCTTCCACCCTAGCAAGAGATTGAGTTTGTTATTGAGCTGGTACCAGTGCAAAACATGTTTCACGCTGACTGTACCGAGTGGTTCTAAAGGAAATGGCAGAACTGAAAGTTCAGTTACAATAATTGCTAGAGCAAGGATATATACATCCGAGTATGTCATCATGGAGTGCACTGATTCTCTTTGTGAAGAAGAAGGACGGAGGATTGTTTCTAGTCATTAATTATCAAGAATTGAACAAGCTGACAGAAAAGAACAAGTATCTGATTCCTCGAATCGATGATCTATTTGATTAACTAGTTGGATCGACTGTCTACTTGAAGTTGGATTTGAAGTTTGACAACTGGGAGTTAAGAATTCAGGAAAATAATATTCCCAAGATAGCATTTGGTAAACGCTATGGGTATTATGAGTTTATTGGGATGCCTTTTGGACTCACTAATGCGCCATCAATATTCATGGATCTGATGCATAGGACTTTTAGAGAGTATTTGGACCTGTTTGTGATTGTCTTTATTGACGATATACTGGTATGCTCTCAGTCTGATGAGGAACATGTGAAACATTTGAG
The DNA here is from genome assembly GCA_039583875.1 of Platanthera guangdongensis. Classification (NCBI taxonomy): domain Eukaryota; kingdom Viridiplantae; phylum Streptophyta; class Magnoliopsida; order Asparagales; family Orchidaceae; genus Platanthera; species Platanthera guangdongensis. The sequence goes on from CM077151.1 coordinate 219,209,395, forward strand.
GTTGGTTTTGCACCCTGAGAGAGAATAAAATCTTTGCCAAGTTCACAAAATGTGAGTTTTGGCTGTCGTTGGTGGTTTTCTTAGCCATGTGGTTAGTGGAGAGGGTATTACGGTGGATTAGACAGAGATCGTTGCTATATAAGAGTGGCCTGTGTTGTCTACTGTAGTGAAAGTCAAGTGATTCCTTAGACTTGCTGGCTACTACATGCATTTCTTGGAGAACTTTTCACGGATTGCTTTACCTCTCACCATACTAACAAGGAAATATCAGAAGTCATTTGGATGACAGAGTGCGCACGGGCTTTTGAGGAGTTAAAGAGTCTCTTGACCACAGTGCCTATCTTGATTTCATCATATTGTATGGACGGCTACAAGATGTATATCGATGCTTCAGGGAGCTTCTTAGGCTCGTTATCCTTCAATTAGGAAAGTTTATAGCTTATGGCTCAATCCAGTTGATAGTGAATGAGTGAATTTATCCAGTTCATGACTTGGAGTTGGCGGCTGTGTTTTTTGCACTTAAGCTGCCGCGTCATTACTTATATGGCATGAAAGTTGATATCTTTAGGGACCATAAGATCCTTAAGTACTTAATATATCAGAAGGATCTGAACATGCGATAATGGAGGTGGATGGTGTACCTCGGGGATTACACCTTTGAGATACATTACACTCCCGGGAAAGAAAATGTGGTTGCAGATGCCTTGAGTCGTAGGAGTCTAATACATGCAACTTGGCTACAAATGCATGATGAGCATCTGATCCAGGTGTTGGAAGATTTAGATATTTCTTGTGTTGACAAGAATACCATGACAAATGCGTGCTTGAACTGGGCGGTGGTGTAATATAATCTTGCAGAAGGGATTCGACAAGCAATGAAACTCGATGAGAATATGAAATGCTATGCAACGGATGAATAAGATTCCCAGTTCTCCTTAGACGATGGACTTTTGAGAAAGGATAGTCGTTTGTGTGTCCCAAATATGGGTAAACTACGGGAAGAGTTGATGTATGAGGCATACTTTACTAAATACTCAATCCACCCAGCGAGCACCAAGATGTATAAGGACATGAAAAAGATGTTATAGTGGCCGGTTTTAAAGAAGGACATAGCTCTTTACGTGGCAAAGAGTCATACTTGTGCCTTAGTAAAAGCGAAATGTCAGAAACCTGGTGGTTTCCTGAAGTCGTTGCCAATTTTGGCATGCAAGTTTGTTGACATCTCTATGGATTTCGTACATGGGTTGCCAAGATCATAGAGCAGGAACGACGCCATGTGGGTGATTGTTGACTGGTTGACAAAAGTACCGCAATTCGTACCTAATAAGAGGGATGATTCGGTTGAAACATTGGCTAAGTTATATGTTGACAACATAGTACGTTTGCACAGTGTGCCCCGTAGCATCGTCGGCGATAGAGATGGGTGTTTAACTTCTAATGATTAAAGACTAATCATCCAGTTGTTGGTTACTAAACTAACGTTCAGTACGACCTTTCATCCACAAATGGATGGTCAGACCGAGATGACCAACAGGACAATGGAGGATATGCTCCATATGTGCTCCTTGGATTTCGATAAGAGCTGGGAGGACCATCTATATATGATCGAGTTCGCCTATAATAATAGCTATCAAGCAAGCATTCAGATGACGCCCTTCGTAGCTTTATACGATAAGAAGTGTCATACTCCATTAGCTTGGCCGAAAACAGGCGATTCGAAGCTATATAAGCGTAATTATGTCGAAGATGCAAATTTGACTATACACATTATACGACAGCCACTATTGGTGTCCTAAAATAGACAAGCTATGTACTACAATGCCAAACACCGAAACGTGGAGTTTGCGGTGGGCGATTGTGTATATATAAAGATAAAACCATTTAAAGGTGTGTCCATGATTCGATGCTTGAAAAAGCTGAGTCTGATGTACCATAGTCCATTTGAAGTGATTGAACGGGTTGGTGAAGTTGCTTATCGACTATCTCTTTTGACGGAGATAAGTAGTTTGCATGATGTGTTTCACATCTCGGTGTTACGGAAGGTTTTGCAAATGCCTATGCAAGTGATATTGGATGGTTAGGTACTGGTGGAGAGTTGGCTAACTACAAACGTTACACCCATTTGTATCGAGGATATGGAGATCAGACAACTACGTAACAAGGCAATCGGGATGGTCAAAGTCTGTTGGGACAAATGTGGTCGTGAACAATTGACAAGGGAGCGCGAGCAAACCATGCGATATGAATTTCCTGGGTTATTTTTGTAAAGTCATGTCGTAAGCTAATGTACTGATTTCAATTCAATGAATAAAATTTCGGGACAAAATTTCTCAAAGCAGGGGAGAATTGTAATGCCCCAAAAATCCTGCAAAAGGAAGGATTGGAAGTTAAATCGACAGTCGTCTCAGGTATCTATCGCACAGTGACAGAAAGATACTGCGTGGTGATACTGCTGAACATATTTGTCGAATCGTCGAGAAGCCTACCATGTGACAGTAGTGGGCTATCGCATGGTGATACCACTCGACGCTCTCAATGCTTTCGATGAATCATTGAGAGACTACCGCGGGGCGGTAGTGAGCTAATGCGTGGCGATAGCTGATTAAAATGACTTATGCCTAGGGAAGGTACCACTCAGCGGTAGTAAGTTAACACTGGTGGTAGCTTGCTAGTGGCAGTACTATGGAGGCTGGTTTAGGCGACAGAGCGATGTCAATTAGCCCATACAGCGACCGCCTTTGATACAACACGACGCTAGCTTACTGTTAAGGGTTGGACATGAGATGAAATTCTCATTTTATTCTCTCACACTCTCTCTTAGTTCTTGAGGTTCTTGAGGGAAGAGGAGGAAGAAAGTACTGGAGGCTAAGTGGAGAAGCGATCTACGGTGTGCTTGTGATCAGAATTACAAGTCAATGCTAGATCCGCAGAGAGGAAGCTGTAATGATCAGTTCCATCTAGATCAAAGAACAAGGGCATGGATCCTAAGCGATCGATAAGGGTAATGATTTTATCCTTGGACAAGTGAATTCCTTAATTTGCATACATGCATGGAACCCCTAACCAAAGGGTGATGAAAAGGGTGGTTTCCCGTGGGTGGATCGTTGTGATCCCCGATAGAACTTGCATTTAGATCCGGAATTGAAGTACAGAATAGACATGTTGTGTGAAGCTCGTCTGGAAAGGTTGGTCTGGATTGGTGATGAATTGATTTGCATGCCAAAGAAGATTCTGAAAGATATGGTACCTAAACACCTAGAGGGGGGGGGGGGGTGAATAGGTGACCTAATCCTTTTCTAACTTTGTTGGCAGCCAAACAGTTATATCACAGATTTCTAACTACTTTTGCACAGCAAACATCAATAACAAAACATACACAGCTAATCCACAGCACAATCACAGCACAACACACAGTGTTTTATAGTGGTTCCCCAAGATATGGGTACATCCACTTTCCCCCTTCGCCTATCTAGCAGTGTACTAGATTCGGCCAAACTTCTCCACTGTCTCAGAACCCAAATTGGTTCCTACACCTCAGGCCCAAAGCCTTACAACTCAGCTTTATCCTAAAGCCTACACTCAGCCAATCAAGGCCTACACTCAGCCAACCAAGGCCTACACTCAGCCAACAAGGCCTACACTCAGAGATCTCTATCTCCTACACTCAGGCTAACAAGCCCTACCCTCAGCCTTTATAAATATAGGCTTACAATCACTCAGATCCAATGGATCCTACAAATTAAAAATGTAATACAAATAATAACTCTACAACTCAGAATTAAAGGGGGGGAGTTGAGAGATTCTTGATGAGTTCTTGGAAGAACTCAGCTGGATTCACCCTGACTTAGCTTTCTTCAAAGCTTCTTGAGTAGGACTGAATAAGACTGAATCCTCTGCAGTTGTTCCTTGACCTCTGCCACTTAAGATCCAGACTGAATCTGAATCCTTCTTCTCAGCCTAGTTCCAAAGGCTGATTTCTTGGATGGAGCCCTCTCTCTCCAACTTCTTAGATCTGCACTTGAACTGCTAGATCTTCTTGTGTTGATTCTCTTTGTACCACTATAATTACTTCAACAATAATCTGATCAACAACTTCAACAACTTTGAACAACAACGGTTTCTGTAAACTGTAGGTGCCTATTTATAGGCTTTCTTCATGGTAACCGGCTTGACCGGTCCATAACTGACTTCTGACATCTCTGACAGTTGCTGTAGACCGGCTGGAACGGCAGCTGTCAAGTCATCCAGTCACTTCTTGAAAATCTCTAACTGTCTGTAAGTGTCGAGACTTTCTGTCTTTAAGTGTCGACACTTATAGTCCAAGTGTCGACACATGTTGTGTAAGTGTCAACACAAGTCTACAAGGTGTCGACACAACTCCTTGTATGTCTCGACACAGATTCTTCTGCATGTGTCGACACTGAAATTGAGTGTCGACACAAGTACTTGTTCTTCTAGCTTTTGCTGAATTCTTCTATGTGTCGACACATCTCCTTTGTGTCGACACATCTTCTTGTGTTGAATCTGTTAAGTGTCGACACTGCTTCTTGGTGTCGACACATAGTCTTCTATGTTGAATCTTGCTGAGTGTCGACACAGCTCCTTGTGTCGACACACCTTCTTGTTGTTGAGACTTCAGCTGAGTGTCGACACATTCCCATAGTGTCGACACTTGTACTTAGAATAATTTGTTGTTCTTTCTGTTCTTTGCTAAGTGTCGACACAGCTCCATGTGTCAACACTTTCTTCCAGTGTTGAGTCTTCAGCTATGTGTCGACACATTGTTCTGGGTGTCGACACATACTTCAAATGCTGACTCTTCTGTTGAGTGTCGACACATTGTGCTGGGTGTCGACACTTACTTCAAGTGTTGACTCTTCTGCATAGTGTCGACACATTGTGTTGGGTGTCGACACTTTAACTTAGTCTCTGCAGACTTCTGCTGAGTGTCGACACAGCTCCAAGTGTCGACACTTTCTGTCTGGTGTCGACTCTGCATCCCAGGTGTCGACACAATGACTCCAAGTGTCGACACTGCTTGTCTGGGTGTCGACACAAGCTTTCTTAAGTGTTGACACTTTCCCTCTGGGTGTCGATACATGGACTTAGAAACTTTTTGCTTCAGTCCAGTGATTTCTTAACCTGCACAAGTAACTCAAACATACATCAAATACATTATGATGTATATCATTGAGTTGGGTGAGGCTTCTTCAAATCAGGTACATTTGACCAATGTACCCAACAGATTCTGTGGATAAAACATGGGGATAAACATGTAGAATCCGGGGTCTGGTGGTGTGCAGGATGCTGTAGTGATAGTACTGGAGGTGATCTCCAGGAAAACACCCAAAAAGCGGGGAAAAATGACTTCTATCCCTACCGCGTGATGGTAGTGACCATTGGCGATAGATTCAGTGAGCTATAAAGCCTGTCTCAGAGAGACCTGGAGCCATTGTTTGAAGTTAAGAGCCTTGTAAGCCAAGCTAAGGTAGCCATGCGAGCCAACCTAAATTTGGTTGCGCAACCTGTGTCCGTGAGATAAGGTGCGTAACATGAGAAGCTGTGGGCCTGGAGAGCCCAGCTATTGGTCATGAGTGCCATGATGTTCATTGGAGGCTCAAGTCCTGGGGACATTTTGAGCGCCAAAGGATGTTGAGAGCCTGAAGTGCCCAGTAAAAAGGCTAGAGAGCCGAACGAGCAAGGGGAGGCTGACCCGCATCTTGTCGTTCGCCATGAGGGTTGTGACCATCGTCGTTAGCATGGAGATTTGAGCTATGGGATGTGGCTGAACTGTACCTGCATCATGTCATTCAGACAAGATTGCCTAAAGTAGCTGGCTTTTGTCGTTGGCATAATGAGAGTCTTAGGCCCCGAGCTGGAAAGACTAGAATGCTCAAGTATACCATCAAGTCTGAGACTAATTATGGTGGTGGGACCTGGGAGTCTTGTACACTGAGAATGTTCCATGAGTGCACGGGGTGTGTGGTCGATCGAGTCTGCGTCTGTGGCGAATGGTGCTTAAGTGCACATTACTATTGCCAAAAGATATATAAGCTGCTGCTTGCAGGGAAGGAGAATCGCTGCAACGAGTGAGGTGTGGGGTTGTTATAAATTGGTCAGCTAATGCTGACTGTTGCTTTGTTTTCCATGTTTTGGTTGGTCGTGCTATGCAGGTGCTAGAAGTCCCAAAGGTGAACGTGCAAAATAGCGGGTTGAAGTCCCTTATGCTGAAATTGGCTGCCGCTTGAAGTCCCAAAGGTGAACGTTTATTGTTTATCATATATGGATGGCCTGCGTGCCGATGTTTGAAAACACTTTTTGTAAAGGAAATAGTTGTAAGGCCTTAAGGCCAGAACATTTGGGGTATTTAGTTTTATCATTCTTAAATGTGTAGTATACATTGCTGGTATATGGGTTCTACAAGTTAAAATATTAGAATGCCCTTTGTTAGGATGCATATAGGATAACATGGTTTCAATGCATAACTCCACTGACTGTTTATGAAATATGGCGCGGGGCCCCGACCGGATCCTCTATTATTTTTTATGTGATGGATGGAAGTGTTGCATAGAGTAACTTTTGCTGTGCAGCACGCCCACATTTATAGCAACTACTTCTGGGCAGCGCACGGTTTTACAGCACATACCTCGAGGTAGCACACTCATCCACAAAACCTACCTCTAGGTAGTGGGCTCACATTTATAGCAACTGCCTTTGGGCAGTACACTCGCCTACAATAACTGCCTCTAGGTAGCGCGCTTATCTACAACAACTACCTCCATGCAACATGCTTGCTTCAGTGACTGTCCCTGAGCAGCGCACTCGTTCCCAACAACTGGCAGCCAACAACATGCCTAAAAGATAGACTCCCAAGTCCTCCCAAGATACGAATGAACAAAGGTTATTTGTCATCTCTCAAACAAATGGACCCTGAGTCCTTTCACTATACGACAAGAATAGACTTCGAGCCCATCCATGCTGCCAAGGCGATAAGGGCAAATGTGACCCCTATAACGACCAACATTTCCTCAAGCTTTAAAGCATTATCATAGTAAGAGAAAATACATGTCATGATGCCACGCCGTGTAGGGGTCAATTGCAGACGCTCAAGCAAGAACAAACTTCTAATCATTTTCATAAAATACGTATATCTTTATGATTGAAAATATGAATTGAGTTTAAAGTTCAAGACCGTGACCCTCGGTTTAGTCGACCAACTAGTTCACAAAATAGGAATATATAGTTCGTAGTGGAAAACCTTTAATTTACTACATTCATTTATCCTACATGAATGTGAATACCCATCAGACATGATAATGATGTGCAAACTCTAAATTTAGTATAAGTAATGAAAAAGAGTTCTATATTCATTAAAGAAGGATGATATTAAGTTGAAAGTGATGCGATGAATCTAAGCAAAAAAATGCATATTTTTTAGTTATAAAAATAACTAACATGCAACCTAACATAAAACATTCCCAGAGAGAAACACTTCATTGGAGAAAATTACAGTAGTAGCGGAGACAGAAGCACAACAGTCTAATACAAACCCATAGCATTTATAACAAAACACTGAATTTCTAAAGTCAAGGAAAGAAACCGACCACTCCACAACTGAGAGAGGAAAAGAAATAACTGCAGAAGACTGGCCAAACAAGCTCTATCTACACTACCAGCTACTAACCAAAACCAGAGGAATTCAAAAGAAAAGAATGCCTCAGCACAAAGAGCTCAAAGGCGGCGTAAACATAAATCAAACAGTTTATTAAGACAAGTGGGTTAACAACCCAACTAAGAAGCTATAAAGCCATAGAAATCAATAACATATGAGTAAGGAGAATGATTAGCTCGGCACAAAATGGTCATATAATGAGAAAGACTTGCAATAAGTGCAAAAAGGGCTCTTATTGAGGTCCAAAGCATATGTATATATATAGTCGTAGTAGTAGCAATTATTAACATAAAGAATGAATCAGCAACGCCGGACGAAAATGGTACTAAGGCGGTGGCTATCTTTCCAACACAAACCTTCAGACCAACACATTTAAAGAAAAAGGCACTCAGGTAGTGGTCCTTTATCCACTGCCCACCAAAAGTCCAAAATAATAAAGTCACCAGGCGTAATGATTCAAAACAGGGACTAAAGTGGTGGTCCTTTATCCACTACCATACAAAAGTACAAAATAATAATATAGAAACAATACTAAATCAAAAATGGCCAAATCTTTACATCGGGCTGCCACAAAGACACAAGGGAGAAAGATGTGAAAGCTCCTAAGTGCAAATGGCTTCACTCGACGAATCCCCTTAAGCACTCGATGAATTCCACATGACTATAGAGAACACTCGGCTAATTTCGCTGGACTTCATGAGATAACTCGATGAATTCCACTAGACTTCACGAGAACACTCGACGGATTCTACTAGACTTCACGAGAAAACTCGACGAATTCTACTTAACCTCTTGACAACTTCTACTTAGACACTCGACTAATTCGGCGCGACCTCAAGAGAATACTCAATGAATTCACTTAACGTCTCGTTGAATTCTACATAATGTCTCGATGACTTCACTTAGACACTCGACGAATTCCACTTGACCTTATGAGATCGCTCGACGAATTTACTTGACTTCTCGAGAACATTCGTGGAATTGGCATAGGACGAAATTTACACTCTTCAAAATCAAAATTTCGAACACCGTGAAGACAAAACACATTCCCCTTAGATATAAACAAGAAAGAAAAGAAGGGAAAAGAACAATAATTGACAAAATTAGAGGGATATACTACCACTCGCCTCAAATCTCTAGGTTTTTGGCCTCTTTGGAACACCACGTCACGGATCGTCTTGGGCCCAACAAGTAAATTATGAAAGGTTTTGGGCGGAAAAAGAAGGTTAGGGCTACCAGCTCCACTCCAAAACTTCACAAAAATTTTCAAATGCACCGCACAAATGAAGGCCTCAGCGAGAGCAGTTAGAAACAGTACTCCAGTGGCAACCTCCTGCGCCCGAGCTCCGGGGCCACGAACAAAAAGATTCCAAAATGAATGACACCTCTGATCTCTCTGTCTCTCTCTCTCTCTCGTGCTTGATCTGGTTCAGTAGAAAGGAGGAAAAAGTCCCGAAAACCTAATTTCGAAGGGTTGTATGGCTTATATAGAGAAAGATTTTATGTAATAAATAAAATTTATAATTACATTCTTATTTATACACGCTTGGCTTGATACTTAAGAAGAAATTACCGACGCATTGTAACTCTTATAATAACATAACACACTTACACCACTATTACGCAATTTAAGCAATTAAATTAATTATTAAAAATTCAGCGGCATTACGGCCACCTCTCCTAAAAGGAGTTTCATCCTGAAACTTAGAACGCAGCTTGAATCTTCGAGAAAAAGAAAGGCAACAAACTTTGCTGGATAAATCTCTTGCCTAAGAAAACTAGGAGAATGATGAGGATGATATTATTTCATAGCAAACTCCATTTCACAGGTTGCACTCCTAATGTTTTAGTTCCGCCAAAGAACTTTCACCATAGGAATTGTCTTTATCCTCAACACTCGATCTTGCATCTCCAAGATACAAACAAGTTCTTCAACATAGGAAAGTTTGAGTTGCAACTAGGGCACCGAATTAAGGACATGATGCTCGCTGTGCAAATACTTCCACAACTGGCATATATAAAACACATCGTGAACACAAGGGAAAGTCATTGGCAACTCCAGCCTATAAGCCGACACTCTGATGTGCTCTACAATCTAGAAAGGCCCCACATACCTGGGATCCAACTTATGGTTCCTCCCATATCTCTTAACACCTGCCATCAGAGAAAGCTTCAATAAAACTATGTCCCTAACTACGAACTCCAGATCAACCCTATGCTGATTAGCATTCCTCTCACCAACTTCAGCCTAAAATATGGGAGTTCGACAATGCTACCCATACAAGGCTTCAAAAGGTGCCATCTATAAACTCCATAAGTCCAAGACACTTGTCCCAGGCCCCACCATGGTCCAGGATATAACATCTAATCATATCTTCCAAAATCTGGTTTACTCTTTTTGTTTAACCATTTGTCTGCGGATGATAAGCTGTAGAATATTCGAGGCCTTTACCCAAAGCTCCCTGTAAGCTTCTCCAAAAATGGGACATATATCTAGAATCTCGATCTGGCACAATGCTCACTAGCACACCATATAATCTAATGACCTTATCCAAATAAAATGCTGCTATCTTTTCCATAAAATAACTAATTTTAAAAGGCGCAAAGTGAGCACACAATGGTAATATGTTGACAATGACACACATAGCATCGTGTCCTCGAGGAGACCTCAGCAAACCTATAATGAAATCCATAGAGATACTCTCCTACTTCCATCTTGGACTATCCAAAGGTGTTAACTTACCTCCAAGCCTTCTACGATTTGCCTTAACATGCTGGCAAGTGCAACACTCAGATACAAATTTAGCCATATCGTTCATCATACCTGACCACCAAACGATCTGCTTTAGATCTTGATAAAATTTTATAGAACCAGTATGGTAGACAACACTTGAGTAATGCGCTTCATCACAAATCTTTGCTCTAATATCCTCAACGGCGGGGATACAATACCTACCGTGATATCTCAAGGTTCCAGCTTTGTTAATCGAAAAATTCGATAATTCTCCTTTTTCAGTTCTACTCAGGAGGTGCTACAAATCAAGATCTTCCTTCTAATGTAATCTTGTAAGTTTTATTCATGAAGGCTCTTCAACTTCCAAGCTTCACGACACGATACTATACTTAACAGTAATGTCCATCAATAAAAACTCCTCCACTAAGGACTGCACAAAGAGGTTGAAGGCATGCGAGGATTTCCTGCTCAAGGCATCAACCACTACATTAGCCTTGCCCGGATGGTAAAGGATATCAGCCTCTAAGTCCGCAACATACTCCATCCATCTACGATGATGCAAATTTAGCTCTTTCTGGGTGAAGAGGTACTTCAAACTCTTATGTTCCGTATAGATTTTGCATGACACTCCATACAAAAGATGTCTCCATAACATTAAAGCATAGATGACCACAAAAAATTCCAAATCATGAGTATGGTAATTCCTTTCATGTACCTTCAGTTGTATTGATCCATATACAGTCATCCTTCCTTCTTGCATTAGAACACAACTGAGATTAACTCGCGAAGCGGCGACATAAACGATAAAATCCACTCCCTAGTGGTCAACACCAAAACTGGGGCAGAACACAATCTCTTCTTCAATTCCTGAAATGCTTCCTCGCAATCATTGTTCCAAACAAAAACTATGCTCTTTTGCGTCCGTTTGGTTAAGGGTGCAGACATCACTGAAAATCTTTACATGAATCTCCTATAATAGCCTGCTAACCCTAAGAAACTCCTTATATCATTAGGCGTTGTAGGCCTCTTCCAATCCAAAACTACATTTAACTTTACTGGGTCTACCGAAATCCCATCTTTACTTACCACGTGATCCCGGAAAGAAACTTGAGTTAGCCAAAACTCACATTTACTTAACTTCACATACAACTTGTGCTCCTTCAGCATGGACAACACCAAGCTTAAATGCAAGGCATGCTCCTCAGCACTCCTAGAATATACTAGAACATCATCTCAAAATCCAACCACATAGTGATCCAGAAAATCCTTGAGTACTCTGTTCATCATGTCCATAAATGCAGCGGGCACCTTCATTAATCCAAAATACATCACCAAGAACTCAAAACGCCCATACAAGGAATGAAAGGCAGTTTGCGGAACGTCCGAATCACGGATCCTCAACTGATGGTAGCCTAAACAAAGGTCAATCTTTAAGACCACAACACTACCTTGCAATTATCAAACAAATCATCAATCTGAGGCAACAGATATCTGATCTTGATAGTTATCTTATTCAGCTCTCTATAATCTATGAACAACCTCGTAGAACCATCATTTTTCTTTACAAAGAGAACTGGAGCACCCTAATGTGAAGAACTTGGCCTAATAAAACCATACTGTAACAATCGTCCAACTGAGTTCGCAACTCCTCCAACACACATAGAGCCATACGGTATGGCTCCATCGTAATAGGACGAGTACCAGGCTCAAGGTCTATAAAAATTCTACATCTCTCATAGAAGGGAGACCATGAAGACTGGCCAGAAAAACATCAGGAAACTCTCACACCACAAGACTGTCCTCAACACGCTGTGAATCACGAGCAGCTTCCAAAATAGAAACAAGGTAAGCAATACAACCGGATTCTAAAAGTTTCTGAGCACGCACCACAAATATGATTGAGGAGCCATGTCGCGGAAAACAAACCTATTCATGGGTTGGTGATGAAGATGGTGATTGTTTTGATGATTGTGCAAAGCTTCATGGTGATGTCATCCTGATACCATGCAAAGAATTACGACATTGCGACAATAATTTGGATGCACACCATCTCCATGTCAATAATTTGGATGCAAGCCATTTCCACGTCAACAATTTGGACGTGTCATCATAACGTTAATAATTTGGATACACGTCATCACCGTTATAACCTCCGCCCGTGGCCACATTTAACTTAATATGCTTAATATGTTGCATATTAAGCGGTGCATTTATTTTAGTTTATTATTGTTGCAGTTTATCTTTCTTTCAACTTTAATTAAATAGTTTTTATTTTCATCTTTATTTTAAAGGCTAGGATGAAGCCTCTTGGGTGTGTGGCTTGGATTGCACAAACTAGGCCTGTATAGGTCAATTTTAAGAATGAAAAAAATAGTTTTGGACCCTAAAAAATAAAAGAACGCTATAGTGGATCTCTCAGCCAGCCCCGTCCCAACCTGCCTCCCAGCTCCTCCCTCCCAGGTCGGTCGTCCTCAACTTTTGGTGGCCGTGCACGACCCGAAAAACTCCTTCAGTGTGACTTTGAAGTTGGTGGACCTGCATACTTCCCCTCCGATGTGACTACGATGGATCCGTGGCGTGTGACTCGCCGCAAAACTTGTCTTTTGGTTGGGTAACAATTTTCTATACCTCTCCTTTTGTGTTTGCTCTTCCACATAATGGTTAGGTGGAAGATAAATGCATGATTTCAGATAGCTTTGGAATAATCATTGTACATTCATAAACTAACCTCTTTGTGATTTTAAAAAGTTTGGTTTCTTTGATGGATCCGGTGAATCCTACGCCAACGTTGTTTTGGGATTAAAATCGGACTAATTTTTGATCGTCATATTTCTAGTCGAGTGATCTCCCTTGTTTGTGTTTGTGAATGAAACAACATTTAATATTGGTGGATAATTTTCTTGCATAATTATGAATGTGATTCAGATAGGTTAGATAGAGGGTGTGTCTTGCATTGCAAGTCGGAAGTCTAGGCCTACGTCAATTTGGTATTAGATGAAGGTTGGCCAATTTCTTAACTTGGCCCCGATCTACACTATTTCTCGCTAGGGGCTCAGTTGTGCACCCAAAATTTTATTTTCCTATTATAAAAGTTTATTTTCTCACCCATTGTGTGACCACTAGCTCCGGTCACAAGTTGCACACCACCTCCTCGTCGAGTATGGCCAAAGAATGACAATCGAATCCAAACCCCTCTCCGGTTGATGATCTTCGTTATAAGATGAATCAACAAATGGGGGACCTCCTAGGAATGTTGGCCTAACTTTTGGCCAACCAAACCCCTTCACCGCCTAGAGGTCATAGGCCACCCAACCGTCATCAACACCACGAGGATGATGAACTAAATGATTTGTCTCCATGTGCTTATCCACAACATCATCGCCCTAAACGAGACGTCCACGTTACCCGAACCATTAAAATATATGTCCCCACCTACGACGGCTTAGGATAACCGCAAATTTTTCTGAATTAGGTCATGGATAAGGAGTGTTATTTTGAGTGCCATCACCTATTGGACCCGCAGAAGGTTCAAGTTGCTAGAATGAAGCTAACAGGTCGAGCCAAAGTTTTTTGGTTAAATGAGGATCGACGATTTGGAGCCGAGAATGCAGTCCCCCCTATCGGTTGTCAAGCGATGAAAAATATCTTAAAAGATCAATACGTTCCAACTTATCATCGTACCCTAATGTTCAATGAACTAGAAACCCTTCGCCAAGGTGATTGGTCCATTGCCGATTACATTGGAGATCTAAAAGATAAAATGGTCTGATGTGAGATTCAAGAGATGTCGGAGGTTACACTTTCTAGATTTTGCAAGGGCCTTAGCTACGTCATCCAAAATAAACTAATTTGCTATGGTGAAACCAATTTAAGCACCACCTTCAATGTCGCCCTAGATATTGAAAAACATTTTGCCTCTAAGTCCAAGGGTAAGAATACTTTACATAAAGGAAAAAATAACTATGGTCCTTCCACCTCTACCTACAAGGACAAGGGAAAATTTAAGACCACAGATTCCACCAATAATGTTATCATTGATAGGAATGCTAAAAATCCCTAAGGTGAGCACATTCTCGTGGGCAAGATTTGCAAAAATAATGCCACTTGCTATGCTTGCGGGGTAGCGGGACATTACGTCGTTGAGTGCACAACTAAATCTAAGACTTTGGCTTTAGTTGAGCTTACTAGGGAAGCGCCCGAATTTATTTATGAGGCTACGAATGAGTCGGAACTGGAAGGATTTCCTAGTGACATGGAAGATGACCTCAACCTTATGGTGATGCGTTGTATTTTAACAACCTCGCATGCATCGGATGATTGGCACCAAACCAACATCTTCTCGATTATTTTTAATAGTGATGAGAAGCTTTGTAAGTTGATTATCGATAGTGGGAGTTGCATGAATGTTATTACAAAGAGTGCCATCTCGTGTATGAAGCTCACTGCGGAGCGCCACCCCACTCCTACCAGGTAGCTTGGGTCAACAATATGTCCCTTCCTATTACAGTGAGTTGTATTGTACCCCTTACCATCAAGTTGTATTTAGAAAATGTTTGGTGTGATATAATTCCTATGGATGCTTGCCATGTCCTGTTGGGCTGCCCTTGGCTTTATGATCGGGATGTGATTCATCATGGCCGAGCTAACACATATGAATTTCATTATAATGGCAAGAAGGTTAGCTTAAAACCTACTCCACCCAAGGAGCCCTCTAGTTCATCTAAAGACACTACCATTCCTGTTGAGAGGAAGGCCTTGAGTTTGTTGGGTAGACAGGAATTTACTCGGCGTCTTTTATTGGGGGAGCCTTGTATGCTTTAGTTTGTATGTTAACTAAGGAAGATTCCGCTATATTTGGAGATTTATCACTTGAGTTGAGGGAGTTATTGGAGGAATATAAGGACATTTACCAGGATGATTTACCTTCAACGTTGCCACTGTTGCGTGAAATTCAGCACGCTATAGATTTTTTCCCGGGCTCATCGTTACCGGATCTCCCTAATTACCATTTGAACCCTGCTTCCTATCAGGAGTTGCAAACCCAACTTTTGGATCTCTAGCAGAAGGGATTCATTAGGCATAGAATTAGTCCGTGTGAAGTACTAGCTTTACTAGCACCTATGAAGGATGGGACTTGGAGGATGCACGTTGATAGCCGTGCTATCAACAAGCTCACCATAAAATATTGTTTCCCTATTCCCTGTTTAGATGAATTGTTGGATATGTTAGCAGGAGCCATGATTTTCTCAAAGTTGGATCTTAGGAGTGGCTATCACCAGATTCAGATTTGGGAGGAGGACGAATGGAAAACTGCCTTCAAATATAAGGAGGGGCTATATGAGTGGTTAGTCATGCACTTTGGACTATCCAATGCTCCTAGTACCTTTTCTCGTATGAAGACCCATGTCTTTAGGGCATTTTTGGGTAAGTTTATCGTAGTCTATTTTGATGACATTCTAGTCTATAGTACCTCACCATTTGATTATGAGTCCACCTACGCCTCTTGTTTGCCACTCATCGGCATGATACATTATTTCTAAACATTAAGAAGTGTACTTTTGGTGTGATGTTGGTTGATTTCCTTGGATATATAGTGAGTCATGAAGGCATTCATGTAGATCCCAAGAAGGTCCAAGGCATCCAAGAGTGGCCCAAGCCTTCCACCATTCGAGACGTTCGTAGTTTCCATGTCCTATCCACTTTTTATTGCCGGTTTATCCTAGAATTTAGTAGCATCATGGCCCTAATTACCAAGTGTCTTAAAAAGTCAAATTTATGTGGTCAAAATCTGCGGCCCATGCTTTCAAACTAATTAAAAATAAAATGTCAAAAACACCTGTTTTACACCTCCCAAATTTTAGCAAAGTCTTTGAACTCGCTTGTGACGCATTGGGTGTTGGTATTGGTGGTGTGTTAAGCCAGGAGGGTCATTCGATAGGGTATTTTAGTGAGAAATTATCGGGTTCTAAATTAAATTATTCAAATTATGATAGGGAATTTTATGCGGTAATCTGATGCCTCCATCGTTGGCGACATTATCTCCTCCCCAAGGAGTTTGTATTATTATCGAATCATGAGGCCTTAAGTTTTTTAAATTTCCAAACCAAAATCAGTGAAGTGGGTCTCATTCTTGCAAGAATACATGTTTGTCCTTAAGCACCGTAAGGGTACCCAAAATCCCGTGGCCAATGCCCATAGTCGTGTCTCTTTATTGTTAACGACGATGGCAGTCAAAGTCACAAGATTTGAGCGCATTAAGGAAGAATACATAAGTTGCCCCGATTTTATGGACATTTACTTATCCGCCTTTGATGAATCACCCACCTCCATTTCTACTTACTATCTTCGAGAAGGGTGTCTTTTTCGACACTTTAAGTTATGTATTCCACGTTATTCCCTCCGTGACTTCATAGATTGGGAATTACATAGTGGTGGCTTAGAGGTCATTTTGGGCGTGATAAAACCATCACTTTAGTGAAGGATAAGTTATATTGGTCGAGCCTTAAGTCCTTAGCTTCTAAGATTATTAGTAGTTGCTGCACATGCCAATTAGCAAAGGGAAATAATGCAAACGTTGGGTTATATACTCCTCTTCCAATCCCATCAATTCCTTGGGAGTATGTGAGTATGGATTTTATTTATGCCTCCCTCCCATGATCCAGAGTCATGACTCCATCATCGTGGTAGTAGACCGTTTCTCCAAAATGTCTTATTTTGTGCCTTGCAGCAAAACAAGTGACACATGTCACATTGCTAAATTATATTTTAAGGCAGAAGTTAGCCATCCAGGAGTGCTTAAGACGTTAGTGATAGATCATTATGTGAAATTTACTAGTTATTTTTGAAAGACCCTTCGGAAGCTTATGGGCAGCATACTATTATTTTCTACGACCAATCACATGCAAACGGATGGCCAAACAAAAGTGGTAAAAAGAAGTTTGGGTTCGTCATTGCGATGTCTTGTGGGCGACCACAAAGGCACTTAGGACTTAATTATCCCGCATGCCCAACTAGCTTATAATAATTCTAAGAATTGGCCCACTGGTCTTTCGCCGAATGATATTGTGCACGGTTACAAAGCTCCTGTGCCACTTGACTTGGTCCCCTTACCCCCAACTTATAAATCAAGTCATTTTGCACAAACCTTCGCTCAACACGTTAATGATTTACATAAACAAATTCAAGAAAAATTGGCCACTACATATGAATCTTACCAATCAAAAGATAACTTACATTGGCGAGTATCCCACTTTATTGTTGATGATTTAGTTTTGGTTTGTTTACTCCGAGAACGGTTATCTTTGGGCCACATTAAAAAGTTGGCCCCAAGGCGAGCAGATCCTTTCAATATTATCAAGCGATTGGGTGACAATGTAGTTGTTTTTGACTTGCCGGTTGATTGGGGGATTTCCCCTATATTTAATGTTTCCGACTTAATGCCTTATGTCTCTCCACTACCAGAACTTTCCCATTCATCTACTTTCTCTTTTCCTCCTTCGTCTCATGGGGTTGGGAGTGATTTGGTACTTGAGTCCACGGATTCCACTTTAGTTGCTACGGATGGTGATTATGCTACGTTGAGTTCTTCTCATGCTAATCAATTTCCTAGGTTTCCCCTGACCATTTTCATGCCTGACAAGATTTTAGCTGATGACGTTCTTCCTACTGCTGATGGTGGCATCTGCCACTTCCTTATCCGTTGGCGTGACTGCCCTACTTTAGATGATTCATGGGTGACCTGGCCGGAGTTACAATTCTTGGATGCTCCTTCCCTCCATCGCTATCTCACGGGCCACTCATTAGTGATGAGTGCTTTTAGAGGGGGAGGATTGTTGAATATTGTGATGGAGATGGAGATCGTGTTGAGGATTGCCCGAAGATTGTTGGTGATGTCGTCCTAATACCATGCAAAGTCTCATGTCTCCACGATAATAATTTGGATGCACGCCATCACCGCGTCAACAATTTGGATGCACTCCATCGCCGCGTCAACAATTTGGATGCGCGCCATCGCCATTACAACCTCCGCTCGCGGTCACTTTTTACTAAAAAATGCTTAATATGTTGCATATTAAGCGGTGCATTTATTTTAGTTTATTATTGATGTAGTCTATCTTTCTTTCAGCTTTATCTTAAACAGTTTTTATTTTCATCTTTGTTTTGAAGGCTCAAATGAAGTCTCTTGGGCGTGTGGTTTGAATTGCACAAACTAGGCATATATATAGGTCAACTGTAAGAATGAAAATAATAGTTTCAAACCCTAAAAAACAAAGAATTCTTCTTTATATCTCTCAGCCAGCCCCGCCCAACCCGCTACCTAGCTCCTCCCTCCCAAGTCGGCCCTCCTCCACTTTTGGTGGCCGCCCGTGACATGGAAAACTCCTTCGGTGAATCTTCGAAGTTGGTTGACATGCATACTTTCCCTCTGGTGTGACTCTGGGGGATCCGTGGTGTGTGACTCGCCGCAAAACTTACCTTTTGGCTGGGTAATGATTTTCTATACCTCTTCTTGTTTGTTTCCCCTTCCACATATTGGTTAAGTGGAAGATAAATGCGTGATTTTGGATAGCTTTCGAATAATCATCTCTCGTTCCCAAACCCACCTCTCCGTGCCTTTAAAACGTTTGGTTCCTTTGGTGGATCCAGTGAATCCTACGCCAACATTGTTTTGGGATTAAAATAAGAATAATTTTTTATCATCATATTTCTAGTCGGGTGATCTCCCTTGTTCGTGTTTGTGAATGAAACAACATTTACTATTATTGGCTAATTCTCTTGCGTAATAGTGAACGTGATTCAAATAGGTTAGAGAGAGGGTATGTCTTGCGTCGCAAGTCAGAAGTCTAGGACTATATTAGTTGGTCGCTACCCATCCTGAAATCTAAATGCTTGGCTTTGCATTGGATGACCGCATCATATCTGGATAACCAATCCATACCCAAAATCACATCGAAGTCTTCCAAATCTAGCACCTTCAGATCGGCATACTCTAGAAATCCACCTAAGAGAATAGGGCAGTTCTAGATACCTTTATTAGACACCACTATTGGGTTCATTGATCACAATGTCCTGGATTTGAAGAAGGCCCATAGGTCAATGACATACACATGATTGTATCTAATATATATTTAAAGTTCATTATATGCAGGTTGTCTATTATTCATTGATAAGACAATTTGTTAGGGTGACAATGCTAGTTGGACTATAGACATGTTGCTGGAAAACAAGAAAACTGACTAAGTTCAGAAGCATTGAGTGAGAACACTTCACTCAACGCCAGGAGTCTAAAAGCGTTGACAGAAGATCCAATAGTCAAAGCCTCAGTGTTGATGAATTGAAATCTATCTAAGGACAGAAGCATTGAGTGAAGCCAGTTAACTTAACGGCTACTCAAAAGGAATTCTACCAAGTACATAATCATTGAGAGAAGAAGGATCACTTAACGCCTCATCATTTATTCAGCAGAGTCAGGAAGCGTTGAGTGTAGAAGCTTCACTCAATGCCTTAGACAAGAAGAATTCTACCAATTCCAAAAGCATTGAGTAATGAAGGCTCACTCAATGCCTTAGTATTTAGGCGGTATAATTTAGATGCATTGTGTGATGAAGACTCACTCAACGCCTCAGGAAGCAGATTTTTTCCAAGTGTTTTTATGCTGAGTCACTCGATTGCACTCAACTTCTTTGATTGAAAACTGCTGAGTCCACAAGCATGTCATGCTGACGTCATCTAAAATTCAAATAATGCGGGACCAGTGCGCTAGAAGACAAATGGCATTTTATGCCTTTAGTATAACAATTAAAGCTAAAGTTACTTTGTAGTTACAAATTTTGGCTTGTCCATACAGAGAAAAGAGTCATTGGGCGGCAGGACATAAAAAGCACTTTACAAAGAATTTAAACAGAGTTATTTCTCTGGATAGTCATCTTCTGCATAAGTTAGTAAATCCTTTACACTCGAATTTACAGAAGGTCTGCAACATATAGATAGAAGATGGCTGTTTGAAGAAAATACAAGAACTGAAAATCACTAAGTCTTCTATAACAAGAATAGAAAACACTTTTTCTATAGTAGAAGAAGGAGAAGCAGAGCATTCAAAAGTTGTAGTTCATCTACAAGGCCACTACATTCAACACTATTATATCAATGGATTGAAGAAACAGAGCTCTGCATATTGTCTTTTCAGCTTTAACAAAATACTGAAGATCAATATTCTTGTTGTTGTGAAGAAGATAGAATTGGGTTTTCTCAGTTCAGAAAGGATGCTCAAAGAACTATTTCTCTGGCATCAATCATCATCGAACTTTACTCAATATGTAAGATTATCTGTTGACTGAGTTGTTGTAACACCCCCTATCCGTCGCATAGTATATAGCAGTATGTCCGTCCGTGGCCCGACGTCATATACCACAGACAGACCGAGTGGTTACTCAATGGAATACCAACAAACTAATAACCAACGTCCTACACATAGTCATTCTAGCTGAAGCAATTATTAAAAGTTACAAAATAAAGAACCCAGCCACAAGCATAAATGTCCACTACAAAACCCAATAGGAATGAAGTATAATGCACAAGTACAATGGCCTTAAGGACTTACAATTGTTTACTCAAGTAAAAAGTGTCTTCCATACCACGACACGCAGGCCGGTCACACATGAATAAACAAGTAAACACTCAAAATTTGGCCTTCGAGGGCCGGCTTATCAACTAGGGCTTTAGCCTGCTATTTACCGCTCGGATCCGCAGCACCTGCAAGCAACAATCCACCGCAACGGTGGCAAACAAAAGCAACAGTCAGCTATGCTGACCAAATTATAACGATCCCGCCCCCATAATCGGGGCGGCGATGCTCTTTCCCTGCACTTTGTTAGCAATACCAAGCAGTATCTTGAATAAACACTTCATCACAGACATGGGCACACATGGCCTCGGGGTGCTCTCAGGGCACATTCTCGGTGAACACGGTCAAAGTCCGCTGACTCACCACCGCCTCCTGGACAGCAAAATCTCGTGAGCATTTGGTCTTTCTAGCCACTGCCTAAGACCCTCCATCTATTCGAATGGCGAGTACCATGCACTTTAGGTCTCTCTAACCGAACCACATAGATCGGGTACGGTTCCGCCTAACCCATTTCTCACACCGCAATGTCAATTTAAGCCGTCTGCGTGGGTCAAGCTTCCCCGAGTACCGTATCATCAACACGCAACACATAACCCAGTTATGTTTAGGTCGGCTCCCATGCCACCATGTTGGCAGAATCACGCATCTGCCCAGTTTTCCGGGTGTACCTTGGAGCTAATCCCTAAGGCTCCCTGTTGCAATCTACCATATAGAAAACCCGAAAAACAAACATTCGCGCAGAGTCTTCTATGGCGATTTATGCAATGTAACATCACCGATCCAGACCAACTTGTCCGGGTGGGTTTCACACATCATGCCTATATCCGTTCTCGATTACGGACTCTACATGTACACAACAGGGACTATTCATATCTACCAGAAGGAATGCGTCAACTCACCTCAAACTCGCAAGAGCGGGCTTCCTATGCAAAGGAAAATAGGACTTCACATGTCCTACGATGAGAATAGTTACCCTAGCATTTTTACTTGGTGCCATGGAAATGTATGCGGATGGAAGGCACCGCAATCTCCTTGCCTCCGTAGATCCAAAGTCAGCTCGCGATTTGGAGCTCCGAAGCTCTGTCGGTGACCGAATCTACCCTCCTTTCTTCTTCCTTGCTCTCCCCTATCTCTAGACTTTAGAAAGAGACTAAGTGAAAGAAATGAGGGATTTGAAACCCTATTCCCAGGTATATCCCAGCAGGAACAACCCCCAGCCGTCGGATCCCAAAATAAGGAAACGAACGGTCACGATTCGCCATTGAAATCCAAAATCTAGGCCGAACATGGCCTGTGACACGCCCGTGTCCAGGTCCGTGTTCCCCATTCGTTGTCGAAACTGATTCGTCCTGAAATGTACACGGGCACCCGACGCGCCCGTGTTTGACCTGACACGCCCGTGTCATCCAGTACACGCCCGTATTCTTGGGCATGTTCCTCCATCGACACAGGATCAGCACCAACGCGAGAAGCACACGTGTCTTGGACATGCCCGTGTCCCATTTGACACGCCCGTGTCATAGCCAAACATGCATGGGCTCCAGGCCATGTTTCGCACCCAACTCAACTCGGCCAACCACCCGAGAAGGACACGGCCTAGGACACGCCCGTGTCTCAGGCCATGCTCACTGCTTGACGATTGTCGACTCCAAAATTCGTCGACCTCTCGAACAGATCGTCGACTCGAGCATGACACACCCGGGACATACCCATGTCTCAGGGCGTGTTCGCTGCTCGACAATCGTCGACTCCAAAATTCGTCGACCTCTCGACCAGATCGTCGACTCGAGCACGACACGCCCTGGGACACGCCCATATCCTAGGCTGTGTGCCCCCTGCCAAATTTCAAACTTGGCTCAAAACACCTCCCGTCGCTCCTTTGAGTTTTGGGGCCTTACAACTCTCTCCATCTTAAAAGAATTTCATCCCCAAAATTACATAAAGGAAAGATAAACATAAAACTTAAACGGTACCTGAGTGGAATTACTCTGGGTACTCCTCAAGCATGGTCTGCTCTCGCTCCTACGAGAGCTCCTCCCGACCGCAATTGTCCCAACAGACCTTGACCATCCTGATCTCTTTGTTGCGTAGATGCTTGGCTTCCGAGTCCTCAATGCATATAGGCTTGACCTTTGTCGTCAACCCATTATCCACCGACACTTGATCCACCGCGATCACGTGCGAAGGCTCTTGCACTGCCTTCCGTAGCACCGATATATGGAATATATTGTACAGACCACTAAGCTCCACTGATAGCTTCAACTGATACGGTGCTTCGCCAATCCGCTCCAGAACCTCAAACGGTCCAAGGTACCTCGGGCTTAGCTTCTTCAAGCGCCGCACCCGTGAGATACACTTGAACAGCTTGATATTCAAGTACACCCACTCGCTAACAACGAAATCCACATTCTTGTGCTTGGCATTATAATACTTAGCCTGGCGGTCTTAAGAAATTAGCAACCTTTCCCGAATGGTTTGCACCAACAAAGTAGCATCTTCCACCTCTTGTCACTTGTATAACTTTGACTCGCCCATTTACAACCAAGACAACGACGTACGACATCTTCTACAATAAAGGGCCTCGAAGGTCGCCATTTGTATGCTCGCTTGATAGCTATTGTTGTACGCGCACTCCACCAAGTATAGGTGGTCCTCCCACTGCTTCCCAAAGTCCTGGACGCACATACGAAGCATGTTTTCCATTGTCCTATTGACTCTCTCGGTCTGGCCATCCATCTGCATATGAAAGGTTGTGTTAAAATTCAACAAACCGCAGACGCCCCCTTGGATACCCTGTTGAAAACTCAACAAACCGAAGGAGACTACGCCCACTTATAATGTTGAAAGTTTTCCCGGATCGTGGAGTTAGCAGGGGTTATCTCAACAAAGCAGTAACAACCAGCAACACATGCAGCACAAGCTTCTTTATTGATCAAGAGCAAACTTCTTTACAAGGCGAGACATACATGACGAGACATGCTTCACCAAAACCCAACACCGGGAGAGCAGAGACAGTCACAAAGACAAGAACAAAAAACAAGCCGCGCGGACTCAATCAACAAGCCGCCGACCTACTGCTGTGGAGTCCGCTCAGTCCGCCAGATCGCCAGACCGCAACCCAAGCCGCGCGGACTCACCCTTATTCCAATGCTTAGCTCTTCACCGTCGATCTGCAGGCCGACTGACCGCGAGGTCGCCTAGCCGCCAGACCGCACAAGCTGCGTCACCGAATGGAACAGTCCTCCTGAAGCAGTCGACTTCCTGAACCCCGACCAAGTTGCCAAAGAGAAGACCGTCTGGTCTCTATCTGCGACCTACTGTTTACCGCCTGCTGCTTAACCGCAGAGTCCGCACTGTCCCTGACTGCAATCAGAGCCAAGTCCTGGCTTTCCAGCGCTATCCATACAACCTGCACAGCACAACCGGGTCAACTCTTAATCCGCGCGGACACCAAAGTCCAGACCGCAGTAACTTACGCGAGCTCAATTACTGTTCACTTACTTCGGTTTAGGTTCGTTTCTCCTGATGTGACATGGGTCCTATTTATAGGCACGACGATGAGTATGGTCACCGCCCTAGCCGATAGGATCACCGCCACATCCCGCAGCTAGAACAAGTGTGTCCGCCAGCCCGCGGACACACATTCCAGTTCACCGCTCCTGTGCAGATAGCCAGTCCGCCCCAGCTTCTCCAAGGCCAGACTCCAATATCCAGCTCGCCTAGCCGCCAGAGACCAAGCCAGGGCCACCATAGCCAGACTCCACAACAGCCGTGTCCGCCATTCTGCGGACAAGGCATCAGCCCGCAAAACCCGAGCCCGCAGCCTCGCCATCAAGGCACCTGCCGGACTCAGCGGACACCCGGCCACCGTCCGCATATCCCAAGTCCATTGCCTCATTGCCAAGGTACCTCCGGACTTAGCAGACACGCCAATCTAGTCCGCTAACAGCAGACTCCAGTCCGCAACTCTTGAGTCCATAACCTCGTCACAAGGCTAAACCGGACTCAGCGGACTCTGGCTCCAGTCCACACGCACCTGTACAAGCAATTCTCCAGTCCGCATTTCCCCAAGCTAGCAAACAAGGCAACAACACTTCTACTATGCTTGGAGGACTGAGAAACCAGCCCGCGCTCCACCGCGCGATCTCCCCGGACTGAGCCATCCTGTACTTGGTTCAAATCACACCAAGTCCAGTCCGCTGGCCACAAGGGCCAGTCCGCACTTACTGGCGGACACTGGATCTAGCCCGCCATACCGGGCGACCTCCAGTTTCTGTCCGCGCTGACCGGCGGTCTCCGCGGCTTCCACTTGCCGCTTCACTAGAGCAAGACCAAGGCAACTACCAAACCGGTCTGCCGAGCTCCAGTTCTTCAGTCCGCTTTATGCCGGACTCCGCGGATAATATTTCTATTCACCCGGTTACTTCCTGGGAGTCAACCGCCTACTGAGCATACACTGGCCTGTCAGACCGCCGCTGCTGTCCGCGTAGTCCGCGCGAACAGACCGCCCAGGCCGCCACAGAGCAAACCGCCTACAATATCCCTGCCGACCTAGCAGTCTGCCAACCCTGTCCGCGTAGTCCGCGCGGATAGGTTTCCCAAGCCTTCCATTCACCCACTTTCACTTCACAGAATTCAACACTCCCCCTTGAAGTGAGAAGTGGTGAATAACTCCAGCAGCTCCCGTAACCTTGCACCTGGTCCTTCCGATAGCATCTACGAAGAGATGTCCAAGACATAGTCCTCGCCCCGCATATCATGGACCATGAGGGAGCCCTCCAGCATCTCCAAAAAGGAGTCATGCTTCCCTCTGCCTTCTTCAGCTTCAACCTCCACTCTTGCATCATAGGAGTATCACCAACTTCCTTGGACACTGAAGTCCAAGCCTCGTTGCCTCTGAGAGAAGTCACCTCTTCAGA
Source organism: Platanthera guangdongensis (assembly GCA_039583875.1). NCBI lineage: Eukaryota > Viridiplantae > Streptophyta > Magnoliopsida > Asparagales > Orchidaceae > Platanthera > Platanthera guangdongensis. Next base: position 219,235,344 of record CM077151.1, read on the forward strand.
CTTGGTGTCAACCACCTCCTTGATTCTAGTGGGGTCATCACAGCCATAAGAACCTTGCTCGACCTGAGGGCTAACAAGGAAACACGGGACCAAGTCCGCCGTGTTCCCTTCACAATATCGAGCTGGTGGCTTACTGATCCTCTTCGATCTCCGAAGAACCTGATCATGGCTAACCACCTCCGCTGCTATTGAACCAGCTCCGTTCCCGGGAAAACCCGGAACAATGCTCCCTTTGCTCCCTGAACAAGACGCCTCCTTACTGGAACCAAAAGCATCTGGAGCAATGCTCCCCCTACTACCTGAACCAGAAGACTCCCCTCTTGAACAAGAACTGTCTGGAACATCGCTCCACTTGCTTCCTGAACCGGAAGCCTCCGCCTTCGAGCCAGAAGATCCTGGAGCATCGCTCCCCCTTCTTCCCGATTCTGGCGCCTTTGCCCCGGAGCTAGAACAACCTGGAGCACCTGGTGACTCAGGCAACTCCACTTCCTTAACAGCAGCCTCCTTCAGCCCACCATCTGACCTGCTTATCTCTAGCTCCACATAACAGCTACCCCAAAACGGTGTCAACTCATCGAAAATAATGTCTCTTGACACTATGAGTTTCTTCGTCGCAGGATCCATACACCTCCATCTTCTTCTCTGCTCATCATACCCAACAAAGACTAGCTTTGTCTTGAGAGCACCCGGAGAGTGTATATAGCAGGTAGATCCAAACACCCGAAGGTGCTTCACTGAGGGCTTCACTCCAAACATCAGCTCATAAGGAGTCTTCATTATGATCGGACTAAGAGGCGTCCGGTTGATGACATGAGTAGCACAGGCTATTCCTTCCGCCCAAAGAGCCTTCGGAACGCCTTTACTCTGAAGCCAACACTTGCAGGTCTCCGTTAACCAACGGATAATCCGAGCTGCAATACTACCCTGTTGTGAAGTATGTCCACAAGAAAGCTCCATCCGGATCCCTTGCTTCCTGCAAAAGCGTGAGAACTCGGTTGAGGCAAACTCACCACCGATACTTGTCCTCAACAACTTGATCCTCCGGCCAAGCTGGCCTTCCACAAGCTTCTTGAACTCCACAAACAAGCGTACCATGTTGGAATTCTTCTTCATAAAGTATACCCAAGTATACCTAGAATAGTCATCAACCAATATCAGCATGAACCTGCTGCCTCCAAGACTGGCCGTGACGGTCGGTCCCACCAGAGCACAATGGACAACCGTCAATGGTGCATTACATCTGGATTGTGCTTTGTCAACCATGAAGCGATAGGCTCCACTTTCCTGACATCCCGCACACCCCCGACCATCGCCATAGGATGACAATCTAGGCAAGCCTCTTACGAGTCTTCTTTCTGCCATTGCTTTCAGCTTGTCCATCCCTACATGCCCCAGTCTTTCATGCCAGATAGCTGCGCTATCAATGGCATTCCTCCGATCAACTCCAGAACTAGTTGATATCCCAACCACATTCTTCTCCTTCCTCCCTATATGAGCTACGTTCGCCGAGAGCAAGACAACCTTGCACTCCTTCCGAAGATGACCTTGCTGCTTGCATTTATAGCACCTTGGTCCTTCCTTCCTCTTCCTATCACGCCTAGGAGAAACACTCCTTTCTTCCTGATACGAAGTAGAGGGACCATCTTCTGCAGCAACCTTCACCTCCTTCCTGAACAACCCATCAAGGGAAGTCCAGACCTCCGCAGCTGACCGACATTCACTGATGTGGTCCAAGAGCTCCGATGAGATCACCTGCTTGAGAATAGACTCCGCTTTCGTATTTGCCTCCTTCCAAGCTCTCATCGCCTCAGCATTTCCAGCAGTATACTCTTGTCTTCCTGCTCCGCATACAACCTCCCAAAGGTCCTCGCCAAGAAGAAAGCTCTTCATACAGGACTTCCACCGTTCACAGTTCGTCTCTGTAAGGAGATCAATTCCAAGACAGCTTGCATCCTCCACTGCCATGGTTCTACCACTGGTTTCCTCTTCAGACGAGCAACTACTTCCATTGAGCACTGCTTGACCACTCCAACAACCTGCCTCTGATACCATGTTAAAATTCAACAAACCGCAGACGCCCCCTTGGATACCCTGTTGAAAACTCAACAAACCGAAGGAGACTATGCCCACTTATAATGTTGAAAGTTTTCCCGGATCGTGGAGTTAGCAGGGGTTATCTCAACAAAGCAGTAACAACCAGCAACACATGCAGCACAAGCTTCTTTATTGATCAAGAGCAAACTTCTTTACAAGACGAGACATACATGGCGAGACATGCTTCACCAAAACCCAACACCGGGAGAGCAGAGGCAGTCACAAAGACAAGAACAAAAAACAAGCCGCGCGGACTCAATCAACAAGCCGCCGACCTACTGCTGTGGAGTCCGCTCAGTCCGCCAGATCGCCAGACCGCAACCCAAGCCGCGCGGACTCACCCTTATTCCAATGCTTAGCTCTTCACCGCCGATCTGCAGGCCGCCTGACCACGAGGTCGCCTAGCCGCCAGACCGCACAAGCTGCGTCACCGAATGGAACAGTCCTCCTGAAGCAGGCGACTTCCTGAACCCGACCAAGTTGCCAAAGAGAAGACCGCCTGGTCGCTATCCGCGACCTGCTATTTACCGCCTGTTGCTTAGCCGCAGAGTCCGCACTGTCCCTGACCGCAATCAGAGCCAAAGTCCTGGCTTTCCAGCGCTATCCGCACAACCTGCACAGCACAACCGGGTCAACTCTTAATCCGCGCGGACACCAAAGTCCAGACCGCAGCAACTTACGCGAGCTCAATTACTGTTCACTTACTTCGGTCTAGGTTCATTTCTCCTGATGTGACATGGGTCCTATTTATAGGCACGACGATGAGTATGGTCACCGCCCTAGCCGATAGGATCACCGCCACATCCCGCAGCTAGAACAAGTGTGTCCGCCAGCCCGCGGACACACATTCCAGTTTGCCGCTCCTGTGCAGATAGCCAGTCCGCCCCAGCTTCTCCAAGGTCGGACTCCAATATCCAGCCCGCCTTGCCGCCAGAGACCAAGCCAAGACCACCACAGCCGGACTCCACAACAGCCGTGTCCGCCATTCTGCGGACAAGGCATCAGCCCGCAAAACTCGAGCCCGCATCCTCGCCATCAAGGCACCTGCCGGACTCAGCGGACACCCGGCTACCGTCCGCATATCCCAAGTCCATTGCCTCATTGCCAAGGCACCTCCGGACTTAGCGGACACGCAATCCAGTCCGCTAACAGCAGACTCCAGTCCGCAACTCTTGAGTCCATAACCTCGTCACAAGGCTAAACCGGACTCAGCGGACTCTGGCTCCAGTCCGCACGCTCCTGCACAAGCAATTCTCCAGTCCGCATTTTCCCAAGCTAGCAAACAAGGCAACAACACCTACTATGCTTGGCGGACTGAGAAACCAGCCCGCGCTCCACTGCGCGATCTCCCCGGACTGAGCCATCCTGGACTTGGTTCAGATCACACCAAGTCCAGTCCGCTGGCCACAAGGACCAGTCCGCACTTACTGGCGGACACTGGATCTAGCTTGCCATACCGGGCGACCTCCAGTTTCTATCTGCGCTGACCGGTGGTCTCCGCGGCTTCCACTTGCCGCTTCACTAGAGCAAGACCAAGGCAACTGCCAAACCGGTCTGTCGAGCTCCAGTTCTTCAGTCCGCTTTATGCCGGACTCCGCGGATAACATTTCTATCCACCCGGTTACTTCCTGGGAGTCAACCGCCAGCTGAGCATACACTGGCCTGTCAGACCGCCGCTGTTGTCCGCGTAGTCTGCACGAACAGACCGCCCAGGCCGCCACAGAGCAAACCGCCTGCAACATCCCTGCCGACCTAGCAGTCCGCCAACCCTGTCCGCGTAGTCCGCGCGGATAGGTTTCTCAAGCCTTCCATTCACCCACTTTCACTTCACAGAATTCAACAGGCTGTGCTGAAATTCAGTTTTGTTCCCAACATCTACTGCACCAACCTCCAATTATTGGACGTGAACTGCCCATCTCGTTCACTCACGATGCTGCGGGGCACACCGTGAAGCAGTACAATATTGTCCACATACAGCTTTGCAAATTTCTCAAACCGGATCATCCTTCCTGTGCGGAATGAAGTGCGACACCTTTGTCAGACGATCTACGACCACCCAAATGGCATCGTTCCCATTTTACGACCTTGGCAACCATGCACAAAGTCCATAGTAATGGCATCGAACTTCCACACCGGAATAGGAAAGGACTTCAAGATTCCTCCCGGCTTTTGGCACTCTGCCTTAACTAAGGAGCATGTTTGACACTTAGCCACGTACAGTGCCACATCCTTCTTCAGTCCTGGCCACCAGAACAATTTCTTCACATCACGGTGCATCTTCGTGCTCCCTGGGTGAATCATCTACTTGATATGATGCTCCTTATACAACAATTCCACTCGCAAAGTGCCCACATTTGGGACGCACAGACGACCGTCTTTCCAAAGCAATCCATCCACAACCTTATATTGGGAATTTGACCCATCCAAATCCTCTATCATGAGCTGCTTCATGCTGCCATCCACATCCAAAGCTTGCCTAATCCGATCAGCCAGGTCATACTGAACTTCCGTACAATTCAATATCACTTCAACACTCAACTGCTTGTCTACGCAAGAGATCTCCAACGCCTCTAACTCTCGAACCAACCGCTTGTTATGGACCGACAGCCAATTGGCTTGAGCTGGGGCCCGACGACTCAACGCGTCCGCAACTGAATTGCCCTTCCCAGGCACATAGTGGATCTTGAACGTGTAGTCCCCCAGGAACTCCATCCATCTCCTCTGCCGCATATTTAGATCTTTCTGATCCAACAAGTATTTCAGGCTCTTATGGTCAGTATAGATATCGACCTTCACTCCATACAAGTAGTGCCTCCACAGCTTCAAGGCAAAAATCACGGCCGCTAACTCCAAATCATGGATCGTATAATTCCTCTCGTGCACTTTCAATTGTCTCGATCCATATGCTATCACACTTCCGTGCTGCAGTAGCACACAACCCAAGCCACTGCCCGAAACATCGCTATAGATTTCAAAGCCTTCAGTCCCACTCTGCGGACTCAGTATAGGCATCGTGGTCAACCAACACTTCAACTCCTCAAAAGCTCGTGCGCACTCCGGCGTCCAAACGAACTTCTGCTCCTTCCTCGTCAAAGTAGTGAGGGGTAATGCTATCCGCGAGAAGTTCTCCACGAAGCGCCTGTAATAGCCGGCAAGCCCGAGAAAACTCCGGACTTCCGCTACCGTAGGCATCACAGTCCACTCTCGTATAGCAACAATCTTCGCCGGATCCACCGAAATGCCCTCTCCACTTACTATATGACCAAGGAATGCCACTGAGGACAACCAAAACTCGCATTTGGAGAACTTGCCGTACAATTGATTCCTCCTCGGTGTCTCCAGCACCAAATGTAGATGCTTAAAGTGATCCTCCTCACTTTGCGAGTACACCAAAATGTCGTCGATGAAGATGATCACAAAGTGGTCTAAGTACTCCCTGAAAGTCCTGTTCATCAAATCCATAAACACTGACGGCGCATTCTTCAGCCCAAACGACATGACCGTAGACTCGTAATTCTCGTACCTTGTACAAAACGCTATCTTAGGGATATCACTCTACCTTATCCTCAGCTGATAATAACCGGACTTGAGATCCAACTTTGAGTACACCGTCGACCCGACCAGCTGATCGAACAGATCATCATTCCTCGGGATCGGGTACTTGTTCTTCTCCGTTAGCTTGTTCAACTCCCGATAATCAATACAAAGTCTTAAGCTTCCGTCCTTATTCTTAACAAAGAGGACCGGTGCGCTCCAAGGTGAAGAACTTGGACGCACATAACCTTGCTCCAACAACTCTTGAAGTTGCACCTTCAGCTCCGCCATTTCCTTAGGCGCTAGCCGATACGGAGAGTGTGACACAGGTTTAGCACCTGACACTAGCTCAATCATGAAATCTATCTCCCGTTGAGGTGGGGCTCCAGGAAGATCGGCATGGAACACATCATGGTACGCAACTACAACTGAAATACTATCCAACGTAGGCTTCGGCTTTGCAACCTCCACTAGTGTAAAGAACAGCTCTGCTCCAGCACGAACCGCCTTCACCTCCTGAAGAGCAGACATCAAAGTCTTGCTCGACCCTTTCAAGCCCGTAAAAGTCGTCTCCGACCTGTTCCTAACTTGACTTCCTTGCGAGCGCAATCAATATACGCCTGCTGCTCCGAGAGCCAGTCCATGCCAAATATTACGTCGAACTCCACCAGTGGTAGTAACGACGCTTGAAAATGGAACTCTTGACTACCTATACGAATCTTAACGCCATAGATTCTATCCGCGCGCATCGAACACCCATTCGACAACAACACATCCAGTTTGTCCTTCGCCATCAAATATGGTACTTCGATGTGCGATATGAAATCTTCAGACAAAAAGGAGTGCGAAGCTCCCGTATCAAAGAGTGCTCTTGCCGGATTCTAACAAATCAAAACAAATCCTAAACAAGCAGTGGTAAGGTAATACACGCATAATAAGTATTTAAAAATTGACTTGCTATAAATTTAAACCATACCTATCACCACATCCGCTTGCTTAATGGCCTCCTATTGTCCAAGATTATAAACTCTCGGTTGAGCCGGAGCATAATGGGACGTGGTTGACTTCACCGCCTTGCCCTTCTCTTCATATGTTGCTCCCGGCTTCCTTTCGGACTTGGGACGACCGCACCAGTAGTCTCGGGCAAAGTGCCTTGGCTTCCCACAAGTAAAACATGCACCCGAGTTCCGTCCCGTAGTCGCCCTAGAAGCACGAGAAGAAGGGGCTGGACCCGAAGTCCTAGCCTTCTTATTGAACTTGCGATACCCAAACTTCACATTAGCCGGCACTTTGAAATCTGTCCTCTTATCACCAGAGCTTTTCTTTGCTTGCACATTTTTCAAGTCCTTCTCCAAATATCGGGCCGTGTTGACCAGGGTCAAGAAGCCCTGCGTCATCGTCCCCGAGAGCAGAAGCCTCAAGTCATCTCTCAGACCTTCGTAGAAATGGTTGGTCTTACGCTCCTCATCCGCGAACGTAGAGCTAGCATACCGACCCAACTGAGTAAACTCGTGGAGATACTCATCCACGCTACTCTCTCCTTGCACCAGTTTCAGGAACTCATTCTCCAATGTTATCCTCTGCGCTGAAGGGAGGTACCATGTCAAGAACAGTCTCGAGAACTCTTCCATCGAGACGTCCGTAAGTTCCCTTCCTCTCAAGATATACAGCTCTAAACCTTCCCACCACAGCCTCGCATCCCCGTCCAACAGGAATGTAGCTATAGTGGTCATCTGCCACACCTCCGTTTCAGTAGCTGTCAGGACTCTCTTCACTCGGGAGAGCCAGTCTTTAGCTTGAGATGGGGTTCCCTACCTTGAGAACACCGGATAATTAAAGCTCATAACATGCATGAGCTGCCTTTCGGTTGCTCTCCTCAGCACCAAAGGCTCCACCACTACCTGCTCCACTCTTCCCAGTTCATCCCTTTGAAGTGATACCTGCTCCATCGCAGGAGCGGGCTGCTGTATTTGCCTTGCAGGCTGCACATTGATCATGGAAAACACTGCTTTGGCAACCAATCGTATGGTTTCAGGCGAGGGAGGTGTTGCAGGAGCATCATTTGGTGCACCACTAGCCTCATAAACTGGACGTTCTGACGGCCCTGCACCGCTTCTGGTCACCTATAGGTGTACAAAACCTCGTTAAGCGACCAAACAAAATTGCAAAACGCAATTATAGGAACACGCAGGTTCCTTAAACACGTGTATTTTCATTCCTAAGGGGACATTCATGAGTTCGTTTGATGTTATAACGATGACGCATACATATGTGCTCACCACCCCTTAAAAAGAATTCGCCCACGAATTCATTTTAAGCCTCACCGAAACCAGTAGTCTGATACCAAATTTTAACACCCCTTATCCGTCGCATAGTATATAGAAGTAGGTCCAGCCGGGGCCCGACGCCATATACCACAGACAGACAGGGTGGTTACTCAATAGAATTCCAACAAACTAATAACCAACGTCATACATAGAGTCATTCTAGTAGAAGCAATTATTAAAAGTTGCAAAATAAAGAACCCAGCCACAAGCATGAATGTCCACTACAAAACCCAATAGGAATGAAGTACAATACACAAGTACAATGGCCTTAAGGGCTTCTAATTGTTTACTCAAGTAAAACGTGTCTTCGATACCATGGCATGCAGGCCGGTCACATATGAATAAATAAGTAAACACTCAAAATTTGGCCTTCGAGGGCCGGCTAAGCAATTAGGGCTTTAGCTCGCTATTTACAGCTCGGCTCCGCAGCACCTGCAAACAACAATCCACCGCAACAGTGGCAAACAAAAGCAACGATCAGCTATGCTGACCAAATTATAATGATCCTGCCCCCATAATCGGGACGACGATGCTCTTTCCCTGCACTTTGTTAGCAATACCAAACAATATCATGAATAAACATTTCATCACAGGCATGGGCACACACAGCCTCACACCTCGTGCTCTCAGGGAACATTCTCGGTGAACACAGTCAAAGTCTGGTGACTCACCACCGCCCCCTGGACGACAATATCTCGTGAGCATTTGGTCTTTCTGGCGACTGCCTAAGACCCTCCATCTATGCCAATGGCGAGTACCACGTACTTTAGGTCTCTCTAACCGAACCACATAGATCGGGTATGGTTTCGCCTAACCCGTTGCTCACACCGCAATATCAACTTAAGCCGTCTGCGCGGGTCAAGCATCCCCGATTCCCATATCATCAACACACAATACATAACCCAGTTATATTCAGGTCGGCTCCCAGGCCACCATGTTGGCAGAATCACGCATCTGCCCAATTTTCCGGGTGCACCTAGGAGTTAATCCCCAAGGCTCCTTGTTGCAATCTACCACGCAGAAAACCCGAAAAACAAACATTCGCGCAGAGTCTTCTCCGGCCATTCATGCAATGCAACATCTCCGATCTAGACCAACTTGTCCAGGTAGGCTTCACACACCATGCCTATATCCATTCTCGATTACGGACTCTACATGTACACAACAGAGACTATTCATGTCTACCCGAAGGAACGCCTCAACTCACTGCAAACTCGCGAGAGCGGGATTCCTATGCAAAGGAAAATAGGACTTCACATGTCCTAGGATGAGAATCATTACACTAGCATTTTTCCTTGGTGCCATGGAAATATATGCAGATGGAAAGCACCGCAATCTCCTTGCCTCCGTAGATCCGAAGTTAGCTCATGATTAGGAGTTCTGTAGCTCCGCCGGTGACCGGATCTAGCCTCCTTTCTTCTTCTTTGCTCTCCCCTCTCTCTAGACTTTAGAAAGAGACTAAGTGAAAGAAATGAGGGATTTGAAACCCTATTCCAGGGTATATCCCAGCAGGAATAACCCCCAGCTGCCGGATCCCAAAAAAAGTAAACGAACAGTCACGATTCGCCATTGAAATCCAAAATCTGGGCCGAACACGGCCTGTGACACGCCCGTGTCTAGGGCCGTGTTCCCCATTCGCCGTCGAAACTGATGCATCCCGAAATGCACACGGGCACCCGACATGCCCGCATTTGACCTGACATGCCCGTGTCATCCAGTACACGCCCGTGTTCCAGGGCGTGTTCCTCCATCGACACAGGACCAACACTAACCCAAGAAGCACACGGGTCTTGGACACGTCCGTGTCCCATTTGACACGCCCGTGTCATACCCGAACACGCTTGGGCTCCAAGCAGTGTTTCGCACCCAACTCAACTCGACCAACCACCCGAGAAGGACACGACCTAGGATATGCCGGTATCTCAGGCCGTGTTCGCTGCTCGACGATCGTCGACTCCAAAATTCGTCGACCTCTCGACCAGATCCCCGACTCGAGCATGACACGCCCTGGGACATGCTTGTGTCTCAGGCTGTGTTCGCTGCTCGATGATCGTCGACTCCAAAATTCATCGACCTCTCGACCAGATCGTCGACTCGAGCACGACAAGCCCTGGGACACGCCCGTGTCCAAGGCCGTGTGCCCCCTACCAAATTACAAACTTGGCTCAAAACGCCTCCCATTGCTCTTTTGAGTTTCGGGGCGTTACAGTTGTAGGCCTGTATTATAAAGGCTGAGTATATGAGTTAAGTCTCTGAGTGGTAAGATCCTGCTTTGGATCATAGTTAGGTTTATTTAACTGGAGGTAGGATCTCTATATAGATTTGAGGTAGGTGATCTGATATCTCTGAGTGTTGGGTTGTTTAGCCTGAGGTTGGAGTTGTTATACTCTGATTTGTAGGAGTGTGGTTCACTTGGAGGTGTAGGATCCTATGGGATCTATGGTGTAAGCTCAATGAGCTGAGATAAAGGAGGAGTTAGTCAAATCTAGCTCACTGCTAGATAGGTGAAGGGGGAAGTGGATGTACCCTATATAGGGGAACCACTATAAATTATGGTGCCTTGTCGTGTCTCTCAGAAGTGGTTTCTACTAATCGTGATGAGAATAAAAACCGAACTAGAAATCCAACGAGGCAAGTATACCTATCGAAATGTAGCTAGGGGACACAAGTGTCGTATTAAAATCAGGGAACCGTTGAGTAATCTTACTCACATGAAAACTATTATCTTATCAAGGATTGTTTTAGGGTTTAAGAGAAAGCTAAATACGATTAATAAAAAAAAATATTGCACTAAAAAGAGAAATGCTTGCGGTTAAAAAAGTGCTACTAAAAGCGATTACAACGAGGGGTTGAGATGATGATAAAGAAAAGCACTCAATCGAGAATCACCTCAGCTAAAGTTGATTAAAAAAATGTGATAATAAACCCTAACTTAATGAGGTAAAATACCTTGACAGTGGAGGTTCAATAAGCATGAACACGCTTCTCTCGAAGCCTTGCCCACCTGAGTTTAGGAAGGTCCGACCGAACTCTCGTCCAAATCGGAGATCTAAAGCTCTCTTTACGTTGTGAACCCCTCTATTGGATTTCACTCCAATCCGGGAGATTTAACGTCTGCCTCTCTCGAGGGGTGCGTGCAACTCTCTTTACTCTTGATTGTTCACTTCAAACTACGAGCATCTCGGCTAGCTAAGAATGAAAACAAATATGGAAATTATATAGCGATGATATAACTCCAAACATGATTTTTGAAGAGTAAATCAAGGTCTAAACCCTAAAAAGAAAAAGTAAACTAGAGCATCATAACTTAATCAACTCGAACCTCGGATCATATAGATCGAGTACAAGGAGGATTAGTTAATCATGGAGAAATGGTGGAAGAGAGATGAGTAGCAGTGCATTAAGAAAAAAAAGAAAAGACACACTTTATATTAATACTAAACGAGAGCTACAACTTGAAATAAAAGATTACAAGTGCTGGAAATGAAAACTACGCTAGCATTAACATTAAGCTACTAAAGCAATTACAAGACTAATACAAAAAATTAAACTAAGCTAGGATCAGAAAGCTTAAAATGATAAAGGGGGAGATGAGAAGCATGGAAAACTACTATAAAACAAAAGTGCAACACTTCCCCTCTCACTCCAAAACTGGTTTGGACTCAAGGGGAGGGTCTGAATTTATAGAAAACTTTGCGGGTCGTTCACGCCCCCGGTCACGCCCGAGTAGGGTGTGTTAGGTGGAGTGTCATGTACGAGAAATCATTGGGAGCTGAATTTTGACAGAAATCATCATTTCTTTTGTACGTCGGTGGATATGCCTAAGGTCATGCCCGTGTAGGGTGGGCGTGTAGGGCACGTCAAGCTTCAATTATTGGTCGGAAATCTGTCAAATGCCGGAAATTTTGGAACACTCCCGGCGCCATGCCCGTGTAGGGGGGGTGTCAGTACTGTTGACGTGTTGTGACAGGAAAGCTTTAAATGCAGCAGCAGGTTTCAGGAAGAGGGCGACACACCCATGGAGGGCGTGTAAGGGGGGTGTTAGGGATCTTGCTCTGGATTTGGGTTCATGTAGCAACCTACCTCGGGATCACGTTACACGCCTAGTTACACACCCAGGGAGGGTGTGTAAGGTCATTTTGGCCGAAATTTTTAGAAAACCTGCAAAAAGAGAAAACATTATTGGTGTTAAAAATATATACAAAACGAGGTCAAAATAACACTTTACAAACATGATTTCTATATTAAAACTAATAATTACCCGAGTAGTTTAAACTACAAAACGTACTATCAAACTCCCCCAAGCTTAAGCTTTGTTTGTGCCCAAGCAAAAATATAAAAACTAGCTAACATAAAAGTGACTAATCAGAAAAATTCTAATTATGCTAATACAAGTACCATGCAAAATTCTAAGTAGGGAGAAGGTGAAACGTAAACCTAAAACAATTATTTAAATATGGTTTAACAATTTATAAGCTTTACTAACGAAAATAAATCATCCAAAATTTTAATAAAATTCTTTAAATAAATTTAAGCAAAGCAACAAAATGAAAAGACGCATTGAGTTGTTACTAGATTTAAGGGACACATTATAACTATACAAATCAAAAATCAAAAATCTAAATTTTAATCCAAAACTATACTATTTTACTTTTCCTCTCTACTTAGGTAATAAATAAAAATCAAAAGCATGAATCAAAATGACTTATTAGGACTGAAACGTTCTGTTTAGGCATATAATTAGGAATGGAATTCAAAGATAAATATGAAGGCTTAAAATCACACTAAACCAAAATAAAGAGTTTCAAAATTTTTCATCGTAAATAAAATATTTTTCTTTCGTTTTCTTTTTCGTTTTCATTTTCTTTTCTTTTTTTTCTTTTTCTTTCTTTGTTCTTTTTTCCAAAACAAAATAAAGGCCATAAATAATTTTCTTTTTATTTTGAAATTGGCCAAAAAAGAATAAATACTTATTTTGAGCATACTTTTTTCAAAAACAATTCTCCAAATATAAATCACAAAACAACCCTATCATAACATGAAATTTTTGATGAAACTCAAAAACGCTAGTGTGATTAGATAGGTTGGAATATTTAAGCTTTGGTGAAAATGAAATGATAAGTGGAGCTAATCAATTGAAAAAGGAAAAAGGCTCAAAAACGGCTAACTAGAAAAAGATTTTTTAGGTTGGCAAGAAGGCTCAAACTAAAACAAAAATGGCCTAAATCATTTTCATGCTTCTAAAATTTATCTATATCATAGTTTTGAAAAATTTCAAACAAGTCCTAGATAATAAAAGAAGACTAATGAAATTATCTTGAAAATAGAAATAATAAGCGACTTGGATCGTTCACATCTACTATGCTAATCAAAAGTTAACATTTCAAAAATTATCCAAAAATGAAAAGGAAAATAGTGGATGAAATATTTTTGAGAAAGTAAAGAAAATAAAAACGAAAACCATAATATTAATGCGAGTTTTAGAAAAAATGTTTCACATTAACATGCTACCGCGAATTAGAAACACACTAAGACCAACATTTTACTTGTGAAATATAATTAGAAAGATCGATTAGAAAAATTATAATTGGCTAAGTTATTTATAATGAATTTTGAGAAAAACAAAACAAAAGCAGGGGGTACTATTAAAATACCAAAATTAGTTTAAACTAAATATCATATATATATATATATATATATATATATATATATATATATATATATATATATATATATATATATATATATATATATATATATTTGAAATATTGTGTTTTTTTTGGATTTTTGAGATATTCTCTTTTTTTTGTATTTGTTAGATAAATAAATTTTTTTTATTTTGATTATTAAAGGAAACAAAAATAAATATAAGAGAAGGAGGAAATCCACCCCCAAGCTTAAAATAGACATTGTCCACAATGGAGAAAGGAGGGGTATGAGAGAGAGAGAGAGAAAAATTAAAACATAAATAAAAGTACAGAATTGAAAAACTAGTACTTCCCCGGATTTATGCGCCGTGAATATTGATTGATGCCGCTCCCCCATGCTTGTGTTCTGGATCTTCATTAAATGTCTTCTTTGGACTCCGTGATGGATTCAACAGCATTGGAGCAGGCGATCGCAGAAGCTTCAGCTTGTCGGAGCCGTTCAGGTAAAAAAGTGTAAAATAAAGAAAACAGAAAAATAACTTGGGTTGCCTCATAAGAGCGTCCTTTGTTTAAAACATCGTTTGAGCTCGACGCAACAAAATAATATTGTCCAAGATATTATTGTCCAAAATAATAATTAAATTTTTAACAAAAATAAAAAAGTCTTAAGTTAGTTTAAAGTTCGGATCATGCAGAATAAAATTAATACAGTTTTGACTGATATCACCACATAAATAAATTTTAAGATGCTCCCCATTCACTTTGAACTCACCCTTATCAGGGTGTGAAATAAAAATCGTGTCATATGGAAAAACTTCTTTAACAGTAAACAACCCAGACCATCGTGATTTTAATTTGCCCGGAAGTAAACGTAAATGTGAATAATATAAAAGAACTTGGTCGCTCGGTTTGAAGGTTTTTGGGTGCCTTAGGTGTTTGCCGTGAAAACGTTTCGTCCGCTCTTTATAAAATTTGTTATTTTTGTAAGTGTAAGAGAGCCACTCGTCGAGTTCGTTAAGTTAAAATTTTTTAAGGTCGCCGATAGAGTGGGGATCAAAATTTAAAAACCTCAATGCCCAAAAAGCGCGGTGTTCAAATTCTACGGGTAAATGACATGATATTTCATAGACCAACCGATATGGCGTACAACCGATGGAGGTTTTTTATGCTGTACGGTAGACCCATAGAGTATCGTCTAATTTGGTTGACCAGTCTTTTCTAGAGGTGGATACAGTCTTTTATAAAATTCTTTTAAGCTCTTTGTTCACTACTTCTACTTGTCGTTAGTTTGGGGGTGGTAGGCAGTTGAAAGCTTATGCATAACGTCGTATTTAATAAGAATTTTTTAAAACTGTGCTTTACAAAAATGTGAACACCTATCGCTAACGATGGCTCGTGGTATACCGAATCGAGAAAATAATTTTTTCAAAAACGTAATTACGACTCGGGCATCGTTAGTAGGAAGATCTTGGGCTTCAGCCCATCGTGAAACATAATCAACAGAAACTAAAGTAAATTTATTCTCGAAGGTGAAGGAATGGGGCCAACAAAATCAATTCCCCAGATGTCAAAAACTTCGCACTCAAGGAAATAATTTTGAGGCATTTTATTTTTATTGGAAATATTTCCCGACTATTGGCAACTATCACACCTACTCACAAAGGCTTGCACTCTTTAGACAGGCTAAGCTAGAAAAAACCCGCGAAAAGCACTTTGTGTGCGGTGCGAGCAGCTTGATAGTGACCACCAGTCGGTCCTTCATGCAAATGTTTTAAAATATCTAATCCTTCTTCAAAAGAGACACATCTCCTTATCACTTTGTCCGCACAGACTCGAAAAAGATGCGGGTCCTCCCAAAAATAGTTCTTCAACTCAGAAAAGAAATTCTTCTTTTGCTGAGAGGAGAACTCTTTCGGAGGACACGAGCCACTAAATAGTTGATAATGTTTGCAAACCAAGGGGAAGAGGATGTGTTAATTTAAAGCAGCTTCTCATCGGGGAAGAAATCATTAAATGATTTTTCATCTAATTTTTAAATATAAGGATTATCTAATCGTGAGAGTTGGTCGGCGGCCAAATTCTCAGCACCTCGCTTATCACGGATTTTGAAGTCAAACTCCTGGAGGAGTAAGACCCAGTGAATCAGGCGCGGCTTATCATCCGTCTTAGCAAGAAGATATTTGAGGGCCCAGGGTCCGTAAAATTGATAATTTTGGAAAGCGTAATATAAGGACGAAATTTATCAAAAGCTAAAACAACAGCTAGGAATTCCTTTTTGATTGTGGTATAATTATCTTATGCAGATGTAAGTGTTTTACTTGCATAATAGATGGGGTGGAAGTTTTTAGATATTCATTGTCCTAGTATGGCTCCCACCGCGAAATTACTCGCATCACACATAATTTCAAAGGGAAGGTCCCACACCGGAGCTATCATAATATAGGCATTAATTAACTTTCTTTTATTAATTCAAAGGCAGATAGACAAAGGTCATCAAAAATAAACGGGGCATCTTTTTCCAGAAGATGAGTAAGGGGTTTGGTGATTTCGGAGAAGTCTTTTATGAAGCGGCGGTAGATGCCAGCGTGTCCTAGGAAACTTCTTATAGCTTTGACGTTCGTAGGTGGCGGCAGCTTCTCGATAACTTCTATCTTAGCTATGTCTACTTCAATTCCTCTCGCAGAAATCTTATGACCCAAAACTAACCCTTCCCTCACCATAAAATGACATTTTTCCCAATTTAGGGCAAGGTAAGTTTCTTCACATTTTTCTAAGACTTTTTCGAGGTTCTCTAAGAAACTATCAAAGGCATCGACAAAGATGGAGAAATCATCCATAAATACCTCCATAATGCTTTCTACATACTTGTCGAAGATAGCGAGCATACATCGTTGGAATCTAGTTGGCGCATTGCATAATCCAAATGACATTCTTCGGTAAGAGAAGGTGCCTAAGGTACAAGTAAACGTTGTTTTCTCCTGGTCCTCAGGAGAGATGGGGATTTGAAAGTACCCTGAGAGACCATCGAGAAAATAGTAAAAGCTATGGCCAGATAATCGTTCTAAAATTTGATTGATGAACGGCAAGGGAAAGTGGTCCTTGTGGGTGGCGTCATTTAACTTACGATAGTCAATACACATTAGCCACCCCGTCACTGTCCGCGTCGGGATTAAGTCATTATTCTCATTACTAACTACAATTATCCCTCCCTTTTTTGGCACTACCTGGACAGGGCTAACCCACTTACTATCAAAGATAGTATAGATAATTCATGCGTCTAAGAGTTTCATAACCTCTCCCTTTACGACCTCTTTCATATTTGGATTTATTAGGCGCTGAGGTTGGATTGAATTATGCGAATTATCTTCCATTAGGATTTTGTTGGTTCAAAAAGATGGCCTTATGCCTTGATATCAGCTATTTGCCAGGCAATAGCTCGGCGATGTTTACGTAACACTAGTAGCAGCTTATCATTTTGCACTTCGGTTAGGTAGGCCGAAACTATTGCTGGTAGCTTGGATTCCTTTTCTAAAAAGGCATACCTAAGATGTTTGGGTAGTTCCTTTAATTCCAGGGTGGGGGGTTCTTCACATGATGTTTTGGAAATTCTTTCTTTTTCAAAAATAATGTCTTCGTAGACCTTTACTTTATACGAAAAATTGGAAAGGTTGGAGTCTGCGGCCATGGCCGTCTCTTACAGAAATTCATTTGGAAGAGTTGAAGAAAAACAAAAATCAGAAATTTCACTTTAACTTTTAGAAAAGTAGTAGGAAGATTCTTCACCTAAGGAATCTATGAAAAAATAGGAGTCGTCATTCTCTAGGGTATTCATCATTGAGGGTGTTATAGAGAAAGTCACTTCGTCGTCCCCTACTCATAGGAAGAGCTTGCCATTGCTTATGTAAATGATAGCTCAGGAGGTGGAAAGGAAGGGTCGGCCAAGGATCAAGGGAACCTCGGCGTCTTCTTCGATGTCCAATATGACAAAATCCATCTAGAAGATGAATTTGTCGACTTTAACTAAGACATCCTCCATGATTCCTAACAGGTATTTAACGGATGTATCTGCGAGCTGGATACTCATGCGTGTGGGGTTGAGGCCACCAATTCCTAACTACTTGAATAATGAGAGGGGCATCAGGTTGATACTCGCACCTAAGTCGACCAATGCGTGCTTGACAAAAAGATCACCAAAGACACACAGAATAGAAAAACTACCCGGATCACTGATCTTCTTTGGTAAACTGTTTGTAAAGATCGCAGAGCACTCGACATTTAGCGTGACATGCGATAAGTTTACTAACTTCTTTTTATTGGTCAGGAGGTCCTTAAGATACTTAGCGTACTTCGACATTTTGGAGATTTCTTCGTGGAAGGGTAGATTTATGTGGATTTGCTTAAATATTTCTAGGAAGCGGGAGTATTGATCATCTTGACGTTGCTTGCTAAGTTCGGAAGGGTATGGTGGAGTTGGAATATTTTTAAAGATGGGTGGTGGAATGAGATCTTTTTCTTTAACAGGGAGGGGGGTGATAACATCTTCTTCTGTGGAGGGTGAAATGATAAAATGTTTCTCGGCAAAGGGTTGATTTTTTAGAATAGAGGCAGAGGGCTCTTTGCTAATCAAACCAGAAACTTGCTTCCCACTCCGAGGAGTTATAGCTTTCATTTGCTCTCTCGGGTTGGGCTTGGTGTCGGCAGGAAGAGACCCGACGGGTCGCTCAGAAATAATTTTTACGAGTTGTCCTACTTGATTCTCTAAACTTTTAACTGTCTCAGTTAGGGTTCTTATAGTAGCGTCATTAACGTTCATGTATTTTGAAAACATCTCCTCCAAACTTGGAGGTTTTGGAAAATTTTGAGGAGGTGGTGGTGGTGCAGAAAAATCATGTTATGGTGGCGGGTGCCTTGAATTCGAGGGATTAATCCATGAAACGTTCGGGTGGTTCCGTAAAGTAGGATTATAACTATTCAGAAAAGCGAAACCCGGAGCAGGAAAATTAGCAGCAGAAAAATTATGAAAAGTGTTTATAGGCATATTATTAACATAATTTAATTGTTCGGCAGTAGGAGTTGCAGATTCCCAAACCTGAGGGAGGAGGCAACAGTCATCTCCGTTATCTTTTTACTTAAAATTTCCACTTATAGAGCTAGCTGGGAGACATTGTCCACTTCAAATATACCTGCATGTTTGTTTGGGCGGGACCTAGGCACATTCCACTGATATGTGTACATGGTCATGCCCTCGAAAAGCTCAAGAACTGCTTCCGGGGTTTTGTGGTTTAAGGTAACACCGGAAGCTGCTTCTATCATTTGTTTTGTGCTTTGATTTAGCCCGTTATAAAATGTCTGCACCTGAAACCATACAAGCAATGCATGATGGGGGCATCTTCTTAAGAGTTCTTTAAATCTTTCCCAGGTTTCATACAAAGTTTCAGAATCTATTTGTCCAAAGGCAGAAATATCGTTCCTGAGTTTTGCAGTTTTAGCTGGCGGAAAATACTTTTCCAGAAATTTTTCAGTTAATTGATCCCAGGTGGTGATGCTGTTTTTTGGTAGAGTGTTCAACCATTGCTTAGCCTTAGTTCTAAGGGAGAAAGGGAAGATTCTTAGATGAATATCATCATTTGTAACACCATTGATTTTAAAGGTGTCACCAATCTCAAGGATGCTTGCTATATGTGCATTCAGATCTTTATCTTGAAGTCCGTCAAATTGCACATACTGCTGTACCATTTGAATTATGCTTGTCTTAAGTTCAAAATTATTATTAGCTATAGCAGTGCGAACAATGCTTGATTCTGTACCCTCTAGATTTGGTCGTGCATAATAGGATATAAGCCTATACATGACTTCCTCTCCGTGGGGTTCTTCCATTCTTAAGGTAGAAAATGACTCAGAATCCTCAACCAGTATTTCAAGAGTAGAACCTTGAAATCGTGATCTTCTTCGAAGAGTACGCTCAATTTCGTGGTCCAAGTCCAAAATAACCGACGGATTCTCGCGGGTCATGCACTAAAAGAAGAGATGATGAAGAAAGAGAAATAAAAAGACTAGAACAAGAGTTAATAATTTTTTTTTTGAAATAGATTTTTTTATGTTTTAACTCCCGAACTTCCCAAGGGCTACCTGGTGAAGGGTTCGCAAGGTACTAGACAAGATAGTGGCCTTTATAGCCACATTGCCCTTTTCGAGAGAGTTAGGTGGTGTAGAAAAATTATGATGTTGGTTTCTATTAAGAGCGGTAATATTTTTTTGAATTTTTTTAAATTTTTGAGAAAGAGGGTGAGAAAGAGAAGTGATAAGAGTAATAGGTTTGTGTTTTCAAATTATCAACAAAAGTTGCTCCCCGGCAACGTCACCAAAAACTTGATGTCTACTAATCGTGAAGAGAATAAAAACCGAACTAGCAATCCAACGAGGCAAGTATACCTATCGAAATGTATCTAGGGGACACAAGTGTCGTATTAAAATCCCGGAACCGTTGAGTAATCTTACTCACACGAAAACTATTATCTTATCGAAGATTGTTTTAGGGTTTAAGAGAAAGCTAAATGCGATTAAGAAAAGAAGTATTACGCTAAAAAGAGAAATGCTTGTGGTTAAAAAAGAGCTACTAAAATCGATTACAACGAGGGGTTGAGACGATGATAAAGAAAAGCACTCGATCGAGAATCATCTTGGCTAAAGTTGATTAAAAATGCGATAATAAACCCTAACTTAATAAGGTAAAAGACCTTGACCGTAGAGGTTCCATAAGCATGAACACGCTTCTCTCGAAGCCTTGCCCACCTGAGTTTAGGAAGGTCCGATCGAACTCTTGTCCAAATCAGAGACTTAAAGATCGCTTTACGCTGTGAACCCCTTTATGGGATTTCTCTCCAATCCGGGAGATTTAATGTCTGCCTCTCTTGAGGGGTGCGTGCAAGTCTCTTTACTCTTGAGTGTTCACTTCAAACTACGAGCATCTAAGCTAGCTAAGAATGAAAACAAACATGGATATTATATATCGATGTTATAACTCCAAACATGATTTTTCAAGAGTACATCAAGGTATAAATGATGAAGTTAAAACTCAAAAAATTATTTAGGACATGGCCATGCATTTATTTTGAAAAGGCGGATTTGGTTTTATTTAGGAAGACGGGGCGTGCGGATTTATTATTTGGATATAAAACAGTTGAAATCGAGTTTTAACGAAATGAGGCAAGTGCACCTATCGCATGTAGTACAGGACATTCCAGTGAGAAATATCGGGGTCTTATTGTTCTCGTGGTCGGATTGATTATTTCTACACTTCCCTCGAGGGGACTATTATTTTACCGAATTTTATCTTGTCATGATATTATTTATATATATAAAAGAGCAGAAAATAAACGTATTAAAGATGGAACCGATGAATAACTTAGCGCAACTGTATCAAATCGAATTTGAACTAAAATATTCTTTTAATAAAAAGAGATCCTAAATTTCAAATTAATTAAGGCGGAGACTTGGCCGTGGAGGTTCCACTAAAATGAGCTCACCTATCTCTAGGACTATCTCTCACCTAAACATTAAGACTATTCGACCGGGCTCTCATCCGACGAAGGATTCCTCTTAATGCCCGCATTACGCTATGAACCCCGCTATTTGGTTAGGAACCCAATTCGATAGAGTTTGCACGCCTCCTCTCTCGAGAGTTAGTACAGAACTCCATTTACTAAGGGGTGATCGGTCAATATGCACGGCCTCTCGGCTAGCTAGCATATGGACTACAAAAATAGAGCCCACACATCGATATGTGGTTCTACGCGTCGTAAACCAGGGGCAAACCTTAAGTAGTTTTATTAATTAGAAAAATAGGACCTTTAATTCTTTAAAGCGATTTTATCTGTCCCAATGCTCTTCGATATTAAGGGCTAAGAGCAGCTAGCCACTCATCAGAATAGGGACGGCTTGCGGAAAGAAAGCGGTAAAATCAAAACCGAAAATGAAAGCTGAAAAAGAAAGCAGTGAAATGAAGCAGGAAAGAAAGCGGTAAATTGCGAGTCCTACCCAAACGAGTAGGGGAAAATGAAAGCAGGTCCTACTCAAACGAGTAGGAGGAAATAAATGCACACACGCACACACTCTACAGAAATGAAAACAAACATACTCTACAGTAAGTAAAACACACACACACACACACACACACACACTCTATGTAAAGTAAAAAACTCCACTCTACAGAAATGAAAAACTTTACTCTACAGAAATAAAACGCACACACACACACACACTCTACTTGAATGAAAAAACACTCACTCTATAGAAAATAAAACACACGCACACACTCTACAGAAATGAAACACACACACTCACTCTACAAAAATAAAGAAATCGATAAACACTAAGTCATACACACACACACTCTACAGGAATGAATAAAAGCTATAAAAATTATCTCATACATGCATGCGCACAAGCAAAAAAATATGAAAAACAAAGTGTTCTAAAAATTAAAAGAACTATATTTTTACCGGTGGAATGTGATAGAATTGCGTGAAAAGTAGAAATTAAATTAACGGAGCAAAAGTTTTTGAAAATAAAAGCAAAATGAAAGCGCTCGAAAAATTAAAAAGACTATATTTCTACTGCTAAAATTCGATAGAAATGCATAAAAAGACGACAGAAAAATTAAAGAAGCAAAATGGCTTTGAAATAAAAGCAAAAAATGAAGTATTTGAAAAATTAAAACGATAGCTAACCCATTCTTATAACTCTATAAAAATGCTTAAAAAGTGGAAGAAAAGGTAAAAGAACGAAAAGTTTTGTAAAACTAAAAAGTCTAAGTAAAAAGAAATACAAAACCACTTTAAAATCATTTTTATAAATTTATAAGGATGAATATAAAGAGTACGAAAAATCCTAACACTAAATGAAGCTAAGTAAAATTAACTAAACCATAGAAAGGCTAATATATACTCATACACACACACACTCATTTTAAAAGAACTAAAACAAAGATAAAACAAAAAAATAAGATAACTTAGGGTCGGCACATAGATGAAGTCCCTAACAATATAAAGGGAGAAAATATACAAATTTTATTAACTAAAAAGGAGATTACAAAGCTAAAAATAAAGAAGAGGGGAGAAATTCCCTTAAAAGCATAAAAAAGCATCTAACTGCCAGCCCCTAAGCAAAATGATTCCAAAAAAAGGGAACAAGAATCTAAACAGAGAATTCTAATTTATAGGCAAAAATTTCAAGGTACACGCCCTAGGTCACGGGTGTGTAGGGGGGCGTGTAAGCAATGTTCATGAGTCGGTGCTGCGATTTGACAGATGTTTGACTTTGCGGCTGTACACGTGCCGGGTTACGGGGGTGTCTCTGTTGATACGGGCGTGTCAGGGAGGTTGATCCGGGGGAAGGTGTCGCATCAACAAGTCACCGACGACATTTTATCGGGCCAGGTGGAGAAGTACACGCCTGTGTCGCATCTTGACATGGGCGTGTCTAGTCAGGTCGACAATCTTCGAGCACTGTTGGTCGAGCGGGTGATACGGGCCTTGTTCACGGCCGTGTCACATTGGACACGGGCATGTCGGCCGGCGTGTTAAGTAATTTCTTTGTGGTGGCTGATTTCACTTGTAATTGAAGGTACACGCCCAGGTCACGGGCATGATCTGAAGTACACGGGCGTGTACTATGCTATTTTCACAAATTTTCTGAATTTTCAAGAAAATAAAATAAAGCAAAGTTAACAATGTAATTACAAAATAGGAGCATTTTATTGAACAAAATTAAGTAAAAATAAAGAAACTAAATTAAAATAACTTATTTATTATATGTAAAAATACGTATATTTACAATTCATCAAATACACCCATACTTAAGCTTTTGTTATTCCAGAGCAAAAGTTGGAGTTATACTTATAAGGAATTAAAGAAATCCTTAGTTTAACTACCTTTTGAATTAATTAAAAGAAAGATCAAAATAAACATCCAGAGTATAAGAGTTAAATCCTAAATTATGACAAAAATATAAATAAAGTAAGAGTTTCAGCTAAAAAACTTTTCGATATAATCAAATATATAGCAAAATATTTTATTTGTTAGGTTAACAAAAATAGATTGAATTTATGAAAACTTTAGCTTATAAGAATTAAAGGAAATAATTCAATTTACAAATTATGCGCTCAAAAAGATTTTAAATTAATTCTAGAAACATTTGAAATTGGCGGAGTGGGATGTTGAGGTTTATGACGAGGGCTTTGTTTTTTAGAGGCGACGATATATTTTTTCGCTCGAACCTTTAATGAATTTTTATTTTTTGAATATGAATGTTTAGGAAAACGAAATCTTATTTTTCATAACATAAAATTTTTTTTCAACAACTTCATAATAACCCAATGTATATGTATAAGAGTAATGAATTTTATCCTCTTACTCCGTACATATAATCTTTTCAAATATTGATTGCTTATATTTATGGAACGAAATTTTATTCCTATTGACATAGGATCTTTTAAGGATCAAAATCATGGCAAGTAAGACATGAAAAAAAGGTGATAGGTTTTTCAAAAAGAAAATTAGATATAATAAAAACTTTTGATAGCAACCTTTATAAATTAAACGTTCCTATATTTCAGAAAAAGTCTGAAGTAAACATATTTGAAATCTAAGCTTGTTATTTTCTAACAAAATAAATGTGCAACTATTTAGATAAGTTAGAGGTGGTGCTGAAAATAGGTATCTTATCAAAAAAAAATAAAGCATAAGAAATTCTTTAAAACTTAACCCCATATATCTAAATCTATCGATCTCCAATTAATAAACGAATAGTAAACAAAAAATTAATAAAATTCTCTTATAAATTAATTCATAACTAATTTTTGGAGAGCGAAAAAGGTTAAAAATGAGATATTTGATTTATTCGTTACATAATAAACAATTTTTTGTATTTTAGGGTTTTTGTCTTTTTTATATTTTTGATTTATTATCTTATTTTTTTGATTTTTAGAGTTATTTTCTTTTTTTTTGGATTTTGGATTTTCTAATTTTTTTTGAGTTTTTAGTTTTTTTATTTTTTTAATAAGTTATTTACAAGAAATGGGAGATAAAGAGGTATTATTTATAAAGAAGCGAGGGGGAAAGAGAGAGATTTTTCACAAACAATTTAGAGGGGAAAGAGAAAGATTTTTACAAAAAATTTACAAAGTAAAAACAACTTTTTTGAACTTTTTGTTTTATAAGTTTTTTTTTGAATTTTTTGTGTTTTAGGATTTTTTTTTAATTTTTGATAAAAAAATAAAAAAAAAATTGGGGGTTTTATTTTTTTGCTTTTTTTGTATTTTTGATTGGGTACGGAATATAAAAGTGCAAAATAAGAAAACTAAGAAAACACCCCCATACTTAAATCCAACATTATCCCCAATGTTGCAATTTAAGTATGCGGAATGATGTGAAATAAAATACAGGTATGTACAAAAATAAAAAGGGAGGGTAGTAGGAACTTCCCTTAAATGATTTTGGGGAGGCCCATTTGGAACACTGCATTATTTAGAACAAAGGAAAGAAAAATAACAGAAAAATGAAAATGATAAATTCGGCCAAAAGTTTGCGTGCAGTTGTGGGGCAAGTATGTGTGTGACCCGTAAGCTAACGTTTTAAATATATGAGTGCTACAGAAATGCATTCCCCTAACGCGCAGAATAGTGTGAAGCGCGCCGAAGCGAAACAAAAATAGATGTATAAGATTTAATAATAGAAATTATTTATTTATTTATTATTTTTAATTAATAATTTTTTTTCAAGCAAAATTTTTTGTTTTTCTTGTGGATTTTGGAAAGGAATAAAATAAGTTAAAATAGAACATATGTACCAGAAATTTTGTTTTTAGGTAGGTTGTTGGTTTTTTTTTTTTGGTTTTTTTAGTTGTTTAGGTTTTTTATTTTTAGTTTTTTGAGATTTTTTGTTGTTTTAAGTTTTTTAGATTTTTTGGTTTTTAGTGGTTAGATTTTTGTTTTTTTTATTTTAGTTATTAGAATTGTAAGTTTTTAAGTTTTGTTAGATTTGTTAGATTGAGAGTTTAAAGATTTAGCTTTTTTTTTATTTTTAGTTAGTTTTTAGATTCTTAGTTTTTAGTTAGTTTTTTTTAGTTTTAGGATTTTTAGTTTTGAGCTTTTTTTAGTTATTTGTAGTGTGTAGTTTTGATAGTTTTTTTTTTGAGTAGTAAGTTTTTTTAGAGAAATATATGAAATAATAATAATAATATAATAAATTTTTTAAAGTTTTTTTCTTACTTTTTTGCGTTTTTGAAATAAAATGTTTTAAAGTTTTTTTTAAGTTATTTAATTATTAGTATTAGTATTATTAATTGTTAATTTTTTTTTTGGGGGGGGGCATTGTTTTGTATATATATATATTATATATATATATATATATATATATATATATATATATATATATATATATATATATATATGTTGGTAAAAGTAATAGGTCTCCGGAGTTCAAAATAACGACACAAAATTTCTCCGGCAACAACGCCAAAAACTTGATGAAGTTAAAACTCCAAAAATTATTTAGGACACGCGGCGCCCCGGGCAGTTTATTTTGAAAAGGTGAATTTGGTTTTATTTAGGAAGACGGGGCGTGCAGATTTATTATTTGGATATAAAACAGTTGAAATCGAGTTTTAACAAAAGGAGGCAAGTGCACCTATCACGTGTAGTACAAGATATTTCGGTGATGAATATCGTGGTCATATTGTTCTCGGGGTCGGGTTGATTATTTCTACACTTCCCTGGAGGGGACTATTATTTTATCGAAATTTTATCTTGTCGTGATATTATTTATATATATATAAGAGCAAAAAAACGCATTAAAGATGGAACCGGTGAATAACTTAGCGCAACTGCTTCAAATCGAATTTGAACTAAAATAAACTTTTAATAAAAAGGAATGCTAAATTTCAAATTAATTAAGGCGTAGACTTGGCCGTGGAGGTTCCACAAAAATGAGCTCACCTATCTCTAGGACTATCGCTCACCTGAACATTAAGACTATTCGACCGGGCTCTCGTCCGGTGAAGGATTCCTCTTAATGCCCGCATTACGCTAAGAACCCCATTATTGGGTGGGGAACCCAATTCGGTAGACTTTGCGCGCCTCCTCTCTCGAGGGTTAGTGCGAAACTCCATTTACCAAGGGGTGATATGAAATAAAGCGATATGTGGTTCTACTCATCGTAAACCTGGGGCAAACCTTAAGTAATTCAATTAATTAGAAAAACAGGACCTTTAATTATTTAAAGCGATTTTATCTGTCCTAATGATCTTCGATATTGAGGGCTAAGAGTGGTTAGCCACTCATCAGAATGGGGACAGCTTGCGGAAATAAAACGGTAAAATCAAAACCGAAAATGAAAGCTGAAAATGAAAGCAGTAAAATAAAGCAGGAAAGAAAGCGGTAATTTGCGAGTCCTACTCAAACGAGTAGGGGGAAATGAAAGCGTGTCCTACTCAAACGAGTAGGAGGAAATAAATGCATGCACACACACACACTACAGAAATGAAAACACACACACACACACTCTATAAAAAGTAAAACACACACACACACACACACACTCTCTACATAAAGTAAAAAACTCCACTCTACAGAAATGAAAAAACTCCACTCTACGGAAATAAAATGCACACACACACTCTACTTGAATGAAAAAACACTCACTCTACATAAAATAAAACACACGCACACACTCTACAGAAATGAAACACACACACGTACTCTACAAAAATAAAGAAAGCGATAAACACTAACTGATACACGCACACAATCTACATGAATGAATAAAAGCTATAAAAATTATCTCATACACGCACGCACACAAGCGAAAAATGCGAAAAACAAAGTGTTCTAGAAATTAAAATAACTATATTTTACCGGTGGAATGTGATAGAATTGCGTAAAAAGTAGATATTTAAATTAACGGAGCAAAAGTTTTTGAAAATAAAAACAAAATAAAAGTGCTCGAAAAATTAAAACGACTATATTTCTACTGCTAGAATGCGATAGAAATGTATTAAAAGAGGACAGAAAAATTAAAGGAGCAATTTGGTTTTTGAAATAAAAGCAAAAATTGAAGTGTTTGAAAAATTAAAACGATAGCTAACCCATTCTTATAACTCTATAAAACCCCTTAAAAAGTGGAAGAAAAGGTAAAAGAACGAAAAGTTTTACAAAAGTAAGTAGTATAAGTATAAAGAAAAACAAAACCACTTTAAAATCATTTTTATAAATTTATAAGGATGAATATAAAGAGTACGGAAAAATCCTAACACTAAACGAAGCTAAGTAAAATTAACTAAAACATAAAAAGACAAATCTATACTCATACACACACACACCCATTTTAAAAAAACTAAAATAAAGATAAAACAAAAAAAAATTAAAAATAAGATTTCTTAGGGTCGACATATAGATGAAGTCCATAACAATGTAAAGGGAGAAAATATACAAATTTTATTAACTAAAAAGGAGATTACAAAGCTAAAAATAAAGAAGAGGAGGAGAATTCCCTTACAAAGCATAAAAAAGCATCTAACAGCCAGCCCCTAAGCAAAATGATTCCAAAAAAAGTGAATAGGAATCCAAACAGAGAATTCCAATTTATAGGCAAAAATTTCAAGGTAGACACCCTAGGTCACGAGCATGTAGGAGGGCGTGTAAGCACTATTTATGAGTCGGTGCTGAGATTTGACGGATGTTTGGATTTGCGACTGTACACGTGGCGGGTCACGGGCGTGCCTCTGTTGACACTAGCATATCATGAAGGTTGATCCGGGGGAAGACGTCGTGTCAACAAGTCGCCGATGATGTATTGTTGGGCCAGGTGGAGAAGTACACGCCCGTATCACATCTTGACACGAGCGTGTCTCGACGAGTCGATAATCTTCGAGAGTTGTTCTTCAAGCGGGTGACACGGGCCTTGGTCACGACCGTGTCACATTGGACACGGGTGTGTCGGCGGGCGTGTTCAGCAATTTCTTTGCGGCGGCTGATTTCACTTGTAATTGAAGGTACATGCCCAGGTCATGTGCTTGACCTGAAGTACACGGGCGTGTACTATGCTATTTTGACAAATTTTCTGAAATTTTAGGAAAATAAAATACAGGTAAGTGAGCAATGTATTTAAAAAATAGTAGCATTTTATTAAATAAAATTAAGTAAAAATAACGAAAATAAATAAAAATGACTTATTTATTGTACATAAAAATACGTATATTTACAACTTATCAATAAACCCCGAAAAGAAAAAGTAAACTAGAGCATCATAACTTAATCAACTCGAACCTCAGATCATTAAGATCGAGTACAAAGAGGATTAGTTAATCATGAAGAAATGGGGGAAGAGAGATGAGTAGGAGTGCATTAAGAAAACAAAGAAAAGTCACACTTTATATTAAAACTGAAAGAGAGCTACAAATTGAAATAAAAGATTACAAGTGTTGGAAATGAAAACTAGGCTAGCATTAACATTAAGCTACTAAAGCAATTACAAGACTAATACAAAAAAGTAAACTAAGCTAGGATTAGAAAGTTTAAAATGAGAAAGGCGGAGAGGAGAAGAATGGAAAACTACTAGTAAAAAAAGGGCAACACCTCCCCTCTCACTCCAAAACTGGTTTGGACTCAAGGGGAGGGTCTGAATTTATAGAAAACTTTGCGGGTCGGTCACGCCCCCTGTAACGCTGGGTAGAGCGTGTCAGGGGGCGTGTCATTTATGGGAAATGATCGGGAGCTAAATTCTGACGGAAATCATCATTTTTTTTACGTCGATGGACACACCCAAGGTCACGCCCGTGTAGGGTGGGCGTGTATGGCACGCCAAGCTTCAATCATTGGTCGGAAATCCGTCAAACACCAAAAATTACGGAACACGCCCAGGGCCACTCCCGTGTCGGGGGGGGGGGGGGGCATGTCAGTACTATTGAAGTGTAGCGACGGGAAAGCTTTAAATGCGGCAGCAGGTTTCGGGAAGAGGACGACACGCCCGGTGACACGCCCGGTGACATGCCCATGGAGGGAGTGTAAGGGGGGTCTATCACGGGTCTTGCTCGGGATTTGGGTTCAGGCAGCAACCTTCTTTGGGATCGAGTTACACGCCCAGTGACACGCCCAGGGAGGGCTTGTAAGGTCATTTTGGCTGAAATCTTTCGTAAACCTGCCAAAAGAGAAAACATTAGTGGTATTTAAAATATATACAAAATGAGGTCAAAATAACACTTTACAAACATGATTTCTATATCAAAAACTAATAATTACCCTAGTAGTTAAACTACAAAACATAGTCTCAGAAAGCAAATTGTAAAATCTAACACATAGCTCAACCAAAGTCAAAGGTTGTTCAAAATACTTAAAAACTTATTCACCCCTCCCCTCTAGGTGTGTAGCTACTCTTGAACAAAGAATTTCAAGTGGTATCTGTTAACCCCAATGTCCGCAACATGTTCAACAAGGTTACAAGGTCACACACTGCTTAAGCAGGGGACTCGATTCTCCTGTCTGCCCAGATCGTCAAGACTCGCCAGGTTCAACAAATATCCAGCTCCGGCGCCGAACTCAATTCTCAGTCCGCCCAGGTTGTTCTGCCTCAGGGGATCAGCCCCCAGGATCGCACAGCTACCTCTTCAGGCAGACTAAGTCCTCAGTTCGCATAGGTGGCGACCCTCCACCCAGGATCACGCCTTACATCAATAGATGGAAGCTCCAGCATGCAAGCCCAGTCCTCCCCCTTGCGCGGACTGGCGTGTCTTTTCTTTTTTGCTTCACGTCACCGCTGCCCGGTTCTCTTATACCGCGGGAAGCCAGTTATTTTAGCCCTGCCCGTTTGGGCAGGCCCCCGAACCTATAAATATGGTGTAGTGGTACCCCGAAAGCAGGATGACTCGAACCTTAAAGCCTACATGTTAAAGGCTACGACCTCGAATCATAGGCTTGTGGTCTCCAGGTTGCTCTGCTTCTGCACTTTTCCTTTCCTCTTTGTAATCAACTCATTTGCAATCAAAGCAAAGCCCGCTGTAAGAGAGGCATTTAGGCCGCGACAGGCGAAGTCTAGTGTTGTCGTGGCTCATGACACTGCTTTCTCTCCATCCGCTTAGTAAATAACTGCTTGTAGTCAACACGTTTCCCTCCCTTTCTCCCGTGTTCGAACCGTTAGCTGGTGGTGCCCGTCTCTCTCCATTTTGCGCATCAACAGTTAACACGCAGCTTTCAGATCAAATAGTTTTTTGAAATCAACGGACAAAATGTCAGACCGCCGAGCTCGTCATTCAGACCGCTCCAGTTCGCCAGAGGACTCGCTATGGGAGGCAATCGAATAGTCTCGCTGGGAGGCTGAATAATCTCGCAGGGAGACCGACCAACGTCTGGATACCATCAGTCAGGCTTTGATTGCACTAACTCAGCGGCTTGTGCCCCAGGCCACAACAGACCCTACAAACACCCCAGTATACCAGAATCCAGTCCGTTGGACCCAGCTCGCCGAACTCCTCTTCGATAATCTTCGACGTTTAAGGCATCTGCTCCTCACCATCCAGCTTAGACCGCAGCTCCTCTACGGCCTCAAGAGGCCAGTTGGCCTCCCTCATGGATTTCTTTAGTGAGGCGGCCAGGGGCACTCCTGCCCTCAGCTCGACTTCGCAGACTGCCTGTCTGGGCAGCCTGCAGACACTCCTGCTACAGTCCGCCCTTCCTATCCTACTGAATATGAAACGCCCACTCCCTTCATTGATCCAATCCGATGGGAGTCAACACAAAGAAATTTCAGAGAACCTTGTCTTCCTCTTTATGCAGGAGTGAATGATCTTGTTGCCCACCTACAGGCATTCAAAGGGGAAGTTGCATTGAGATGCCTCTCGACGCCATAAAATGCAAGCTTCTAGTCACCACCCTCGAAGGACAGACAAGAGAGCAGTTTTATGAGTTGCCATCAGGCACAATCTATTCTTTCGTTGAGTTCCGCAGTGGACACTCTGCTGATTTGCTACTACAAGAAGAGAAAGGATGGACCAACAGCTCTCTTTGATATCAAGCAAAAGGGATAACGAGTAGGTTGCTCGATCCATTGATCATTTTCAGAAAGAGATCCAGGGGGTGAGAATGTGAACCCGACTATTATAAAGTTTCCTTAATCACGGCCTCCGATAAAGGCCCTGAAGTTCAAAGTAATAACTAAAGCGGAAGGCAACATATCAGGAGTTGATCTCTCTGTCAACCGCTTCATTGAAGGCGAGAACGACATTCCTACTTATATCTCATCCCTGACAGCAAAGCTGAAGGAAGGGATGCTTCCAGCTCTTCTTCTATTGATCACCATCACAACAGGCCTCCTTGCCCTGACTATCAACCTCCTGCATCAAGGGGGCGAAACTTCCTCCACAAAAAAACAGTTTCATGATCAAAGGCTGTTTGTTGGCCACCACTCTGCCTTATCTGCTCAATCTCTTCCTATTCTACAGGTGCTCCGCCTGGTCCAAGGCAACATGATAGCAACTCCGTGGAGGATTTGCATATCTGGGACTTGATATTGATGGGGTCGTTCACGATTCTGCAAGGAGATTTGATGAAAAGAACAGTTACCTCCAAGAGAGCGAATCCAAGGAACTATAATCTCTACTATGAGTTCCATAAGAGAAGGGTCAGTTGACCGAGGATTGCAAAGTCCTTTGTCAACTAGTAGAAAGAATGCTTGCAGAAGGCAAGATGAAGGACCTGGTCAAGAAAGACGCTTCGACAAAGCGTCTACCTCCACGGGCAAGGAGGTGGATGAAGCCCATTGGGAGTGTGAAGAAATTGAGGATGTTGGCGTCTGGGGCCTATCAACATTCAGAGTGAATGCTTCGATGCTAAAGATGAGGGAGCCTTGGGGCGGCGCTCTGCATTCATGGTGGAGCATGGATCGAGTCAACTCAAAATCTTCAATCGCAAGGATCTCTCATGCAGAGGTCACCTCTTCTTCTTCCTCTTCTCTATCAAGGGGAGATATTACTTTTGGTCATGCCGACCTTCTCCAAACTTCCAACCCATTCAATGATGCTGTTGTGATCAGGCATCTATTGAATATTACACCATGGATAGAATTCTCATTGATACTGGCAGTTCTGTCAACCTCTTGTCAAACCAACCTTTGAGGCCCTGAAGACTGAAAGCCTTTGCTTTCACTGAAGGGCCACTCTACGATTTCTCAGTGAAAGAAAAAAACGTTGAGGGAAGTGTTACACTTTCTATGAAGCTTGGAGGAGTAACTAAACAGATCCATTTCATAGTAGTTGATACTCTAAGCAGTCTATTATGCAATTTTTGGAAGGCATCTGCTCAATCAGTATCAAGCGGTGTCTCAATGTACCACCTGACAATAAAGTTTAATGTTGATGGCAAACCATGCAGGGGTCAGAGCGACCTAAGGCAAGCTCGGGAGTGTTATCTTCTCACAGTCAACACAACTGCAATTTAGTCCTCCCATTTTATCAGTTGCAGCATCTGTAACTTCTTCCCAATCATAAGCATATGATGAGAGAGAAGTAGCTCACCTGGAACCTGCCCAGGTGACACAAGGAGTCCCCCTTTATGAAGAGTAAGATGTATCACACATTGAGCAAGGATGATCTCAAATGGTTCTATTCTTGAACCTTCTCCTTTCTTTTCCTTATATAAACTTTTCAAAAACTATTATTGATCAAAGGTTCCTTACATACACTTTTTCAAGTGCTTTCTCTATTTTGTCTCCTGAACAACTCCAAAGGATAAAGACACCAGGAGACATCAGCGAGTTCAGCTGGGACCTCCCTTCGAACCATTGTC
This sequence comes from Platanthera guangdongensis, assembly GCA_039583875.1. Lineage (NCBI taxonomy): Eukaryota > Viridiplantae > Streptophyta > Magnoliopsida > Asparagales > Orchidaceae > Platanthera > Platanthera guangdongensis. The sequence continues at coordinate 219,268,778 of CM077151.1, forward strand.
ATTAGCGTAACACCACGAAGACCACGTATTTTGCAGAGATTTGCACCTTATAGTGGGGACTCGTATGTTCTAGTGCGGTAAGCTATGAATTCCTGATCCCGGCAGGTACCTAACCCCACCTCTGCATTATGGAGGGACAGGGTGGGTGCTAGCTCTTACCTTGTCTTATAGGGATATCATTAAACTTTAATGATTACGTGAGGAAAGCAATGCCACTCCGGCTGCACCAGCCCACAAATCATCTTAGCTTGTTGATGAGTCCAATATTTATAGGGTTTTTCAGACTCATCTGGGCTTTTTATCTTGCATGTGCACTACTTTTTTAATTGCAAAAGTTATATTTTTGTTTAGATATTCACTTGACCATTTTGTGCACTATTTTGGGTGTGCATTTGTGCATTCTGTTGTTGGGGGTAAGCACATGGTGCTCCCCATGGCTCTTTCCTGCTGTTATCTTTGTGTATTATTTGTTGCTGGGAGCTTGTGCTCTAGTTTTGATTTTGTTGTGCAGGTGGGTGCGTTTTCCCTAAGGAAGAATTCTGTTTTGAGGAAAACGCACAGTCATGCATTTTATTCGCGCACAGTTTGATCCCGATCGTGCGTTTGTTCAGCTAGAAGAACGTTGAGTTGAGCTCGACGAATTTTGTCAAGCTTAGTTCGACGATCCTCACGTACGGTTGATGCATGGTTTCATCGTAACCGTGCAACGAGGAAATGCACGGTTTTCCTGTAGCTTTCTAGTTTATTCCATTCTGTGGTTAATCGTGCGATTGTTCAGCGCATGGGCAGAAGCGCTCGTGCGTGAGTAAAATGCACGGTTCTCTTATTGTCCCTTCATTACAGCTATATGTCTCTACCGGTGCGATTTCCTTCACGCACGGGCAGGAATCGTCCATGCGTGAAGGAAACGCACGGTCAACGCCTCTCCATCTGCAGGCTTGCTGTGAAAGTTAATATCTCACAGTTTGCGCACGGTCGTGTGCCAAACCGTGCGTGCCTATTTTCCTGACCTGCTTCTATTTAAAGCGTAAATTTCTTCTTATACCGGAGGATTCCATTCTAGTCCGACCCAACCACCATTTTTTGCTATTTTGAGCGGTAAACTTTCTCATAGCTGTTATTTTCTCTCTCCTCCATGGAGAGTTGATCCGGCCATCATTTCTACTCCAAGAGCTATCAACTTCTTCATCTCCGACCACCACTGTCATCTCCAAGCTCCAAGCTCCATGTCAAGCTCAAAGGTTGTTACATCCATGAAGTTCTCCGGTTAGAACCAGCCAACGATTATTGACGAAGAAGATGGGATATTGAAGGAAGTGACAGCCCTTTTTGGTTCCCGGACATCAACCTTAGATCAGTGTTCAGACAAGGCCCGACAACCCTTGAATCCGGCCGTGAATCTCGGAGAGACTTCATGCGTTGTTTTTTCTCTTCCCCTTCACTTGTAGTATTTCTTTTTTGTACATATGGGGAGTTGATGATGTGTAAGAACATTAATAGCTTGAATATTTTAGCTTGTCTAAGTGTTAATATATTTTAGTTATGGATATTGTTGTGGAGTTCAGAGTTTCTTGTTCAAGTTTGATTGTGCCATTCTAGCGATTGCTAGAAGTGTGCGTTGCGAAGAGGTGATCGCGACCCTCATTAGCTCATCCATCTTCCATATACTCTCTTGAGTAAACCACCAAAGAGACGCGGTGATGGTGACCCGCAATAGTTTCCTTATTGTTGTTAACTTAGGAATCCAAACCAAAACCCCCTTTGTTTACGTTAACGCTTGCAATACACGTTTCAATAGCGAAATCACACTCCATACTTTCACTCCTCCCGAGATCGATATCCGGGGATCAACTCCTCAACTTTATTACTTGATAGTGACCGGTTCACTTTCCATGAATTCATCAAGTTTTTGGCAACGTTG
>CM077151.1:219871198-220050125 GCA_039583875.1 Platanthera guangdongensis
GAGCATTCTAGCGGAAGCAGTTTATAAAAGTTGCAAATAAGAACCCAGCACTAAAGCATGAATGTCCACTAATACAAAATAGGAATGTTACACATACCAACACAAGCCTTAAGGCCTTACAAAATGTTTCACTTGATATTACATGATTTACAAACCACGGCACGCAGGCCGGTCATACATGAATAAAATAGTAAACACTTCCAATTAGGCCTTCGAGGACCGGCTTCGCAAAAAGGTCTTTAGCCCGCTATTGACCGCTTGGTCCAACAGCACCTGCAAACAACAAACCACCGCACGGTGGCAAAACAAGGCAACGGTCAGCAATGCTAACCAAATTATAATGATCCCGCCCCCAACTCGGGGCGGCGATGCTCCTTCCCTGCATTTCATTAGCATAAGCAAGCAATAAAACAATATTAATTTCATCACAGGCGTAGGCTCATACGGCCACACACCCCGTGCACTCAGGGCACATTCTCGGTGAACGCAGTCTAAGTCTGCCGACTCACCACCATCCCTTTGGACGGCCAATCAATGAGCAGTTTGTCTTCCCGGCATGGGTCACGGTAATTAAAACCATAGACCGCCGAAGACTCTCATCTATGCCAACGGCTCTAATCCGAACGACATAGAACGGGTACGGTTCCATCTAACCCGTGCTCATAACGCAACGGTAATTTAAACCATATGCGCCCGCAACGGTAATTTAAACCATATGCACAGGTCAAACTTCTCCCGAGTCCCGTTTCCATCACATTTCACATAATCCGGTTATGTTCAAGTTGGCTCTCAAGCCACCAAGTTGGCAAGATCACGCATCCGCCCAGTTTTCTGGGTGCACCTTTGGGTTAATCCCCAAGGCTCCCTATTGCAATCTACCGTGTAGAAAAACCCAAAAAACAACCAATAGCACGGAGTCTTCTCCGACATTATGCAATGCAACATCACCGATCCAGACCAACACGTCCGGATAGGCTTCACACATCATGCCTATGTCTGTTCTCGCTTACGGACTCTAAACAACGGGGACTTCACATATCTACCCGAAGGAACGCCTCCAACTCTCCGCAAACTCGCGAGAGCGGGCTTCCTATGCAAAGAAGGAGAGCTACTCATGCTCAAGAAGAGAATCGTTACCCTTGCATTCCTCTTTGGCGCCATGGAAAAGTAAGCGGATGAAAAGCACCGCACTAGCTTTGCCTCCGTGGATCCGGAGTCGGCTCACGATTTGGAGCTTCGAAGCTCCTCCAATGGCCGGATCTAGCTCCTTCTTCCTTCCTTGGCTCTCCTCTCTCTCTAAGCTTTTAGGAAGATAATAACTTATGAAAAGTGAGGGTTTCTAAGTCCAATCCCGGGTATATCCCTTCAGGACAACCCCCAGCCGTTGGATCATCAATTAAATAAATGAACGGCTTTGATTCGGGACTGAAATGCCCAATCTGGACCGAACACGGCCTGGCACACGCCCGTGTCCAGGGCCGTGTGCCTCATTCGCCGTCAAAATCAACGCGCTTGGAACAACACACGGGCATCGAACACGCCCGTGTTCGATCTGACATGCCCGTGTTCCACCTGACACGGTCATGTGGCCGGCCGTGTACACCCATCATTTTTCCCCGAAAACAACCCGAGCACTGTACGGGTTCTAGGACATGCCCGTGTCCTTGCCCGTGTCACCTCAACACGCCTGGGCTCCAGGCCGTGTACACGGTCTCGACACTCGACACTTCGTCGAGCGAAGATCGTCGACCTGATGACACGGCCTTGGACACGCCCGTGTCCTAGGTCGTGTGCCTTGTCTCAACACAATGTCGAGATCAAAGTGTCGAATTCCCGGGACGAGTGTCGACACGGGTTGACACGCCCTGCGACACGCCCGTATCGCAGGCCGTGTGCCATGTCTCGACACTTCGTCGGGCGCAGAGTGTCGACTTCGCGGGCTAAGTGTCGACACGGGTCGACACGCCCTGCGACACGCCCGTGTCGCAGGCCGTGTGCCCAGTCTCGACACAATGTCGAGAGCAAAATGTCGACTTCCCGGCTGAGTGTCGACATAAGCTTGACACGCCCTGGGACACGCCCGTATCCCAGGTCGTGTGCCTGCAGCCAGAACCCAAAACTGGCCCAAAACATCCCCGTCGCTCTTTTGAATTTCGGGGCGTTACAACTCTCCCCCTCTTAAAAGAATTTCGTCCACGAAATTACATAAAGGAAAGATATGTACAAAACAAAAATTTGTACTTGAGCGGAACAACTCCGGATACTCGTCAAGCATAGTCTGCTTTCGCTCCCAAGAGATCTCCTCACGACCGCAATTGTCCCATCGGACCTTGACCATCCTGATCTCTTTATTGCGTAGCCGCTTGACTTCCGAGTCCTCAATCCGCACGGGCTTGACCTTTGTCGTTAGCCCACTATCCACCGACCCTTGATCAACCGCGATCACCTGCGTAGGCTCTTGCACCACCTTGCGAAGCACCGAAATATGGAATACATCATGTAAACCACTAAGCTCCACTGAAAGCTTCAACCGATAGGCCGCCTCACCAACTCGCTCCAGAACCTCAAATGGACCAAGGTACCTCGGGCTTAGCTTTTTCAATCGCCGCACCCGCAAGACACCCTTGAATGGTTTGATCTTTAAGTACACATAGTCGCCCACAGCGAACTCCACGTTCCTGTGTTTGGCATTATAGTACTTCGCTTGCCGATCCTGAGCGATAAGAAACCTCTCCCGAATGGTTCTCACCAAAGAAGTAGCATCCTCCACTTCCAATCGCTTATACAACTTTGACTCACTCGTTTCTAACCAAGACAACGGCGTGCGACATTTTCTACAATATAGGGCCTCGAAAGGCGCCATCTGAATACTCGCTTGGTAGCTATTGTTGTATGCGAACTCCACCAAATAATGGTGGTCTTCCCATTGCTTTCCAAAATCCAAGACACACATGTGAAGCATGTCTTCCATGGTTCTATTGACCCTCTCGGTCTGCCCATCCGTTTGTGGATGGAAGGCTGTGCTGAATTTCAACTTTGTTCCCAACATTTGTTGCACAAGCCTCCAATCATTGGACGTGAACCGCCCATCTCAGTCACTCACGATGCTGCGGGGCACACCGTGAAGCCGCACTATGTTATCTACATAAAGCTTTGCCAACTTCTCCACCGGATCATCCTTCCTATGCGGAATAAAATGCGACACCTTCGTTAACCGATCCACGACCACCCAAATGGCGTCGTTCCCCTTTAGCGTCCTTGGCAAACCGTGCACAAAGTCCATAGAGATGTCGTCGAATTTCCACTCCGGAATAGGCAAGGACTTCAGAAATCCTCCCGGCTTTTGGCACTCCGCCTTCACCAAGGCGCAAGTTTGGCACTTTGCTACGTAGAGCGCCACATCTTTCTTCAAACCCGGCCACCAAAATAGTTTCTTCACATCACGGTACATCTTCGTGCTCCCCGGGTGAAATGAGTACTTGGTATGGTGCGCCTCATACAACAATTCTACCCGCAAATTACCCACACTTGGGACGCACAGACGACCATCTTTCCAAAGTAATCCGTCCTCCACGAAGAATTGGGAATTTGACCCATCCAGAGCCTCTACCATGAACTGCTTCATATGAGCATCCATATCCAAAGCCTGTCGAATACGATCAGCCAGGTCATATTGGGCTTCGGTCCAATTCAGAACTGCTTCAGCACCTTTTTGCCTATCCACACAAACAATCTCCAACGCCTCCAACTCCCGCACCAACCGCTCATCATGCACCGATAGCCAATTGGCTTGAGCTGCGGCTCGGCGAGTCAACACGTCTGCAACCGCATTACCCTTACCAGGCACGTAGTGGATCTTGAATGTATAGTCCCCCAGGAACTCCATCCATCTACTCTGCCGCATATTCAGATCCTTCTGATCAATAAGATACTTCAGGCTCTTGTGATCGGTGTAGATATCAATCTTCACACTGTACAAATAGTGTCTCCACAGCTTCAAGGCAAAAATCACGACCGCTAACTCAAAGTCATGGACCGGATAGTTCCTTTCATGCACTTTCAGCTGTCTCGTGCCATAAGCTATTACACTTTCGTGTTGCAGTAGCATGCAACCCAAACCGCTGCCCGAAGCATCGCTATTAAATCTCATAGCCTTCGGTCCCCCTCGGCGAAGTCAGCACAGGCGCCGTGGCCAACCGACATTTCAACTCCTCAAAAGCTCGCGCGCACTCCGGCGTCCAAAGAACTTCTGCTCCTTCCTCGTCAAAGTAGTGAGGGGTAACGCTATCCGCGAGAAGTTCTCTACGAAGCGCCTGTAATAGCCGGCAAGCCCCAGAAAGCTCCGGACTCCCGCCACCGTAGAAAGCTCAGGCCACTCCCTCATCGCAACAATCTTCGCCGGATCCACAGCAATACCTTCCTCACTCACTATAAGACCGAGGATGCCACTGAGGGTGACCAAAACTCGCACTTCGAGAACTTGGCATACAACTGATTCCTCCTTAGCGTCTCCAAAACCAGAAGAAGATGCTTGAAGTGATATTCCTTACTCTGCGAGTACACCAAAATATCATCGATGAAGACGATCACAAAATGGTACAAGTACTCCCGAAAGGTCCTGTTCATCAAATCCATGAACACTGACGCCGCATTAGTCAGCCCAAACGGCATGACCGTAAACTCGTAACGCCCGTATCCTGTACTGAACGTTATCTTAGGGATATCACTCTCCCTTATCTAATTTATAGTACGTCGTTGACCCGACCCACTGATCACAAAGATCATCGATCCTTGGGATTCGGTACTGTTCTTCCCTGTTAACTTGTTGAGCTCCCGATAATCAATACATAGCCTCAAGCTTCCGTCCTTCTTCTAAATAAAGAGGGTCGGTGCGCTTCCGCTACGAAATACTTGGACGCACATACCCTTACTCCAACAACTTTTAGAAGTTGCACCTTTAGCCCCGCCATTTCCTTAGGCGCTAGCCGATAAGAAGATCGTGACACAGGCTTTGCACCTGGCACTTGCTCAATCGTAAAATCCATCTCCCGTTGAGGCAGGGCTCCAGGAAGATCTGCGGGGAACACATCAGGGTATTCCGATACCACTGAAATACATTCCAACGCGGGCTTCGGCTTTGCAACCTCTAGTAGCGTAAAGAACAGCTCTGCACCGGTACGAACTGCCTTCACCACCTGAAGAGCAGACATCAATGTCTTGCTCGACCCTTCGAGCTCGTAAGGGTCGTCTCACGACTTACTCCCAGCTTGACTTCCTTGCTACCACAATCTATATAGGCTTGCTGCTCCGAGAGTCAGTCCATGCCAACTATAACGTCCACCAACGGAAGTAACGACGCTTGCAGATCGTACTCCTGATTCCCAATCCAAAACTAAGCGCAAGAATTTTTACGCGCGCACAATGAGCACCATTGGACTATAACGCATCCAATTTGTCTCTTACCATCGAAGGAGGTACTCCGACGCACAATATAATTCCTAATAAAGGAATGCGAAGCTCCCTAAACGAACGGTGCTCTCGCAGATAAAGTAAAGTCATAACAAGCCTTAGCACCAGTAGTTCTAAGCTAACATGCACAAGGGCGACAAGTGTTTAAGGCAAAACTATCTTTAAACCATACCTGTCGTCATAACGGCGTACTTCCTCCAGGGTCTTAGGCACTCACGGGCATAATTCCTTGGCTCCCCACAGTTGTAACATGCTCCCGGGGTTTGGCTTGTAGTTGCCCCCGAAGCACTGAAAGGAGGGACTAGACCCAAAGTCCTAGCCTTCTTGTACCACTTTCGATATACAGACTTTGAGGTATTCGGCACTTTGAATGTCGTTTCCTTTGCACTAACGTCCTTGACTGCTCCTAACATAGCTTTCTTACCCTTCCGAGCACCATTCCAATAGTCTCGGGCAAAGTGCCCTTTCTTTCCACAAGTATGACAAGTGTAAGTAGCTTTGCTAGCCGATTTCATAGCCCCTTTCTCCAGCATTCTGCCGGATGCAGCTCTTATGGGGTCTGTATAGTTCGATACCATGGTCGCTGGCATCGGGAGGGTCTTCCTCAAATCTGCCTCCAAAGATCTAGCTGATTCCACCAAGGCTCAGAATCCCAATAACTTTGGTCCTAACAGTAGAACTCGTAACTCGGCACGTTGGCCATTATAAAATCTATCGACTGTAGCTTGCTCGTTATCCAACTCGAAGCATGGGTAGCGACTTATCATAAGAAATGCTTGCAAATATTCCTCAACTGTGTGCGCTCCCTGCACTAAATGCATATTCAGCTACTGCCCCTATGGTCTACCAAAGGTCATCTGCTGCATCACGCCCACCGGCGTTGAAGCCACTACAGGGGCGCAGGGTTGTACATTTCCTCCAAGCTGTGCACCCGTCACAGCGAACACCGCTTCTACGATCCTTCTAACGGTTTCATACGAAGGAGGAGTCTCAAACACCTCAATGGGCGCACTATACTCCTCAGAAACCGGACATTCTGGCGGTCCAGCACCGCTTCTGGTCACCTATAGTGGTACAAAACACCGTTAAGTGACCAAATAAAATTGCAAATAGAAATTATAGGAACACGCAGGTTCCTCAAACACATGTATTTTCATTCCTAAGTGGACATTCATGGGTTCTTTTACTGTTATAACGATGACGCACACAATGTGCTCACCACCCCTTAAAAAGAATTCGTCCACGAATTCATTTTAAGCCCGACCAAAACCAGTAGTCTGATACCAAATTGTAACACCCCCTATCCGTCGCATAGCATATAGCAGTAGGTCCGGCCGGGGCCCGACGCCATATACTACAGACAGACCGGGTGGTTACTCATGGAAACCATCCAACCAATCATAACGTCCTACACAGAGCATTCTAGCGGAAGCAGTTTATAAAAGTTGCAAATAAGAACCCAGCACTAAAGCATGAATGTCCACTAATACAAAATAGGAATGTTACACATACCAACACAAGCCTTAAGGCCTTACAAAACGTTTCACTTGATATTACATGATTTACAAACCACGGCACGCAGGCCGGTCATACATGAATAAAACAGTAAACACTTCCAATTAGGCCTTCGAGGGCCGGCTTTGCAAAAAGGGCTTTAGCCCGCTATTGACCGCTTGGTCCAGAAGCACATGCAAACAACAAACCACCGCACGGTGGCAAAACAAGGCAACGGTCAGCAATGCTGACCAAATTATAACGATCCCGCCCCCAACTCGGGGCGGCGATGCTCCTTCCCTGCATTTCATTACCATAAGCGATCAATAAAACAATATTCATTTCATCACAGGCGTAGGCTCATACGGCCACACACCCCGTGCACTCAGAGCACATTCTCGGTGAACGCACTCTAAGTCTGCCGACTCACCACCATCCCTTTGGACGGCCAATCAATGAGCAGTTTGTCTTCCCGGCATGGGTCACGGTAATTAAAACCATAGACCGCCGAAGACTCTCATCTATACCAACGGATCTAATCCGAACGACATAGAACGGGTACGGTTCCATCTAACTCGTGCTCACAACGCAACGGTAATTTAAACCATATGCGCCCGCAACGGTAATTTAAACCATATGCGCAGGTCAAACTTCTCCCGAGTCCCATTTCCATCACATTTCACATAATCCAGTTATGTTCAAGTTGGCTCTCAGGCCACCAAGTTGGCAAGATCACGCATCCGCCCAGTTTTCCGGGTGCACCTTTGGGTTAATCCCCAAGGCTCCCTGTTGCAATCTACCGTGTAGAAAAACCCGAAAAACAACCAATAGCACGGAGTCTTCTCCGGCATTATGCAATGCAACATCACCGATCCAGACCAACACGTCCGGATAGGCTTCACACATCATGCCTATGTCCGTTCTCGCTTACGGACTCTAAACAATGGGGACTTCACATATCTACCCGAAGGAATGCCTCCAACTCTCCGCAAACTCGCGAGAGCGGGCTTCCTATGTAGAGAAGGAGAGCTACTCATGCTCAAGATGAGAATCGTTACCCTTGCGTTCCTCTTTGGCACCATGGAAAAGTAAGCGGATGAAAAGCACCGCACTAGCTTTGCCTCCGTGGATCCGGAGTCGGCTCGCGATTTGGAGCTTCGAAGCTCCTCCAATGGCCGGATCTAGTCCTTCTTCCTTCCTTGGCTCTCCTCTCACTCTAAGCTTTTAGAAAGATAATAACTTATGAAAAGTGAGGGTTTCTAAGTCCAATCCCGGGTATATCCCCTCAGGAACAACGCCCAGCCGTTGGATCATCAATTAAAGAAATGAACGGCTTTGATTCAGGACTAAAATGGCCAATCTGGACCGAACACGGCCTGGCACACGCCCGTGTCCAGGGCCGTGTGCCTCATTCACCGTCAAAATCGACGCGCCTGAAACAACACACGGGCATCAAACACGCCCGTGTTCGATCTGACACGCCCGTGTTCCACCTGACACGGCCGTGTGGCCGGCCGTGTACACCCATCATTTTTCCCTGAAAACAACCCGAGCACTGCACGGGTTCTAGGACACGCCCGTGTCCTTGCCCGTGTCACCTCAACACGCTTGGGCTCCAGGCCGTGTACACGGTCTTGACACTCGACACTTCGTCGAGCGAAGATCGTCGACCTGATGACACGGCCTTGGACACGCCCGTGTCCTAGGCCGTGTGCCTTGTCTCAACACAATGTCGAGATCAAAGTGTCGACTTCCCGGGACGAGTGTCGACACGGGTCGACACGCCCTGCGACACGCCCGTGTCACAGGCCGTGTGCCATGTCTCGACACTTCGTCGGGCGCAGAGTGTCGACTTCGCGGGCTAAGTGTCGACACGGGTCGACACGCCCTGCGACATGCCCATGTCGCAGGCCGTGTGCCCAGTCTCAACACAATGTCGAGAGCAAAATGTTGACTTCCCTGCTGAGTGTCGACACAAGCTTGACACACCCTGGGACACGCCCGTGTCCCAGTCCGTGTGCCTGCAGCCAGAACCCAAAATGTCCCCCGTCGCTCTTTTGAGTTTCGGGGCATTACATCAAGAGCTGAAAAAGTGATTGTGTACAGCTCCAGTTTTAACTCTGCCTACTGAAGGAATTGAGTATGTTGTATATATAGATGCATCACACATTGGACTTGGTTGTGTTCTGATGCAAGAAGGAAAGGTGATTGCGTATGGATCAAGGCAATTAAACGTTCACGAAAGAAACTATCCTACGCATGATTTAGAGTTTGCTGAAGTACCTCTTCAAGATAGCTGAGCTGTATCTTGAAGAGGTCATCAGATTACATGGAGTACCTGTCAGCATCGTATCAGATTGAGTCTCCAGATTTACGTCTCGTTATTGGAAGAGTTTAAAAGAGGGGTTGTGTATCGATTTAAGGTATTCCACCGCCTATCATCTGCAGACGAATGGTCAAACAGAGCGAGTTAATCAGATCATGGAGGATGTGATCAGGTGTTATATTTTGGATCATGGTGGTGCTTGGGATGAACGTCTCAGACTCATGGAATTTGCTTACAATAATAGTTATCAAGAGAGTCTGCAAATGGCCCCGTTTGAGGCCTTGTATGGGAGGCGTTGTAGGACTCCCTTATTTGGGCTGAGGTTGGTGAGGGACCATTGCTAGGTCCGGAATCCCTTGAGGAAATGAATTGTGTTGTGACTCGTATTCGAGAAAAGCTCCGTGTGGCTCAAGAGCGCTATGAGAATTTTGCTAATCAATGAATGGTCGATCTGGAGTTTGTCATTGGATACTTGGTTTTTCTGAAGATTTCTCCGATGTCTGGCGTTAAAAGGTTTGGAAGAAACCACAAGTTAGACCCCCGGTATGTGGGACCGTTCCAGATTCTTGAGCGCATCAGAGTGTCATCTTATAGGTTGGAGTTGCCTGCAACCTTCCCTGGTGTCCATGATGTGTTCCATGTGAGCCAGATGCGGTAGTGTGTTCGTAATGATCGTCAACTCCTCGACTCGATGCCCCAGATTCAGCATAACCTTATGTATGTGGAAAAACCTGTTCGCATTCTGGATTCTCAAGAGCGTGTGTTATGGAGAAAGACAATTCCTATGGTCAAGGTTCTTTGGAGGAATCAAGATGTCGAGAGCGTGACGTGGGAATTGGAATCGGCGATGAGGGAATCTCATCCGCACCTCTTCTCTTAGTTTCGGGTATGTCTTTATGTTTTCAGTCATGTTTGATTTTATCATTTTGGTTTGGTCTTGGAGTTGTATTAAGTTTCGGGACGAAACTTCTTTTTAGAAGGAGTGACTGTAACACCCCCGATTTTTCGATGATTTTATTAGAATGGGCATCGTCAAATTTATGACGTCGTGGCGTTACTTTCAACGTCGAGTTGGCGGCGCAATGCCGTTAAGGCATTTTCACGTCTGTGCGGTCTAATCGGCCGAATTCTTGTTGTAATGGGAAAATCTTGCATTTGGAATTTAAGTTATGTGATTTGGCACTTGCTCGTCAAGTTTCATCGCAATCCGAGCATTTTTGGCGTCTCGGTGAGCGATTGAAGTTTTGGATTGTTTATGTTCGCCGTATACTTTGAAGATTAATATACTGGGAATGGCTAGTCGGATTTTGGTTTTAACTTCGTCGTTGTGTTCGTGGCGTTAGTTTTCATCTACGGTGCGAATTTCGTCTGATTCGGCGCTCGTTCGGGCCTCGGTTTAGATCTTGTAGTTTCCTTATTCAAAAATATATAAATACGAATATTTTATTATTAAAGTACTATTTTAAAATGTCTTTTTCTATTCATTCTTATAGTTTGATCAAAATGGTATATTTGCAAAAGAATTATTATTTTTTGAAATTATACTCGAGTGATTTCTTTAGGTACTCGAGTAGGTCAATTCTGCTACTCGAGTAGGTCATTCTGCCACTCGAGTAGGTCAATTCTGCTACTCGAGTAGGTCAATTCTTCTACTCGAGTAGGTCAATTCTGCTACTCGAGTAGGTCAATTATGATACTCGAGTAGGTCATTTCTGTTACTCGAGTATGTCATTCTGCTACTCGAGTAGGTCAATTCTGCTACTCGAGTAGGTCAATTCTGTTACTTGAGTAGGTCATTTCTAGTACTCGAGTAGGTCATTTCTGCTACTCGAGTAGGTCATTTCTGCTACTCGAGTAGGTCAATTCTGCTACTCGAGTAGGTCATTTATGCTACTCGAGTAGGTCATTTCTGTTACTCGAGTAGGTCGTTCTGCTACTCGAGTAGGTCAATTCTGCTACTCGAGTAGGTCAATTCTGCTACTCTAGTAGGTCATTTTTGTTACTCGAGTAGGTCATTTCTGCTACTCGAGTAGGTCATTTCTGCTACTCGAGTAGGTCATTTCTGTTACTCGAGTAGGTCATTATGCTACTCGGGTAGTTCAATTCTGCTACTCGAGTAGGTCATTTCTGTTACTCGAGTAGGTCTTTTCTGTTACTCGAGTAGTTCATTGTGGGTTCCGTTTGGATGCTATTTGGAGGGTACAACCGGCATCGTATGGAAACATGGTCAACATAAAATTTGTTCGTCTCGACGAGATCTACAACTTTCATGTTGAGCACGTTTTGATTTGAAGCCAGCTTCAACCTACATTTTCAATTTTCCTAAAACTGCTTGTAAATAAGCTGTATTATTGATTTCTACTCGAGTACCCTTGATCTACTCGAGTACTATTGTTTTATCTCGAGTATAATGGTTTTTTTCTCGAGTAATATTGAATTCTCTCGAGTCCTACTGATTTTACTCGAGTATTTTAAGTTCCTCTCGAGTACCTTGCCCTCATATACTCGAGTAGCCTTATACATCTCGAGTAGTTCCCTGTTGTTTGCATTCGGGCGCCATTTTGAGGGTCAAAACGGTGTCGTATAAATAAATGGTCAACATGAAATATATTCGTCTCGACGAGATCTACAACTTTCATGCTGGGCACATTTCCATTTAAAGCAATCTTAAATCTCTATTTTTGGTTTCCCCGTAGCCACTCATAAATCACACGTTTTCTTGTATTTAGACAAAAAAAATTTATAAGTACTTTTACATATATATATATTCTTAGACTTAGGTTTGATTAGAACTTCTTATTCTCCGATTCCTTTTCTCCCGAACCAGAACAGCGAGCGAGAGAGAGAGTTCTTTTCGTGAATCTTCCGGTGGCCGCCGACGGAGCTCCGGTACTCAAAATCTTCAACCGAACGTAGATCCGGAAAGCTCTCGCCGAGAGCTACGCTATCATGGTAATTTCGTCCCCATTCCTTGATTTTTGTTCATTAGGTTTTTTCGGCCCTAACCCCTTTTCCGCCATTTTTGTCTAGATCTCAACTTCTCCCGTGTTCTCTTGCCCCGATCTACGATGCGGAGCGATTCGGAGAAATTTTTCCGGTACAACCAGGGCAAGTGGTGGTTTTCCTTCGTTGTTCCTTGTGCGGTTTTATGGTAACCGTTATGCCTTTATTCCTTAATTTTCTTGCTTTTTGTGTTGTCTTTCCAAACTATGATTATGTTTAGTGCTTCTTGAAGATCACTCAAAAAAAATTATAAAATCTGTTCATGGTAATTTCGATCTTGACTAGGTGCATACAATCATCCTTAGAATGTTTTATCGGTGAATTAAATTGTTTCGTCTATCATTGTTGGACGTGTTAGTGTCTATATAGGATTGTAAACTGTTTCTAAAGGTTGATCAACTGTGTCTTTAATCTAGAAATGTCATGAAGTATCCGATGTGCCAAGTCCTGAGATGTTGGTGTTGTGGTTTCTTTGGTTTTTCCTTTGTTTCGGGAGTTAGTGGGAGTGACCACCTCCGCAAGGTTGTTTCCTTTATTAGTACCTTTTGGAACTCTACCGGTGTTTTGGGCATCTGCGGTATATGGTGGAGTGCATGAATCTCTCCCGCAGTTAAATGGATTTAATCTTCGTGAGAGGTGTGTCCAGCTAAGTGACCATCTCGCCCGTGTTTTTAGGTAGTGTGACCACAAGTGGTTAATAATGGTTATGGATTTTTTTCCTTATGATTTACTCATGTTCGTCACCTTACTGCCTTGTGCATATGGTGTGTTTGTATTGTACGCGACGATTCACGTAAGTGTTCCTTTCCTGTTTGATGCTTACTTCGTACTTTATGTCAGTATTTTTGGTCTTAGCTTGTTATCTCTTTTGACCTTTGTTTACTTTTGCTTAATTTTTCTGCCACCATTTGTACCTACTTGCTGAGGCGTTCTGTTTTTTTTTTGGAATGCCTTAGGTTCAGAGCCATAGCATGTAGTGGAGCTGGTTTTGGACTCTCTTAGCGGCAGTGTTAGTGGTGGGCTTTCACCTCGCCGTAGCGAGGTAGTTCTTGTTCAGTTTGTTTTTTTCTTTTTCCTAGTTCAGAAATACTGTTTTATTGTGGGTTCGTGTCAGATTGTTGACGACCACAGAGTTGTTAATTTTGCCACTTGCTAGATGATGTGGTTTTCTTCTTCTTTGATTTGGATTACATGCTCTCTAGGATGATTTATTGCTAGGACTGCATGTTAGATATTTTTAAGATTATAAAAATTTATTATTAGTAAAGCATCCATGCAACCTCTTTTAAAACCAAGTCACTATTTTCTTGGTCAGCGTAAAGACTTTTTCTCGTACTTATTATAAATCTAGAGTCTGCTTAGCATGTGTTGTTCCTCGAGGATATTTATACTCATGTAGGATGTTAGAGTCAATTTAAAACAATTATCTTCCGCAAGCGTATAAAATATATTTTTGAATCGTGGACTAGATGATCTACTGAGCCGAGGGATACAGCTACCTTCTTAATTTAAACTGGATTTCAGTCATAATAACCTATGTTTTCTTTTAAACTGTAGAGTTTGGAGTCTTGCCTGAGCGTCTGCAGTTATCCCCTGCACGGCGTGGCATCACAGCACGTTTTTTCCCGTACTCTGATATAATTAAATTGTTGGGAAAATGCGGGTCGTGACATTCAGGCTCTCTTGAAACTAAAGCCTCTTGAAAAGCACAATTTGAGTGTGGGCCCAGTCAAGGATGGTGAGAGCCACCTCCCTCAGAAAAGGACAAATATAGCTTTCGGCGCTACAACAGCTTTCTCTCAACGACATGAACTATTTTGACTTTGTCGACTTCTGGTGACATCAGCAGTGGTTATCCTGTGCTGATGTAGCTTTCTGCAATGATATGAGATACTTTGACTTGTTGACTTTTGATGATGTCGGCAGTGGTCATCACCATCTGGACTTAGAAAAATTCCAAAACTTCATTAAGCGTTGAGTGATGTTAAGTCACTCAACGCCATCTGTCTTGGCTCTTCATTAGAAGCGTTGAGTGAACCTGTCTCACTCAACTCTTCTGGACATAGAGAAATTCTGCTGGCTTTGTCTCGACGGTTCCTTCTCATCTGTCTCAGCGGTTTATTCTACACAGATGAGACTATCTCCTGTCTCAGCGGTCTAAATGCTTTCTTTTTCTCAGCTGAGACTGTCTCATGTCTCAGTTGTTTCTTCTCAGCGATCTTAACACTTTTCTCATAATTACAAGCGTTGAGTGAACCTGCTTCACTCAACGCTTCTGGACTTAGAGAAATCCAGCTTGTTTTGTCTCAGCGATTATGCTGAGACATACTTCTCAGTTGTCTCAGCTTTTTTGCCTTAGTCAAATTTTTTGGCTTTAGTTCGACGAATGTTGAACTGCATTCGACGATCGGTGGGCTGAGCTCGACGAATTCTGAATCCCAAGCTTCTGAATTTATCTCAACGACCGGTGAGCTCAGCTCGATGAAAAGTGCATTGAGCTCGACGATTTCTGAATCCCAAGCTTCTGAATTTAGCTCGTCGGACGGTGAGCTTAGCTCGATGAAAGGTGAGCTGAGCTTGACGATTTCTGAATCTTCCAGCATACTCTTTAATTTCTCCTGTCCAATCCTGGATAACCTGCATGCATGAACTCAAGCACATATCAAATACATTATGCCCCTTAGCATGATTAGTGATGCCTCTTCAAATCCTGAGGAACATTGTAGGGCACAATTCCCAACATAGAGTGAAAGATGGGGGATAGACTTGATTTACTGTCGAGGGGGGTGAATAGAGTAACTAAAAACTTTTGGCAGTTTTAGAATTTATCAGAGTAAAATAGTTGATATCAATAGTAGTAACAAAAAATGAAAACAGTCTAAGCTAATCTATCACACCATAACAAGAACAAAAAGAAAATGAATAACCAGACAACAGAAGAATTTTATAGTGTTTCCCTAAACTAGGTACATCCACTCTTCTACCACCCTGGTAGGAATCCACTATCAGGATTTTGATCAGGTGACTGCCACCACCAGATGTAATTATAGGGAGATTTCACAACCCTTTAGGCTTTTGATCAGGTGCCCAAAAACTAAGAATAAACTTTTGAAGGGAGTTAATAAAACCTTTTACAGGAGATTGAGAGAGTTGATGGTGTCTTCTCTTTTTTCTCTATACAACAGAGAAGACTTGTGGATTTCTATTGTCAAAGCTCCTTTTGAAATAATGAATTGTTCAAAAAGCTTGGAGCCTTGCATAGGGTGTAGGTCTTCAGGCTTGTCTTGAAGAGATCCAGGAACTTTCTGACTGATTCAAAGTTGTTGTCCTTGAATATTCCTAGAGTCGAAGTAGAAGAAGATTCTTGATATTTGATGGTTGTTCTTCTTCAGTCTTTAGAAAGAACAAGGAGTAAATAGAATGTTTTCAGCACATAGAAGAAGTGGATATTCTTTTTTTGTGTATTTATGTATCTCTTCTCTATATATCACTTTGTATTTCTTCTTGCTTGATTGTATTTCATATATCCTGTATCTTGTCGTCTGAAAGAAACTTCTCCTATATAATCTTCTATCAAATTCTCCTTCTTGAATTTTTAATTCCAAGCATTAATTGTAGACTAATTCTGGAGAATGAAACGGCTGGAAAATATTCTTTAATGAGTTTCCCCAACTGCCCAAATAAAATAAGTAAGTAATTAACTCTAATGAAGACCATAATTAATGTTGTCAATAACGACAATATTCTTGAGAATATAAATATTAATTACTCAAAGAATTACTGCTAAATATATAATAAATAAGGACAAAAATAAGAAAAACTTCTAAGTCTGGCTCAGGACAGAATTCTTCGAGCTCTTAACAGAATTCGTCGACTGGAGTTCCAAGATCGTCGAGCTGAAAATTCTTGTTCGTCGAACTGAGCTCAGCGAATTGTATTCTGGAAATAACTTGCCAAATCTACACTTTAAGTTCGTCGAGCAGAAAATCTGTCTGAATGAAGAGATCGTCGACCTGAGCTCGAATATCATCGAGCTCAACTTAGAGAAATAACTCTAAGTTCGTCGATCTGCAATCGACGATCATCGAGCTGAGTTCGAAGAATTCAGAACTGATGATTTTGAACTCTGAATTCCTCTAATTCTGAGTCTACTGAAGTCCTCTGCAGGCTGGTCCATGAAGGTTGAACCTAATGACTAGCCTAAACTTTAGGACTCATAGACTTGACCCTCGCTATACAAGGTAGGTCAAACTCATCCTAATTAGTGAACCTAGCCCAAATCCAAACTAGGAATCCAACAATCTCCCCCTATTTGGGTGAGGTCACTAATACAAATAAAAGAAAACAATCACAAAGCAGAATAAAAATATATCTGGCAGAAAACATCCGGCAGATATATACACAGGTGCTTCAAAAACATCCAACAGATATATACACAGGTGCTTCATGATTATCAAATAGAGTTCAGAAAATAAAAACTAAACACAACAGTCATCTGTTCTTCTTTGGCTTCTTTTTGTCAGCTTTGTCAGATTTTTCAGAGGGCTGTCTGAATATAATCTCTCTATTTTGATTCGTAGCATCTCTTTTTTACATTATCGTGTATGATGCTCCAATTATATTGCATGAGGTGGCCCTTGGTACTACTACTT
The DNA here is from genome assembly GCA_039583875.1 of Platanthera guangdongensis. Taxonomy (NCBI): domain Eukaryota; kingdom Viridiplantae; phylum Streptophyta; class Magnoliopsida; order Asparagales; family Orchidaceae; genus Platanthera; species Platanthera guangdongensis. Next base: position 219,888,143 of record CM077151.1, read on the forward strand.
CAGGATGCAGACTTATATAGTCATCTACATTGAAAAATTTATTAGCTTTAGCATACCTCTTGAGCTCTTCTTTTCTATAAGATGACATTGTGGTGTACTGTGATGGATCTTTTCCTTCTACTTTTGATTTATTGATCATAGAAAGTCCAATCAGCTCTTGAAACCTGGCCATTTATGCAGTTGTTTCCTATTCTGGATCTACAAAAGGGATAGGTGGAGATTCTGGCATTTTAGGACTAGAGTCCTTCTTTGAATTATTAGGAGAAGCTGAAGTACTTTTCTTATATGTAGCAGGAGGAGGCTTACTTTGAGAGGATTGCTGCTGACTGCTGCCTTATGGTCTTGTCTTAGAGTGTCTCTGATAGGTCTTGGTAATAGGTGCTGAACCTTGAGTCACACATCCAGAGGCCCCAGCTGATGGAGGAGGAGGGTCTTTCCTGAAATACTTAGGAGGAGACTTGTACCTTCTTCTCTTCTTCTTTTCTTTCTTCTCATTCTTAGATAACCACATCCATTGTGGCATCCTAGGGTGAGGAGTAATCTTTTGTAGAATATAGTAGGGAGTGTCATGTGTAGGATTTGGCTTGGGAGCAGCCCTTGGAACAACTTTCATTTTCTTAGCAATCTTCTTCTTGACTTTAAGATCATCAGATTCATCAGAATCATCATCATTGTCTTCAGAGGATTCAGGAGGATTATCATACATATCATTAATCTCCTTCAAGGCTTCCTTATAAATTTGCTTTTCAGCTTGAGGTAGTACATGAGATTCTGAAACTTCTTGTACATCAATACTTTCAGAAATTGTTCGATTCTCTTCTTCTATATCTGCAAGTATGATGTCATCCAAGTTTGGTAAAGGACTGTCATCCATTTTGTAGGTTGGAGTTGAGATAGCCTTGGGAGATGATTCTGTGAGAGGCTCAATAACTGCAAAACTTGCCTTTAGTTGCTTAACAACTTCAGGGCTTATTGGTGAAGTATAGCAAACTATAGCCATAGATTGCTCCGGGTAAACTTCTGGATGGTAATTCAAATAAGCTGTATTTAAAGAACTTAACAAATTGAATATATCTACTGTGGGATTGACAAGGCAATCACCAACAATCAAAACATCTGTAAAGTCGACTTGCTCATCTGTACAAAGCATATCAAAATCAACTGATGTCTCAACTTCTGTAATCATATTTACATCTGCATCTGCTAGCTCATCTAACTGCAAAACTGCTGCTGCTTCTGCTACTGCTGGAGGAGAGGAGACTGGAGCTTCTTCGTTGGATATCTCCCCCTACCTGGTTTCAAAGGGTCTTGAAGTCAGGCCCCTAGAAGAAGGGACAGTAGGGGAATCATAAATGAGGACAGATAGGGACAAAATAGAATCAACAAGAGCTTTAATGGCCTCTACTATAAGCTTTGAGAGAAGGGGAGTGATGAGTTCCAGAAGGGAGGGAAGGGAAGGGGAATCCATTTGCATAAACTCAGAGGGTGTCTGAGTTGATACAGAAAAATGGAGGATGGATGATGAATGGAAAGGAGTGGTATCTGTCATAGACTCATCATGAGGTGATGGAGTATTGATGGGAGATGATAGCAGATCAAAGGATGGAATGGAAAAGAGGTTATTGATGGGGATGTTAGCTAGATGATGAGGAATTGGGGATTGGGGTGGTATGGTATGCTCAGGAGATTGAATTGGTGTTGGTTGATGTTCATGAGATTGAATTGGTGGTGTTGGAGTATGAGCTGGAGATGAGGATGGTTGTTGGAGGGTTGATGAAGGAATTAAAATTTGTGGAGGTGTAGGTTATTGAGATGGAGGTGTTGGAATCTGGGTGGATGGAATTCTGATGGAGGGGACAACTTCTGGTGGTCGGGGATCAACTGTTACAGCTCTTGTATCCTTAGATGCTCTGGAAGAGGTTGAAGCCTTGGAAGGCTTTGGGATTGTCCTCTCCCACCTTCCAAACATGGCACATGTTAGCCTTTTGGAAGAATTAATGAATATGATCTGGGAGACCAGATATTCAGCAGCCTTTTCCTGTAGAAAAATTCCAAGAATTCTTCCAAAACACACTTCCTTCTTATTGTTCTTCTTCTTTATCAAATCAAACAGGATTTTAGCCCAATTCACTGGTTTCTTATTCAGTACAGCACACATTACCAGAAACTATTGCCTGGTAATATAATCATGGGCAGTATGCTTTCCTAGCAATACTTTTCCGACCACATCAGCTAAAAATGTATATGCAGAAGACAAATTTTTCTTTAATAACTTATTAGGGTTATCTCCAATATGACCCATTTTATTCAACATGTCATCAAACTCAGAACTATCAATCTCTAAATCTTATTCACCATTTATCAAACCAAAAATTTCAGTTAAGACTGCGGGGGTTAAAGAAACCTTGTTACCAAATATTCTGTCTGTCATCGTGTCGATGTATGGAGTAGAGGAGGTGAACACCCATTCTCTGATTTCAGTAGCAGCTATCTTTATCCTAGTTGTCATGAAGTTCTTCAACTGTTGTTCCTCAAATATTTTCAGTATGTCCAGGAAAATTTGATCAAGATGTTGAAATAATTCGAAGACTATATCGAATCCCATGTCGAATTTCATTGCCGCAAAAGAGCTCGCTAGAATCGTTATTGATCGCCTGCAAAAAGAAACAAAATGATCAAGTGCAAGGGGAACAGAAAGTGCGGGATGGAGCTCGAAGAAAACCTAGTTATATGGTTTTCAGAATATGAAGCGGCAGACTCCGTCCTGCGAAATAAATAAAATTCTTCGATCTGAGTTCGACAAAATATTTTATTGACAAAAGAGTTCGTCAATCTCAGTATGAAGAAGGGAAAAGTTTTCGTCGTTCTCAGGTCGACAAAAAGTTTCGAAAGCAGTATTGTTGATCTCCGTTCGACGAATAAAACTTCACATATAGAGAGTTCGTTGATCTCGGGTCGACGAATTTTCTCAAGAACTTTTCTCAGTTCGTCAATCTCCGTTCGACAAAATGTGGCAAATTCTACGACCGCAGACAAAAAGTTAAATTAATGCAACTCCATTTATCATACCTAGCTGATTCATAAAAAACAGATGTTTCTTCTCATCTAAGGGTTTGGTGAAGATATCTGCCTTTTGCAAATCAGTAGAGACAGAGGTGAGATTAATTTTATTTTTGTCTACACACTCTTTAATGAAATGATGTCTTACATCTATATGCTTAGTTTTACTATGATGCACTGGATTCTGTACAATAAAAATTGCACTGGTATTCTCACAAAGTGGAGTTGAATTATTTAAGTTGATACCATAATATAGGTGTTGGTTCTGAATCCACATCATCTATGAACAACAACTGCCAGCTGCTATATACTCAACTTCTGCTATTGAAGTGGACACATATGTTTGCTTCGTGCAAAACCAAGACACTAGTCTATCTCCATGGAACTGATATGTCGCTAATGTGCTCTTTTTGTCCACTCTACATCTAGCAAAGTCAGTATCAGAGTATCTATTCAACTCAAATCCTGACTCAGTTGGATACTAGTGTCCTAAATATGGGCAACTCTTTGTATATCTCAAAATCCTTTTTAAGAAAATAAGATGAGATTTTTTATGGTTCACCTGGAACCTAGCACAAATACATATAGCAAACATAATGTCTAGTCTACTTGATGTAAGATATAATATGGACCCAACAATGATCCTATATAATTTCTGATCAATAGGTTTCCCATGTTCATCAGAATCAATCATAGCATTTGTAGCCATAGGTGTTTTCTTCGCTGAAGCATCAGCAATCCCAAACCTTTTTATCATCTACTTAGAATATTTGGATTGGGATATGAAGATGCTATCAGGGGACTGCTTCACTTGGAGACCAAGGAAGTAGGAGAGCTCACCCATGCTACTCATTTCAAACTTGGAATGTATAAGGTTGGAGAACCTTTTGCATAGTTTGGAATCTGTAGAACCAAATATAATGTCATCAACATATATTTGTACTAACAAGATTTTATCATGATGATGCTTGATAAATAAATTTCTATCTACTATGCCTCTAAAAAAGTTATGCTCTAAGAGAAAGCTAGCTAAGGTTTCATACGAAGCTCTTGGAGCTTGCTTTAGACCATAGAGAGCCTTATGCAACTTGAAAACATAAGATGGATGGGATGAAGAGATAAAACCTGGTGGTTGTTTCACATAGACTGTTGAAATTTGTGAGGTGAAAGTGGGTGATGGAGCAGGCTGGGCAGTCTGAGCAGCCTGAGCGGTATGTGTCTGCATCCTGGGCGGACTAATGGTTGCCGCCTGGGTGACCTGGCCTGGTTGGACTTGGTGGCTTGGCTTTTCTTGTGGAGCGGCCTGTGCGGTAGGTAGTTGCGGCCTTGGTGACCTGGCCCGGTTGGTCTTGGTGGCTTGGCTGTTCTTGTGGAGCAGCCTGTGCGGCCTAGTGTGCGCCCTGGATGGTCTATGGCCAAGGGAGTCTTAGCGGCTTGGGCATCTAGTGAAGCGGCCTGAGCGGACTGTGTTTCACAGTCTGTTGGTGGTGCTCAGCTTGGTCTGCGGTCTTGTAGTTAAGCAAGTTCTTTGGGTAACCGGGTGGATCGGAAGTTATATCCGCGGTGTTGTGGTGGACTTGCTTTGCGTCCGCAGAGTCCACTTTTGTGGACTGTCTTTGGAGATGGGCGTTGGTTCTTGCCGAGCTCTCCATGGTGAGATCGATATTTCACATCCTTCTGGCGGATTGTCCTGCTGATTGGCGGTCTGGGTCTCCGGTGTCCGCCGTGCTCGCATCAGTTTCTTCGGCTGCTGGACTTGGTAAAATACTATGACAAGTCAATGGTGTTCGCAGTGTCCGTAGAGTCCGCTGTTGACCGGGCAGACTGCCTGTTGGTCGTGGACTCGTGGAAGACTGTGGCGTTATTGTCGAGCTATGCGGACTGCCATTTTGTCCGCATGCTACACGGACTGTTGCAGTTAGAGTTGTGGCTGTGTCCACGTGCTATGTTGAGTTGCGTACTATTACAGCATTTGTGGTTGTGACCGCGTACTGTGTTGAGTGGCGGACTGGCGATATGCTTGCGCTGGGCGGACTGGCGCTGTGCTTGTGTTGTGTGGGCTGGCTTTGTGCCCGCATGGTGGCGGACTGACTTTGACCTAGCGCCTGACGGTTTTGTCTGGCCAAGTCCTTGCAGACTTGGCGGACTGGGATGTGTTAGTGCGCGGGCTGGGGTGGTGACTCTATTCACTAGGGTGGTGACAACACTCCTCACCTCACCTATAATTAGACCGCCCCCGACATATCTATAGTAACTGAGTGAACAGTAAGTTGAGTCTTGGTTAAGTGTTGTAGTCTGGATTTTCCTATACGCGCGGGTTGAAGAGAACTGTTTGTTGTTTGCAGGTTGCGCGGCTAACACTGAGGAGCCAGGAGTTTGGCTTTGACTGCCGTCAGCAGCAGTGAAGTTTGCGGTTTCAATCAGCGGTCTCAGCAGGTCGCTTCTGCGGCTTGACAGTTTCTCTACTTCAGCTTTTCCAAGTTCAATAACCTATCCGCCGAACTCGGCGGTTTAGGCGGTCTGTTCTTCAGTTCAGCAGCGGCTTGTAGCAGTCATCGAATAACGGCGTGTCCGTGCGACCTTGCGGTCTTAGTGGACTCCGTGTTTTATTCGTCTTCTAGCAGCATCAGCAGTTCGGGCGACCTCGGTGACTTTGGCGGACTGGGCGGTGTCGGCGGTCTCCAGTTCTGTCCGCACAAATTGTTTTGTGATTTTTTCTTGTATTCCTGTATACTGGTGAAATCATGTCTCTCCATGTATACCTCGCTTTGTAAAGAAGAAATAAAAAAATATATGATCAGCATGCCCCGGTGATTGCGTTTGGTTGTTGAGCTTGCTTTCCTGGTTTCCGCATGATCAAGGTGTGATCTTGATAGTTTTGAGGATATTAATTTGGCATTAGACTATCTCGTTGACGACTTTGAGAAAATTCAACATGGTATCAGAGCCAGGTTCAGTTGCTTGAGCGGTGATTAACTTGTGTTGTTGCTCTGTGCTTCTGAAAGCTTAAGCAAGGTTGCTGCAATGGAAGAGAACTATATAAGAGGCCTGGGTATTGAACTCTTTACCATAACTAACTTTAAGAAGTGGAATTCATGCATGAAGATCTTTCTTCTTGGCAAGGAGCTATGGGAGGTCGTCGGTGGTGACAAAAGACAGGAAGTTACTGCTGCGTTTCGGACTGCTGTGTTAAAATTCAACAAACCGCAGACGCCCCCTTGGAAACCCTGTTGAAAACTCAACAGACCGAAGGAGGATACGCCCACTTATAATGTTGAAAGTTTTCCCGGATCGTGGAGTTAGCAGGGGTTATCTCAACAAAGCAGTAACAACCAGCAACACATGCAGCACAAGCTTCTTTATTGATCAAGAGCAAACTTCTTTACAAGGCGAGACATACATGGTGAGACATGCTTCACCAAAACCCAACACCGGGAGAGCAGAGACAGTTACAAAGACAAGAACAAAAACAAGCCGCGCGGACTCAATCAACAAGCCGCCGACCTACTGCTGTGGAGTCCGCTCAGTCCGCCAGGTCGCCAGACCGCAAGCCAAGCCGCGTGGACTCGCCCCTTATTCCAATGCTTAGCTCTTCACCGCCGATCTACAGGCCGCCTGACCGCGAGGTCGCCTAGCCGCCAGACCACAAAAGCTGCGTCACTGAATGGAACAGTCCGCCTGAAGCAGGCGACTTCCTGAACCCCGAACCAAGTTGCCAAAGAGGAGACCGCCTGGTCGCTATCCGCGACCTGCTGTTTACCGCCTGTTGCTTAATCGCAGAGTCCGCACTGTCCCTGACCGCAATCAGAGCCAAGTCCTGGCTTTCCAGCGCTATCCACACAACCTGCACAGCACAACTGGGTCAACTCTCTATCCGCTCGGACACCAAAGTCCAGACCGCAGCAACTTACGCGAGCTCAAATACTGTTCACTTACTTCGGTCTAGGTTAGTTTTCCTGATGTGACATGGGTCCTATTTATCGGCACGATGATGAGTATGGTCACCGCCCTAGCCGATAGGATCACCGCCACATCCCGCAGCAAGAACTAATGTGTCCGCCAGCCCGCGGACACACATTCCAGTTCGCCGCTCCTGTGCAGATAGCCAGTCCGCCCCAGCTTCTCCAAGGCCGGACTCCAATATCCAGCCCGCCTTGTCGCCAGAGGCCAAGCCAGGACCACCACAGCCGGACTCCACAACAGCTGTGTCCGCCAATCTGCGGACAAGGCATCAGCCCGCAAACCCCGAGCCCGCAGCCTCGCCATCAAGGCACCTGCCGGACTCAGCGGACACCCAGCTTCCGTCCGCATATCGCAAGTCCATTGCCTCATTGCCAAGGCACCTCCGGACTTAGCGGACACGCCCATCCAGTCTGCTAACAGCAGACTCCAGTCCGCATCCCTGAGTCAACCTCATCACAAGGCTAAACCGGACGCAGCGGACTCTGGCTCCAGTCCGCACGCTCTTGCACAGGCAATCCTTCAGTCCGTATATCCCCAAGCTAGCAAACAAGGCAACAGTGCTTCTACTAGGCTTGGCGGACTGAGAAACCAGCCCGCGCTCCACTGCGCGATCTCCCCGGACTGAGCCATCCTGGACTTGGTCCAAAAATCACCAAGTCCAGTCCACTGGCCACAAGGGCCAGTCCGCACTTACTGGCGGACACTGGATCTAGCCCGCCATACCGGGCGACCTCCAGTTTCTGTCCGCGCTGACCGGCGGTCTCCGCGGCTTCCACTTGCCGCTTCACTAGAGCAAGACCAAGGCAACTGCCAAACCGGTCTGTCGAGCTCCAGTTCATCAGTCTGCTTCATGCCGGACTCCGCGGATAGCATTCCTATCTGCCAGGTTACTTCCTGGGAGTCAACCGCCTACTGAGCATACACTGTCCTGTCAGACCGCTGCTGCTGTCCGCGTATTCCGCGCGAACAGACCGCCCAGGCCGCCACAGAGCAAACCGCCTGCAACATCCCTGCCGACCTAGCAGTCCGCCAACCCTGTCCGCGTAGTCCGCGCGGATAGGTTTCCCAAGCCTTCCATTCACCCACTTTCACTTCACAGAATTCAACACTCCCCCTTGAAGTGAGAAGTGGTGAATAACTCCAGCAGCTCCTGTAACCTTGCACCTGGTCCTTCCGATAGCATCTACGAAGAGATGTCCAAGACATAGTCCTCGCCCCGCATATCATGGACCATGAGGGAGCCCTCCAGCATCTCCCAAAAGGAGTCATGCTTCCCTCTGCCTTCTTCAGCTTCAACCTCCACTCATGCATCACAGGAGTATCACCAACTTCCTTGGACACAGAAGCCCAAGCCTTGTTATCTCTGAGAGAAGTCACCTCTTCAGACTTGGTGTCAACCACCTCCTTGATTCTAGTGGGGTCATCACAGCCAGAAGAAACTTGCTCGACCTGAGGGCTAACAAGGAAACATGGGACCAAGTCCGCCGTGTTCCCTTCGCTATATCGAGCTGGTGGCTTATTGATCCTCTTCGATCTCCGAAGAACCTGATCATGGATAACCACCTCCGCTGCTTTTGAACCAGCTCCGTTCCCGGGCAAACCCGGAACAATGCTCCCTTTGCTCCCTGAACAAGACGCCTCCTTACTGGAATCAGAAGCACCTGGAGCAATGCTCCCCCTGCTACCTGAACCAGAAGACTCCCCTCTTGAACAAGAACTGCCTGAAACATCGCTCCCCCTGCTTCCTGAACCGGAAGCCTCCGCCTTCGAGCCAGAAGATCCTGGAGCATCGCTCCCCCTTCTTCTCGACTCTGACGCCTTTGCCCCGGAGCTAGAACAACCTGGAACACCTAGTGACTCAGGTAACTCCACTTCCTTAGCAGCAGCCTCCTTCAGCCCATCATCTAACCTGCTTATCTCTAGCTCCACATAAGAGCTACCCCAATACGGCGTCAACTCATCAAAAACAATGTCTCTCGACACTATGAGTTTTTTCGTCGCAGGATCCATACACCTCCATCTTCTTCTCTGCTCATCATACCCAACAAAGACTAGCTTTGTCTTGAGAGCACTGATGACTAGTTTTAGTCATCCTTTTGGGGGGTAATTTAGTTTTCAAAATGCCTAATTTTATTTATATTTTATGTTTGTTATTTCATGTTTGAATGTTTCTTTACAATATTTTAATTCCTAGTGTTATTAGAGTTTTGATATAAAATTCTATATAGTCTTACTATATGTGTTATGTTATTATATATTATGTTATGTTATGATACGTTTTAATTTTAAGGTTGTAATATTTTTATTATTATTGTGTTTAAAAATCTTGTTTTAACTTTAACTTTGTTATGTTATGTTTTAAAATCTATATAGTGTTATGTTATGTTATGTTTGTTTTAACTTTGTTATGACTAATCCATGTCTTGTTTTGTTTTATTTATAGGTTCAAAGCCCACATGGTGCAGCCCACATTGATAAAGCCTACATGATGCAGCCCTCAAGCTCAAACCCGAGCCCATGCAGCCCTCAAGCTCAAACCCGAGCCCCCTATGCAGCCCATTTAAGCCCACATGGCCGGCCACCCCCCTCTCTTTCCTTTATTCTCTTGCCACCTTTCAATCCATGCATGCATCATAATATTTTCTCTCCCTTTCATTTATTGCATACATGCTTTCATTCAAAAGTTCATGCATGGCCGGCCACCCATGATTATATCCCTCTCTCCTCCATTTAATACATGCATGAACTTTCATCCTACATGGCCAAACCCTCCCCTCTCTCTCCCCTTTATTTTCTCTTCCATTTATTCCTCATGCCTCCCCCACTCATCCTCTCTTTCTTATTAATTCCTATCCATGCACCTTGCCACCAATACATTGAACCCACCTCCTCTTTCTTCCCCCTAATTAAATGCCATGCATGCACTCCTCCATATACATGGCCGGCCACCCCCCCTTGCCCCCTCTTCTTCTTTCCATTCTAGAACCTTCCCCCTCATCTATAAAAAGGCACCATGGTCTCATGCTTTGGGGAGTTGGATTTTGGAGAGCAAGTGAAGTTCTAGTTCAAGAAGTGCTTTCTTTTTTTGCTTACATGTTGTTAAGTCTTTATTAGTGTAATCTTTGCTTTTGATAGTGTAATCTTTTCTTAGGTAGCATAATCTTGTCTCCGTATTATTTTGTACTTCTCCGTTTTTATTTATCAATGGAAATGAATTTCTCTTATCTTTCCGTGCTTTCTTTCTTAACTATGCGTAGCTAATTTTCTTTTAGCATTTGATCATGAGGATCCATGATTTGAAATGAGAATTATTTTTATTTCATAGTTTTATTTTTGCGTAATTCTACTCGGTCCTTCTTTGAATAATTATTGTGTCGACTCCGTATTTCCGGTATACGGTTGTAGGCTTATGATCTCATATTCGAGTAGCCGAGAGGCTCGTGGATGTGAAAGATCACTCAAAGAAGGAAGGAGTTGAACGCAACCCTAGAGATAGGACGACGTAAATCCTCCGGATTGGAGTCAAATCCAATAGTGCGGATCACCTCGATAATGCAGCTTTAGGCTTTTTCGATTTGTAAAGAGATTTCGATCGAAGAGTCTATAAGTTAGGAGACCTAATGCTCTAGCGAGATTTTGTCTTATTTTCGGATCCGTCACGGCCGAGTTGGATTTGCAAATTTAAAACTATGCCCTTCTATTTTCTCGTTTCATTTCATGGTGAATCAATGATCGAATGCTAGCTTTTTTTATATAAGTTTTCGTCTCGCAATTTTTCGTTCATTCTACTTTAAAAAAAAATTCTCAAATCCCTTTAGTTTTCCGGTAGGATAATAGTTAGAGCGTGAGTAGAAGTACTTGACAACCCCGTGTTTAAATACGACCTTGGTACTACAATTCGACAGGTACGCTTGCCTGTTCGGGTTTTGGCCCATCAAGTTTTTGGCGCCGTTGCCGGGGAACTTTCTTCGTCAATATTTTGAAAACGCTTGCGCTATTACTTCTCCAAAAATAAAAAAAATTATAATTTATATATTTAAATATTTAAAATCAACCCATTTCACCTTATTTCTACCCCACCTAAAATCTCTCGAAAAGGGTAAGGGGCTTTAAGCGCCACCATTTTACCTAGTACCGGGCGAACCCTTCACCGGGTAGTCCTCGGGAAGTTCGAGAGCCAAGCCGTCTAAAAAAATCTTTTTTTTTTCAAAAAAACAAAACTAAAAAAAAAATTTTTCCTTTCTTTTCCTCTTTTTCTTTCTTTTCCAAGCTTTCATTCTCATCTTCCCTCGTTTTCTTTACTAGTGCATGACCCGAGCGAATCCGTCGCTACTTGTTGATTTGGACCCAGAAATCGAACGCTCCTTTCGGAGACAAATACGATTCGGGGCTTCCACTTCTCAAACAGCGGTTGAGGATTCCTTCGGGGATTGTAATTATTCTGAAATGGGAGATCCCAACCCAGGAATGGCTCAGCAAAGGACTATGTCCGATTATGCTCGACCCAACCTGGAGGGGACTGAAACAAGTATTGTTCGACCTGCAATTGCGAACAATAACTTCGAGCTTAAGCCTAGCATCATACAAATGGTGCAGCAATATGTACAGTTCGACGGATTACAAGATGAAGATCCGAACTTACATATTGCTAATTTTCTTGAAATCTGTGATACCTTTAAAATAAATGGTGTCTCGGATGATGCTATAAGGCTAAGACTCTTCCCCTTCTCCTTAAGAACTAAGGCCAAACAGTGGTTGAGTTCTCTTCCAAGAGGCTCAATCACTACTTGGAACATTTTAACTGAAAAATTTCTTGCTAGATATTTCCCTCCCGCCAAAACTGCTAAGTTAAGAAATGATATCACCTCTTATTCTCAAATTGCTTCTGAGACCCTCTATGACACTTGGGAGAGGTTCAAAGAACTTTTGAGAAGATGCCCTCATCATGCTCTGCCTGTATGGTTACAGGTTCAGACATTTTACAATGGGCTAAATCAAGAAACAAAGCAAATGATAGATGTCGCTTCCGCTGGTTCTTTAGACCGCAAAACTCCGGAAGCCGCTCTTGAGCTTATCGAGGACATGGCGATGAACACTTATCAGTGGAATTCGTCCAGGTCTCGCCCATCTAAACCTGCAGGTATCTATGAAGTGGATTCGGTTTCGCAACTGGCGCTACAAGTGGAAATATTAAACAAGAAGATTTCGGAGATGACTGCTTCCTCCGCCGCTAAGGTATATGAAAATGTGAATGCTGCTGCTGCCGAGCAGGTGGATTATCTGGGGAACATACCCAGGCCTGCTCAAAATAATTCTGCAAACAATTTTTCTGCTTTTCCGAATTTTTCTTCTCCGCCTGGTTTTTCTTCTTCTTCTAATTCTTATCACCCCGGATGGCGTAACCATCCAAATTTCTCGTGGAGTAATAATGCTAACACCATACTCCCACCGCACGATTTTACACCACCACCACCTCCGCAACAAAATTTTCAAAAACCTTCCCCTTTGGAAGAGATCCTCGCTAAATATATAAGCTCGAACGATGCCACTATTAGAAGTTTAACAGGATCAATGAAAAACTTAGAAAATCAAGTCGGCCAACTCGCTAAGGCCTTTTCCGAGAGACCACCTGGAACTCTTCCCTCGAACACTGAGCCTAACCCAAGGGAACACGCAAATGCGATTTCCCTTCGGAGCGGTAAAGTTGTTAACGAGCCCACCACAAGGGAAGAGCCAAAGGTGATTGTCCCTCCTGTTGTAGAAGCAATTACCCCTACGGAAAATGATAAAACAAATTTTGAAAATGAAAAATCTACTTTAGATAAAGAAAAAGATGTTTCTATTTTTTCTAATGATGACGTTCAAAATGATGCTCCGCTTATCATAAAGGAATTTCCGCCACCACCTTATCCGGCCCGACTTAGGAAAGAAAAACTAGATGATCAATACCAACGCTTCCTTGAAATGTTCAAACAAATTCATATTAATTTACCATTTCATGAAGCGATTAGTCAAATGCCTAAGTACGCCAAATATCTTAAAGATTTATTAACGAACAAAAAGAAATTAGAACATTTATCGCATGTAACGTTAAATGAAGAATGCTCGGCGGTCGTTAAAAACTCTACTCTTCCTAAAAAGATAAACGATCCGGGTAGTTTTTTCATTCCTTGCGTCTTTGGTGATTTATTCGTTAAACATGCGCTAGCGGATCTAGGTGCGAGCATCAATTTGATGCCTTTTTCATTATTTAAAAAGCTAGGTTTGGGCACTCTGAGCCCTACAAGAATGAGTATCCAATTAGCTGATAGGTCTATCAAGTATCCACTAGGTATCGTTGAGGACGTGCTAGTAAAGGTCGACAAATTCATCTTCCCGGTGGATTTTGTCATTCTTGATATTGAAGAGGACATCGAGGTCCCTCTTATCCTTGGTCGACCTTTCCTAGCCACCGCTCGCGCAATTATAAATGTGAGTGAGGGAAAACTTTTTCTGCATGTAGGAGATGAGGAAGTAATATTTGATATTAATAAATCTATGAAAAACTCTTTACAAAATGATGACTCTTGTTTTTTCATTGATGATTTAAAAGAAGACTCCTATTTCCCTCCAAATGATCTTTCTTCTTCCTTTTTTGGACCATCATCAACTATTTTTGAAAACACAGTTATGTCCGTACAAACACCATTCGAAAATGACTCTGATTTTGGACAACAAAATCTTATTTTTGAAAATGATAAAAATTTGCCAAATTATTTTGAAAAACCACCTGACCCTGCAGAAACAAATTATCATGTTAAGAACTTCCGCCAGCATAAAAATTTTAAACCGGGCGATCAGGTTCTTCTTTTAAATTCACGTTTACGTATTTTCTTTGGAAAATCTAAATCTCGTTGGTCTGGACCGTTTGCGGTCAAGGATGTTTCTTATGATGGAACTGTGCTACTTTCACACCCCGATAAGGGGGACTTTAAAGTTAATGGTCATAGACTTAAACTCTATTTCTCTAATGATTCTGTGACTCCTGCCAAGGAGAATCTTCTTTTTGATTCTTAGTTCTCTTATTTTCTAATGGACATTTTCGTTTTGGACTTATTATCATTATTCTGAAACTCTTTTATTCGGACTTTAAATGATTGTAATAAAAACCATTATCGGGCATCTGCCCATGGACTCTATCTATTTTTTGCTTTTATTTTGCTCTTCCTACCGGAGGCCAATCAAGTCCATGTTCGTGGTCGCCGCTCCGCCGTTGCTGATACCAGACGGATCAAGTCATACCTGCTGACGATCAAGTACTCTAAAAAGCAAGCATGGGGGAGCGACATCCGCCTTCATCTCACGAACCCGGGGAAGTCCTGTTCTTAATTATTTACTTTTCCTGCATTTTTCTTTTTCTCTTATTCTCAATCCCCTTCTCTTTTTCTTTATGTTTTCTTCATTGAGGGCAATGAAGGATTTAAGCATGGGGGGGTCTAGTAGTCTTTTGGTCTTTTCTTTTTTGTTCTTCTTCTTTCATAAGAAAAATATTATGTTTTATATTAGTAGAGTATAGTATGATATGTCATCAAAATCCAAAAAATTATAAAATATAAAACTCAAAAAAAATTAGAAAAACAAAAATCAAAAAAAAAATTTGTGCTAAAATCTATTTGAAAAACAAAACCTAAAATTATTTTTATCTTTATTTTTATGTTTCTTCTAGTGATGTGTAGGCCCGTGCGGTTTCTTAGTTCTATTTAGATTTCTTTGAATTGGTTTTCTAAATTTATCAGTTTAACATAGCTTAGTCTACTAGTTTCTTTTTCTTAAATATAGGCATCCGATTTTTACGTTATAAGTAGCAATTTGTAGTTATGTCTTTTTATTCGGTTAGTTGCTTACGAATGGTTGCTAGGTATCATTAGCTCTTTTTCATTTGCGAGGTAGTCTTTCTTGGTGTCTAGAACTTGTACCAAGCTACTCTCGAAGCATTTGCGCCGTTTTTACGTTCTTTAGAAATGATTTAGGCCACCATTTGAATAGTTTGAGCTTTTCTTGCCCACCAAAAACAAAACCCTTGCAAAACAATTTTGGGCCTTTTCCTTTTTTCCTTGTTTTAGCTCCACCTTTCATTTCATTATATTCACCAAAGCCAAATATCTTTCCTATTTTTGCACTATAAAATTGAGCTTAAAAATTATTTTTGTGGGAAGGGTATTATCTTTGAAATGAATAGAAAATTCTCAAGCTTATTTTTGGAGCTTTCTTATCAAATGTTATTCAAAAGGAAAAAATGAGAAAGAAAAAAAAATATATCATTAAAAAAATCAAAAAAAAAAATGAATGCAAAAAGTTTATGTTTGGCCAAATTTATAAAAGAAAAAAATTTTCATGGCCTTTTTGTTGTAGTTTCATATTGGAGAAATGACATACTCATTACTTCTCATTTTTTTTTATTATGCCTTATTTTATTTTTGAGCTCACCTTGGTTTAGTGCCTAAAACTTTCATGTTTATCTTTGATTCCACTTCCTAATCATTTACCTAAGCCAAGTTTTAATGCCTAGTAGAAGTCCTAATGATCTTAGAACTTAATTTCGCGTAGTGGAGAAAGTGTGAACGTACAAGCCTATGGCCACCATCATTGATGGATTTCTTTGGAGGTTATCTTGGAGTGTCTTAGGGATAATGTTTATCTAGCAACCGAGTAGTTTGTTAATGCGCCGTTTATTTAGAACCTCTACTTTTTGTTGTCCTTATTTTCATTTATTTTGGATGCCTTGTTTTTAAGATTTAGAAATGTGTAGACTTTTCTTATGTTCTAATGATATCTTTAGGTCTCCACTTTCAAGTTTTCTACTGTGCACTTCTCACCCCACTAGTTGTTAACATAGGAATTAGGATAGTTTAATTTTTCATGTTTTGTTTTTCTTAATTATGAAACCTAAATTAGCTTTGTTTATTTTCTATTTCCTACCCTAGTTTTTATTTCTATTTGCTTGAGGGCAAGCAAATGTCTAAGCATGGGGGAATTTGATGACTAGTTTTAGTCATCCTTTTTGGGGGTAATTTAGTTTTCAAAATGCCTAATTTTATTTATATTTTATGTTTGTTATTTCATGTTTGAATGTTTCTTTACAATATTTTAATTCCTAGTGTTATTAGAGTTTTGATATAAAATTCTATATAGTCTTACTATATGTGTTATGTTATTATATATTATGTTATGTTATGATACGTTTTAATTTTAAGGTTGTAATATTTTTATTATTATTGTGTTTAAAAATCTTGTTTTAACTTTAACTTTGTTATGTTATGTTTTAAAATCTATATAGTGTTATGTTATGTTATGTTTGTTTTAACTTTGTTATGACTAATCCATGTCTTGTTTTGTTTTATTTATAGGTTCAAAGCCCACATGGTGCAGCCCACATTGATAAAGCCTACATGATGCAGCCCTCAAGCTCAAACCCGAGCCCATGCAGCCCTCAAGCTCAAACCCGAGCCCCCTATGCAGCCCATTTAAGCCCACATGGCCGGCCACCCCCCTCTCTTTCCTTTATTCTCTTGCCACCTTTCAATCCATGCATGCATCATAATATTTTCTCTCCCTTTCATTTATTGCATACATGCTTTCATTCAAAAGTTCATGCATGGCCGGCCACCCATGATTATATCCCTCTCTCCTCCATTTAATACATGCATGAACTTTCATCCTACATGGCCAAACCCTCCCCTCTCTCTCCCCTTTATTTTCTCTTCCATTTATTCCTCATGCCTCCCCCACTCATCCTCTCTTTCTTATTAATTCCTATCCATGCACCTTGCCACCAATACATTGAACCCACCTCCTCTTTCTTCCCCCTAATTAAATGCCATGCATGCACTCCTCCATATACATGGCCGGCCACCCCCCTTGCCCCCTCTTCTTCTTTCCATTCTAGAACCTTCCCCCTCATCTATAAAAAGGCACCATGGTCTCATGCTTTGGGGAGTTGGATTTTGGAGAGCAAGTGAAGTTCTAGTTCAAGAAGTGCTTTCTTTTTTTGCTTACATGTTGTTAAGTCTTTATTAGTGTAATCTTTGCTTTTGATAGTGTAATCTTTTCTTAGGTAGCATAATCTTGTCTCCGTATTATTTTGTACTTCTCCGTTTTTATTTATCAATGGAAATGAATTTCTCTTATCTTTCCGTGCTTTCTTTCTTAACTATGCGTAGCTAATTTTCTTTTAGCATTTGATCATGAGGATCCATGATTTGAAATGAGAATTATTTTTATTTCATAGTTTTATTTTTGCGTAATTCTACTCGGTCCTTCTTTGAATAATTATTGTGTCGACTCCGTATTTCCGGTATACGGTTGTAGGCTTATGATCTCATATTCGAGTAGCCGAGAGGCTCGTGGATGTGAAAGATCACTCAAAGAAGGAAGGAGTTGAACGCAACCCTAGAGATAGGACGACGTAAATCCTCCGGATTGGAGTCAAATCCAATAGTGCGGATCACCTCGATAATGCAGCTTTAGGCTTTTTCGATTTGTAAAGAGATTTCGATCGAAGAGTCTATAAGTTAGGAGACCTAATGCTCTAGCGAGATTTTGTCTTATTTTCGGATCCGTCACGGCCGAGTTGGATTTGCAAATTTAAAACTATGCCCTTCTATTTTCTCGTTTCATTTCATGGTGAATCAATGATCGAATGCTAGCTTTTTTTATATAAGTTTTCGTCTCGTAATTTTTCGTTCATTCTACTTTAAAAAAAAATTCTCAAATCCCTTTAGTTTTCCGGTAGGATAATAGTTAGAGCGTGAGTAGAAGTACTTGACAACCCCGTGTTTAAATACGACCTTGGTACTACAATTCGACAGGTACGCTTGCCTGTTCGGGTTTTGGCCCACCAAGCACCCAGAGAGTATATATAGCAGGTAGATCCAAACACCCGAAGGTGCTTCACTGAGGGCTTCACTCCGAACATCAGCTCATAAGGAGTCTTCACTATGATCGGACTAAGAGGCATCCGGTTGATTACATGAGCAGCACAGGCCATTCCTTCCGCCCAAAGAGCCTTCAGAACGCCTTTACTCTGAAGCCAACACTTGCAGGTCTCCGTTAACCAACGGATCATCCGAGCTGCAATACTACCCTGTTGTGAAGTATGTCCACAAGAAATCTCCATCCGGATCCCTTGCTTCCTGCAAAAGTGTGAGAACTCGGTTGAGCCAAACTCACCACCGATACTTGTCCTCAACACCTTGATCCTCCGGCCAAGCTGGCCTTCCACAAGCTTCTTGAACTCCACAAACAAGCGTACCATGTTGGACTTCATCTTCATAACTATACCCAAGTATACCTAGAATAGTCATCAACCAATATCAGCATGAACCTGCTGCCTCCAAGACTGGCCGTGACGGTCGGTTCCACCAGAGCACAATGGACAACCGCCAATGGTGCATTACATCTGGATTGTGCTTTGTCAACCATGAAGCGATAGGCTCCACTTTCCTGACATCCCGCACACCCCCGACCATCGCCATAGGATGACAACCTAGGCAAGCCTCTTACGAGTCTTCTTTCCGCCATTGCTTTCAGCTTGTCCATCCCTACATGCCCCAGTCTTTCATGCCAGATAGCTGCACTATCACTGACATTCATCCGATCAACTCCAGAACTAGTTGATATCCCAACTACGTTCTTCTCCTTCCTCCCTACATGAGCTACGTTCGCCGAGAGCAAGACAACCTTGCACTCCTTCCGAAGATGACCATGCTGCTTGCATTTATAGCACCTTGGTCCTTCCTTCCTCTTCCTATCACGCCTAGGAGAAACACTCCTTTCTTCCTGATACGAAGTAGAGGGACCATCTTCAGCAGCAACCTTCACCTTCTCCCTGAACAACCCATCAAGGGAAGTCCAAACCTCCGCAGCTGACCGACATCCACTGATGTGGTCCAAGAGCTCCGATGAGATCACCTGCTTGAGAATAGACTCCGCTTTCGCATTTGTATCCTTCCAAGCTCTCATCGCCTCAGCATTGCCAGCAGTATCCTCTTGTCTTCCTGCTCCACATACAACCTCCCAAAGGTCCTCGCCAAGAAGAAAGCTCTTCATACAGGACTTCCACCGTTCACAGTTCGTCTCTGTAAGAAGATCAATTCCAAGACAACTTGCTTCCTCCACTGCCATGGTTCTACCACTGGTTTCCTCTATAGAAGAGCAACTACTTCCATTGAGCACTGCTTGACCACTCCAACAACCTGCCTCTGATACCATGTTAAAATTCAACAAACCGCAGATGCCCCCTTGGAAACCCTGTTGAAAACTCAACAGACCGAAGGAGGATACGCCCACTTATAATGTTGAAAGTTTTCCCGGATCGTGGAGTTAGCAGGGGTTATCTCAACAAAGCAGTAACAACCAGCAACACATGCAGCACAAGCTTCTTTATTGATCAAGAGCAAACTTCTTTATAAGGCGAGACATACATGGCGAGACATGCTTCACCAAAACCCAACACCGGGAGAGCAGAGACAGTTACAAAGACAAGAACAAAAACAAGCCGCGCGGACTCAATCAACAAGCCGCCGACCTACTGCTGTGGAGTCCGCTCAGTCCGCCAGGTCGCCAGACCGCAAGCCAAGCCGCGCGGACTCACCCCTTATTCCAATGCTTAGCTCTTCACCGCTGATCTGCAGGCCGCCTGACCGCGAGGTCGCCTAGCCGCCAGACCGCAAAAGCTGTGTCACTGAATGGAACAGTCCGCCTGAAGCAGGCGACTTCCTGAACCCCGAACCAAGTTGCCAAAGAGGAGACCGCCTGGTCGCTATCCGCGACCTGCTGTTTACCACCTGTTGCTTAATCGCAGAGTCCGCACTGTCCCTGACCGCAATCAGAGCCAAGTCCTGGCTTTCCAGCGCTATCCGCACAACCTGCACAGCACAACTGGGTCAACTCTCTATCCGCGCGGACACCAAGGTCCAGACCGCAGCAACTTACGCGAGCTCAAATACTGTTCACTTACTTCGGTCTAGGTTAGTTTTCCTGATGTGACATGGGTCCTATTTATAGGCACGATGATGAGTATGGTCACCGCCCTAGCCGATAGGATCACCGCCACATCCCGCAGCAAGAACTAATGTGTCCGCCAGCCCGCGGACACACATTCCAGTTCGCCGCTCCTGTGCAGATAGCCAGTCCGCCCCAGCTTCTCCATGGCCGGACTCCAATATCCAGCCCGCCTTGTCGCCAGAGGCCAAGCCAGGACCACCACAGCCGGACTCCACAACAGCTGTGTCCGCCAATCTGCGGACAAGGCATCAGCCCGCAAACCCCGAGCCCGCAGCCTCGCCATCAAGGCACCTGCCGGACTCAGCGGACACCCAGCTTCCGTCCGCATATCGCAAGTCCATTGCCTCATTGCCAAGGCACCTCCGGACTTAGCGGACACGCCCATCCAGTCTGCTAACAGCAGACTCCAGTCCGCATCCCTGAGTCAACCTCATCACAAGGCTAAACCGGACGCAGCGGACTTTGGCTCCAGTCCGCACGCTCTTGCACAGGCAATCCTTCAGTCCGCATATCCCCAAGCTAGCAAACAAGGCAACAACGCTTCTACTAGGCTTGGCGGACTGAGAAACCAGCCCGCGCTCCACTGCGCGATCTCCCCGGACTGAGCCATCCTGGACTTGGTCCAAAAATCACCAAGTCCAGTCCACTGGCCACAAGGGCCAGTCCGCACTTACTGGCGGACACTGGATCTAGCCCGCCATACCGGGCGACCTCCAGTTTCTGTCCGCGCTGACCGGCGGTCTCCGCGGCTTCCACTTGCCGCTTCACTAGAGCAAGACCAAGGCAACTGCCAAACCGGTCTGCCGAGCTCCAGTTCATCAGTCCGCTTCATGCCGGACTCCGCGGATAGCATTCCTATCCACCCGGTTACTTCCTGGGAGTCAACCGCCTGCTGAGCATACACTGGCCTGTCAGACCGCTGCTGCTGTCCGCGTAGTCCGCGCGAGCAGACCGCCCAGGCCGCCATAGAGCAAACCGCCTGCAACATCCCTGCCGACCTAGCAGTCCGCCAACCCTGTCTGCGTAGTCCGCGCGGATAGGTTTCCTAAGCCTTCCATTCACCCACTTTCACTTCACAGAATTCAACATGATGAGCATGTGAGAGTCTGGAGGAAAACAAATGCAAAGGCTGAGTTTACCCTCAAGAGGGTTGTTTCACTAGAGCTGTTTGATCACATCATTGGATGTGAGTCGGCTGCTGATATTTGGACAACTGTTGATGGGTTGTTCAACATGAAGAATGTGGCGAGGCTATAATTCCTTGAGAATGAGTTTGCTAGGAGAACACAAGGAGACCTGACCATCTCGAAGTTCATTCTGAAGATGAAGAGCATGTGTGCTGAGATATCAGCGCTTGATCCTGATGAGCCTATCTCTGAGGCTAAGTTGAAAAGACACATAATCCGTGGTTTATAGGAGTATGTTGCCTTTGTAACTTCTGTTCAAGGCTGGGCAACTCAGCCATCTCTGTTGGAGCTTGAGAACCTACTTGCTTCGCATGAAAGTTTGGCAAGACAGATGGCAGGAGTGACTATCTCTGAAATAGTTAGTGAAGCGCTGTTCACGGGCAAGAAGAAGAAGAGATGGGCCGGAAAGAAGAAAATACTGCTGCTGAAAATGAGCCTTCAACTTCTTATCAACTAGAGAGGAGCGCTGCTCCTAAGAAGGATTGGAAGAAGAACTTAAAGTGCTACAGGTGTCATAAGCGGGGACACTTCAAGCATGACTGCAAGGTCAAACTGCAGCCTGGGCATGCTGCAGGCAAGGAGGAAGCTTGCTTGAGTACTGAAGAAGCTGGATGGGGCGGAGCTTTCATGACGGGCACTTGTGTCCGTGCTTTGTCCGGTGTCGACTTCAACGACGAGTGGATCATGGACTATGGGTGTGGTCATCACATCACCGGAGACAAGTTGAAGTTCTCTTCTCTGCAAGCCTACTGATGTAACAAAGCTATTATAAAACTGATAATACGTAAGGGACAAAAGGACATGACAACAATGATACATTACTCATAAAGGCTTATTAAGTTTTGAACTATTATTGCTTGGAGAGCAATTATGTATTGCTAGATGTCACTCATTTTTTGTGAGACTTTTGTTTGATACATTCAAGATCAAGTAGGAGACTATTGGTGTTACCATGGTGATCTGGAAGTGGTCAAACAGGTTGTTTCATTGCCAAAGTGATTTGATCTTGTAGGGTCGCACATAAGAGCATTTGGAGAAGTTGGAGGAATGGATTGTGTCGGTCTTACACATATGTAATCAGTGAAGGACCAAGCACTTGACTTATTGGAATTCGTCGAGACATCTCTTTGATTCGTCGAGAGTGTCGAGATATCATAGCTGACTCGTCAAGACCCCAAGCTAAGGCGTCGAGTTCGTCGAGACCTCACAGCTAAGGCATCGAGTTCGTCAAGAAATCACAGCTAAGGCGATGAGTTCGTTGAGACCTCACAGCTAATGTGTCAAGTGTGTCGAGACTTCACAGCTAAGGCATCAAGACCTCACAGCTAAGGCGTTGAGTGCATCAAGACATCAGCTGATTCGTCGTGACATCTCGTCGATTCATCGAGTCATCTTTTTTGCTCGTCATGTCATCTTTGTTAATGATTCATCGAGTTAATTCCATTAGATCTGGGTCTACGGATAGCGATGGATAAAGCCAATTTATACTCCTGGGTATATATCTTTACTATATAAGGAAACTCCTAATCGCTCAATGGTGTAACATTTTAATCCCGGAATGCCCTCATAAAACTAGCTTTGGTGAGTTAATTTAAGGGTATTTTTGTCTTTTAACTGGATTTGGGCTGAATTAAAAGATCTTTCATCGTTTCCTACACTATTCATCTACCTCAAAATCTCGATAGCCATTCTTCCTCACTATAGCGAGAGCCTTCACAGGTTAGGTCTTGCGCTTTTTTGGCTTCTTTCTCCCGATCGCAGCAATGGGCGGCTCCACAGGATATGTCTTCTTCCACCTAATGGCTCTTCTTGGCTTCTTCCTCCCCATCGTAGTGATTTGTGCCTCCGCAAGGTTCGGTATTCTTCCTCCTAATGGAGATGCTTGGCTTCTTCCTCCCCATCGCAGCGATTGGCGCATCCGCAAGGTTCGGTCTTCTTCCTCACTATTCATCTGCCTCAAAAACCAGATACCCATTCTTCCTCCCGAGAGCGAGAACCTTCGCAGGTTAGGTCTTGCGCTTTTTTGGCTTCTTTCTCCCGATCACAGCAATGGGTGGCTCCACAGGATAGGTCTTCTTCCTCCTAATGGCTCTTCTTGGCTTCTTCCTCCCCATCGTAGTGATTTGTGCCTCCGCAAGGTTTGGTAATCTTCCTCCTAATGGCGTTGCTTGGATTCTTCCTCCCCATTGCAGCGATTGGCGCCTCCGCAAGGTTCTGTCTTCTTACTCCAACAAGACTTAAAATAGGGCCATTTTGGATCAGCCAATCGGACTAGAGAAAAGCAGGAAGACGACCAAGATCACATTCATATTTTCCCGCTCCTCCACTTCCTCCTCGCCACAATACTCTCCAAATCTTTGCGACAAGGAAGTTTTCAAGTAATTTCTAATATCTCCCTTTCTCTTCCTCCTGTGCGCTCTCTCTCTAGCTCACTCTATCCTTCTCTACAAAGGAAGAGAAGAAGAAGAAGAAGCTCTGTAGATGTTGTTATTTTCGTTGTTTCTCGGAATGGGTTGAAATTTGATTTATAATGCCTGAGCGCAATTAAATTTCACCTGCTCCTCAACTTCCTCCTCGCCATTACACTAACCAAATTGAATTATGAAATTATCCAACACTTTTGATTTGAGCATTTGCCTTATTGTTGTTGATCAGCTATGATTGTTATCTTGAAAGCTAAGGTAGCAGATTGTTATCATGATTGCTATCATGAAAGCCTTCTCCTTTTTTTTCATTAATGCATATAGATGCTACTGCTGCATATATTTACCAATTTTATCAATAGATACTACACCATACAATAGTTGACAGAGAAGAGTGGATCTATAACATTGGAATCATACTTCTTCAACTCATTTCGGGTCAAGAACCGATATCAAATGAACAAACCGATATCAAATGAACAATTTGCTGCCAACTACCGCAATATTTTTACCTGGGTTAGTTCCTGAAAACTGCTTTTATATCTTATATGCTTACCTTCTATTTTTCATGTTGATGCATAAAGATGACCTTGCTGAAACCTAGACCTATTTTTTTGATGCCCAAGCATCAACACCAATTTTCATTGATCCCCTGTCCAACCCTTTTGCATCTAAGTTTTGATTTAATCTGTAACTTTTTAATCAAACTGCACAGATCCACGCATCATCGCTACTACCTCTGCATTTGTTCATAATCTCCAGGGAATGCTGAATTAATGGGTATCACACATCACATCACTTACAATTCCTCACTTTAATTTTTTGCAATATTTCACCTCAAGGGGTTTTTGTTTACAGAATATGGAAAATGATGATTTTTTGTAGAAGTCATAAGGACCAACATTCCTCATATTAGTTGAAAAGCAAAAAAAAAAGATGCAATTGAGGTATGCTTACGTCTACCCATAATTTATTTCATTTTTATGCTTCATCTGACGTACTTCATCCGGAATACAATATTTAAAATGAGCATTTTTCCAATTTTTACAATGAGCAAGTTTTTATTCTAAAAAAAGAGCATGTTTTCTTAAATTCAAAACTTATTCTAACAATGTCTTGGGATGCTTTGTTTAGGAAACTATCTCATAGTCCCCCAATCCATCAAAACTTAAGTTGAGAAATGTGAATGATGGAAGTTCACTCCAAAATTTATCTAACATTATTAGAATCTAGAAGCTAATAAATCATGATTTTATGAGTTATGATGAATTTGAAGAGTGTCAGGCATACATATTGGCGACTATAATGATTTCATGAATTGTTTATATTTTACCCGATTTTAAATAATTGAAAATTGCATGGTGATGGGTTTTCCATTCAGGTTATGTTTTATATTTTTGTGTTTACTTGACCTATACAATAATGTTTGAAAAGTAAATGG
Organism: Platanthera guangdongensis; assembly: GCA_039583875.1. Lineage (NCBI taxonomy): Eukaryota > Viridiplantae > Streptophyta > Magnoliopsida > Asparagales > Orchidaceae > Platanthera > Platanthera guangdongensis. Next base: position 219,913,261 of record CM077151.1, read on the forward strand.
TGTAAGAAAATTACTTTATTATAAGTACACATGTTTTAAGTGAATATTTGGTTGTTGAAGATTACTTCATTTCAAGATATTAAATTTTTTATATCAAATCATTTGCAAGAGAAAGAGTGCAGCGCAATACTATAATTGTTAAATTTTCTCAACGTGGTCAGCAAGATAGCCCAAACACCAAATTAATATCTTCGGAACTACCCAGTTCGCACGCTGAACCTGCGGAAAACCCAAGGACTAGAGGTTGCACCCAACAAAACAATGGAAGCACAAGAAGGTCTTATTATGCATTCACTTCTTTACAATCCGAGGCATACATAGCGAGACATGATTTCGCTAGTATTACAGCTGTAAACAGAAAGAACCAAAAAACAAGCCGGGCGGACAGCACTCCAGTTCGCCGAGACCGCGAGGTCGCCGAGACCGCCGAGACCGCTGAGCTCGCCCAAGCTATGCTGCAATCCGCCGAATACCACGGAGTCCGCCGAAGCCGCGAGGCCGCGCGGACAAACCGTTATTCGCCTCCTGCTGAACCCGAACTGAGGAACTCCCCTACCCGCCTGAAACCGGCGGACAGGTTATTGAAGCTGGGAAAGTTGAAACAGAACTGACAAGCCGCAGAGCGACCTCCTGCTGAGTCCGCAGAGACCGCACACTTCCAAGCACTGACCGAAGTCACAGCCAAACTCCTGTCTCCTTGAAGTTATCCGCGCGACGTTACTTAGGTTACTGTAGATGTGCCAGGGGGGTCCTATTTATAGGCCAGGTGAGGAGTGTGGTCACCGCCCAAGAGATAGCGACACCGCCCCAGTCCGCGCGAACACAAACGACCGTCCGCTCAGTCCGCGAGGACTTGGCCAGTCACCAAGGGAAACCGCCAGGAGCAAGGCAACCATTGACGAACCCTCTACAGTCCGCCCAAGCTAAGCGGACAAGGCACCAGCCCGCAAAGCTCCAACTGCTTCAGGACAGCACCCTCTTCAATGGCAGTCCGCACCAACCCGAGGCAGTCCGCAAGACTCACACCTCAATCCGCCACAAGTCCATGACCAAAGGCAGACAGCAACAGTCCGCCCGGTCACAGCGGACTTCGCGGATACGGCGGACACCATGAACTTGGCACAATGTGTGACCAAGTCCAAAACCATCAAGGGCCAGTGCGAGCATGGCGGACACAAAGTCCCGTCCGCCAAACACCCTAGCACAGACCGCAACCAGTCCGCAAGCTCCTCGCACTTGTCCAACACAGCAGCTTCCTCCCGGACTCCAAACACCAGTCCGCCAACTGGTCTCCACAGCAAGACCTGCTGTAACACCTGAGCTCGACAAGGCCTCAGCCAAGCTCAAAGGCCCAGTCCGCAACAGCCCAAACCGCGGACACACCAGTCCGCAAGGCTTCCCGCGAACTCGAACCAACTCGCCAACAGCGCAAGCTTGCACCCGCGACCACTGAGCAAAGCATCAGTCCGCAAGCCTCTCTATCCGCAGATACCAGGCCGCACCAAACCGCGGACTCCATGCAACAACCCGCTCAGAACACAGCCGGCTTCCACCAGACTTTTCACCAGGCCGCAAACCTCAGTCCGCCCAGTCCGCCAAAGCTGTCCGCCACAGGCCGCGCGGCCTGTCCCGTCACCCACTTCCACTTCACAAATTTCAACACTCCCCCTTGAAGTGAGAAGTGGTGACCAAGCCCAGCAAGCTGCGCAAGCGTTCAAAGGGCCCCTTCGACAGCGGCTTCGTGAAGATGTCAGCAAGATTATCTTCACTCCGAACATGCCCGACCAGCAGAGACCCCTCCAACACCTTCTCCCTGATGAAGTGGTGATCAATCTCTATATGCTTGGTCCTGGCGTGACACACTGGATTGTTTACCAGTTTGAGAGCACTCTCATTGTCACCCCGGAGTAAAGTAGGCCCTTGCACTTCTTCATGAACATCCTCTATGAGTCTCCTCAACCAAACGGCTTCCCGAGCAGCCAAGGCCGAAGCCTTATACTCCGCCTCCGTGGTTGAAACCGACACCGAGTCCTGCTTCTTGCTACACCACGAGATGCTAGCTGAACCGCAAGTGAACACATAACCTGAAGTAGACCTTCGATCATCCGAATCACCGCCATAGTCAGCATCCGTGTACCCGAGCAACGCAAACTCCGCATCCCTTCCATAGAGGAGTCCCATCTCAGAAGTCACCTTGACATACTTCAGAATTCCCTTCGCCGCCACTAGATGAGATTGCCTTGGTTCAGCCATATACCGACTTACTCGGCCAACAGCATAAGCTATATCCGGCCTTGTAATCGTCAGGTAAATCAAGCTCCCAACAAGAGCCCTAAACACCAAGGGATCATTAAGAACCCTTCCCTCATCCCGTCGAAGCTTCAGCCCAGATTCCAGTGGAGTAGAGCACTTCTTCCCTTCGCCCATGCCAAACCGCTTCACAATACGATCAGCATACCCTTTCTGGCTAATGAGAATCCCGCACTCCTTCCTCTCCACTTCCAGACCAAGAAAGTGATGCAACTCTCCCAAGTCTTTCATCTCGAAGCGTATAGCAAGCTCTCCCCTGAGCCTTGCTACTTCCTCCTCCGAGTTCCCTGTGATGATCATGTCATCCACATACAGTAGGACCAAGACTCTTAGCTCTCCCTTCTTCTTGACGAACAAGCTTGAGTCCGAGTTAGAAGCCAGGTATCCACAGAATTGCAAGTACTCTGCAATCTTCCCATACCACGCTCGAGGAGCTTGCTTCAACCCATAGAGAGCCTTCCTGAGTTTGCAGACATAATCCGGATGCTTTTCAGAGACAAAACCAAGCGGCTGATCCATGAAGATGTCCTTGTCAATCTCTCCGTAAAGAAAGGCATTCTTCACATCGAGTTGCCACAACCTCCATCCCTTGCTAGCAGCCAAGGCGATCACCACTCTTACAGACGTCATCTTCGCAACTGGACTAAATGTCTCCTCATAGTCTTCTCCATACTGCTGTGAGAATCCTCTTGCGACCAGGCGAGCCTTGAACCGATCAATGCTCCCATCAGCCTTCTTCTTCAACTTATACACCCACTTGCAAGTAACCGGAGTAATGCCATCAACCTTGGGCACAAGGTCCCAGGTTTCATTCTTCTTCAGAGCATCAATCTCTTCCTTCATGGCATCATCCCACTCCTTCACTCCAGTGGCCTCGTTGAAGTTTGCAGGCTCTCGCTCATCCAGAGGACCTGCAAAGAAGCAGGAGACAAATCTCACTGCATTTCCATCACAGTACCGAGCCGGTGGCTTAACCACCCTCTTCGATCTCCGAAGACACGGCTCCTTGCTCACGGTTTCCGTTGCTTCTTCAGGCTCCACTCCTACCTGGGGCAAGCATTGAGCAGTGCTCCCCCTGCTTCCTGAGCCAGAAGGCTCAGCCTCGGAGTTCGAAGCAACAGGAGCTGCTGGTGAAACAGCAAGCTCCTCTTCCAAGCCTTCAGCAGCCTCCACCGGTGCTTCATCAACCTTGCTACTTCCAGTTAGCTCCACCGAGCCACCTCCATATGACGTCAGCTCGTCAAAGACAACGTCTCTTGACACCACGAACTTCTTCGTCACAGGGTCCATGCACTTCCATCCCTTCTTCCGCTCATCATAGCCAACAAAGACAAGTTTCCTTGCCTTCGCATCCAGCTTTGTCCGTGAAGCATCCGGGACATGCACGTAGCAAGTTGAACCGAACACCCGAAGGTGTCCAACACTCGGCTTCTCCTTCAGCAACAGCTCAATAGGAGTCTTCATGTTGATAGGGCTGAGTGGCATCCGGTTGATAACATAAGCAGCACAAGACATTCCCTCCGCCCAAAAGGACCTTGGGATATCTTTCGCATGCAGCCAGCATTTGCAGGTTTCCGTCAAATGACGGATCTTCCGCTCCGCTACCCCATTTTGTTGTGGAGTGTGAGCACAAGTAAGCTCTCGTTGGATCCCGTGCTTCCTGCAGAAGTTAGAAAACTCGGAGGAAACAAATTCTCCTCCGTTATCAGTTCTAAACTTCTTAACCCGCAAGCCAAGCCGGCCTTCTACCAACTCCTTGAACTCCACGAACAAACGGAAGGCTTCCGACTTCTCCTTTAAGAAGTACACCCAAGTATACCTTGAGTAGTCATCAACCAAGACAAGCATGTATTTGCTTCCACCAAGGCTGGCAGTAACAGTCGGTCCCATCAGGTCGCCATGAATACACTCCAATGGTTTCTTGCTCCTTGTTTGAGATTTATCAAACGGAAGGCGATGTGCCTTGCCGTATTGACAGCCCGCACAAACATGCCCATCACCAAAGGAGGACAACATCGGCAACCCCCTCACCAGACTTCTACTCGCCATTGCCTTTAGCTTGTCCATGCCAACATGCCCCAGCCTCTCATGCCAGATAGCCGCACTATCATTGGCCCTCATCCTATCAACATAGGCACTGGTGGAAAGAACAAACAAGTTCTTCACCCTCCTCCCAACATGAGCAACATCAGCCTTTACCGCTGATACGTTGCGAAGGAACCTCACGTCTGTTGGCCCAAACAGAACGTGATACCCAGCGTCCACCGCGTTGGTCACCGAGAAGAGGTTCTTCTTCATGCCCGGCACGTGATACACACTCCTTAACGTGAGTAGCCCCTGATCACTACCCAAAGACACGACCCCCTCCTTCTCTACTGCATAAACAGTATTATCAGCAGTGATAATAGCTTCATTACCTGAGTAAGCCTGCATGGAGGTGAACTTCGACTTGTCTCCGGTGAGGTGATGACCACACCCGGAGTCGATGATCCACTCGCTGTTGAAGTCCTCAGCAGATAAGGCCCGGACACAAGTGCCCGTCATGAAAGCTCCTCCCCATTCTGCTTCTTCACTTCGCGAGCAAGCTTCCTCCTTTCCCGCAGCATGCCCAGGCTGCAGTTTGACCTTGCAGTCCCGCTTGAAGTGCCCTCGCTGATGACACCGGTAGCACTTCAGATTCTTCTTCCAGTCCTTAGGAGCATTGCTCCTCTCCGGCGGATATGAAGTTGAAGCCTCCTTCTCAACAGCGGCCTGCACCTTCTTCTTCTTCTTCCCTTCCCATCCCTTCTTCTTGCCTGAGAAGAGAGCCTCGCTGCCTTCCTGATTTAGATTCACTCCAGCCATCTGCCTTGCTAAGCTCTCCTGCGAGGCAAGCAGATTCTCCAGCTCCAGCAACGACGGCTGAGTAGCCCACCCTTGAACAGATGTAACAAAGGCCACATACTCCTTCCGCAAGCCGCGGATAATGTGCCTTTTCATCTTTGCCTCAGAGATAGGCTCATCAGGATCCAGTGCCGACAGCTCAGCACACAAGCTCTTCATCTTTAAGAAGTACTTGGAGATGGAAAGGTCTCCCTGAGTTGCCCTGGCCAACTCATTCTCCAGGAACTGAAGCCGCGCCACATTCTTCCTATTGAACAACTCATCAATGGTTGTCCAAATATCAGCAGCCGACTCACATCCAATGATGTGATCAAACAGTTCTGGAGAGACAGCTCTCTTCAGAACGAACTCTGCCTTAGCATTAGTTCTTCTCCAGAGCCTCACCTGTTCAGCAGTACCGAAAGCAGCAGTAACTTCCTGTCTGTCGTCTCCACCGACGACTTCCCACAGCTCCTCGCCTAGAAGATAACTCTTCATGCACGACTTCCACTTTTTATAGTTAGTCGGCGTTAAGAGTTCAATGCCAAGACCTCTTGCTAAGCTTCCTTCCATTGCAACCACCTGTTGGTACCCTTCAGCAGCTCCGAGCAACAACACAGGTTGTTCACCACTCAATCACTGAGTAACAACGCTGGTTGACCTCCGCTCACGCAACTGAACCTCTGCAACCTCAGAAACCTGGCTCTGATACCATGTTAAATTTTCTCAACGTGGTCAGCAAGATAGCCCAAACACCAAATTAATATCTTCGGAACTACCCAGTTCGCACGCTGAACCTGCGGAAAACCCAAGGACTAGAGGTTGCACCCAACAAAACAATGGAAGCACAAGAAGGTCTTATTATGCATTCACTTCTTTACAATCCGAGGCATACATAGCGAGACATGATTTCGCTAGTATTACAGCTGTAAACAGAAAGAACCAAAAAACAAGCCGGGCGGACAGCACTCCAGTCCGCCGAGACCGCGAGGTCGCCGAGACCGCCGAGACCGCTGAGCTCGCCCAAGCTATGCTGCAATCCGCCGAATACCACGGAGTCCGCCGAAGCCGCGAGGCCGCGCGGACAAACCGTTATTCGCCTCCTGCTGAACCCGAACTGAGGAACTCCCCTACCCGCCTGAAACCGGCGGACAGGTTATTGAAGCTGGGAAAGTTGAAACAGAACTGACAAGCCGCAGAGCGACCTCCTGCTGAGTCCGCAGAGACCGCACACTTCCAAGCACTGACCGAAGTCACAGCCAAACTCCTGGCTCCTTGAAGTTATCCGCGCGACCTGCACACAGCAAACCGTCAGCCTGAAACAATCCGCGCGGACTGGAAAACACAGACCGCAGCACTCGCCCAACCCAATTTACTGTTCACTCACGTTACTTAGGTTACTGTAGATGTGTCAGGGGGTTCTATTTATAGGCCAGGTGAGGAGTGTGGTCACCGCCCAAGAGATAGCGACACCGCCCCAGTCCGCGCGAACACAAACGACCGTCCGCTCAGTCCGCGAGGACTTGGCCAGTCACCAAGGGAAACCGCCAGGAGCAAGGCAACCATTGACGAACCCTCTCCAGTCCGCCCAAGCTAAGCGGACAAGGCACCAGCCCGCAAAGCTCCAACTGCTTCAGGACAGCACCCTCTTCAATGGCAGTCCGCACCAACCCGAGGCAGTCCGCAAGACTCACACCTCAATCCGCCACAAGTCCACGACCAAAGGCAGACAGCAACAGTCCGCCCGGTCACAGCGGACTTCGCGGATACGGCGGACACCATGAACTTGGCACAATGTGTGACCAAGTCCAAAACCATCAAGGGCCAGTGCGAGCATGGCGGACACAAAGTCCCGTCCGCCAAACACCCTAGCACAGACCGCAACCAGTCCGCAAGCTCCTCGCACTTGTCCAACACAGCAGCTTCCTCCCGGACTCCAAACACCAGTCCGCCAACCGGTCTCCACAGCAAGACCTGCTGTAACACCTGAGCTCGACAAGGCCTCAGCCAAGCTCAAAGGCCCAGTCCGCAACAGCCCAAACCGCGGACACACCAGTCCGCAAGGCTTCCCGCGAACTCGAACCAACTCGCCAACAGCGCAAGCTTGCACCCGCGACCACTGAGCAAAGCATCAGTCCGCAAGCCTCTCTATCCGCAGATACCAGGCCGCACCAAACCGCGGACTCCATGCAACAACCCGCTCAGAACACAGCCGGCTTCCACCAGACTTTTCACCAGGCCGCAAACCTCAGTCCGCCCAGTCCGCCCAGTCCGCCAAAGCTGTCCGCCACAGGCCGCGCGGCCTGTCCCGTCACCCACTTCCACTTCACAAATTTCAACAATAATTGCCATCATGAACTGTTTGTCATCCCGTATGACAAATATTGTACCTTCATGACTATGTCGCCGCCACGATAAAGTCACCCCACGACAATTATCGCCTCCCACGACAAATGACCCCCTTTTTGACAATTTTTGTCACCCATGACAACTTTGACCCCCACGACAACTTTCACCCCCACGATAAATGTTGCACCTACAACAAATGTTGCCCCCACGACAAATGTTTTTCCCACAACAAATGTCGCTACCTATGACAAATTTCGATCCCACATCAAATGTCTCCCCCAAGACAAATGTTGCCTCCCCCCACGACAAATGTCGCCCCATGACAAATGTCGACCCCACGACAAATGTCGCCCCTATGAAAAAAGTTGCACCCACGACGAATGTCGCACCTACGATAAATGTCGCACCCACGATGAATATTGCACCCACGACGAATGTTGCACCCACGACGAATGTCACACCCACGACGAATGTCGCACCCACGATGAATGTCACACACAAGACGAATGCCAGACCCACGACGAATGTCGCACCCATGACGAATGTCACCGTCGCCGAACGTAGACCCCACATCGAATGTCGCCCACACACCAAATTTCGTCCCTACGATGAATGTCGCACCCACGACGAATGTCTCCCCCACATCGAATGTCGCCCCCACGACGAATGTCGCTCCCACGACGAATGTCTCCCCCACGACCAATGTCGCCCCCACGACAAATGTTGCCCCCTTGACAAATATCGCACCCACGATGAATGTTGCCTGCACGGGGTCCCCCGTGCACGACTGCTTGTACATATACATATATATGTTGCCTTAGGGTTTCAGTGTGTATGAGTTAGGGCAAACCTAAAACTGACGGAAAGTGTTTCTCGAAGTGCCGACCTTATCGCTCCCGTAATCCCCGATTTCGGTGCCCGTCGTCGCAGCCTCTCCTAATGCAAACCTACTAGTCTATGGAGATGCGGAGCGCTTTTCATTCTACATCTTGGATCTTATTTGATAATGTGCTAGTGTTATCCCCGTTCATATGGATTCCTATAGAGCCGCAAATCCATTTTTGTGTGAACTCGCCTGCCGGCCAAGAACAGTTCTGGAGTATCTTGATTGAGTGCCGACTCAATCCCACTCAGGTGTGCTCCTATTTTATGTTATGCAAACTTCTTGATCAATGTTCATCGTAAGATCCAAGTTTCTCTTTAGAATTTTCTTGACTTTATTCCGCTGGGCACATTAGGTGTGTTGTTAAGTAAAACCATACATAAAGATCCACCCTTGAGTCTGATAATTAACTCTCCTTGTTTTTTTTGAAGGCTTTCAATGAGAACTTACTTTATTTTTCAAGAACATGTTGCACGGTTTCTGTTTTTTATAATTTGAGCAACGACACTGTAATATTTCCCTAGCACATACCCCGTATAACTTTAACTTCTGCAATGGTCTTTATAAACATCTTGTCAAAGGCATAGACAAAAATAAAACGTTCTATATGTTGGATCATGTGACGAACCTTAGAGGGGGTGAATAAGGTTTTACGAGTTAATTAAAAATTTGAATTATTTTGGCCAGAAACACTAGTTCTGGAAGCTACCTCGGGGCACTAACTATCTAGCGCTTGGAGGTAGGACACAGACATCGTTTTCTTGGGCAAATTTCAACTTGGAGAAATACACACCCTTTAGATATCCACTAGAGAGCAACCAGAATGATATACGCAGAAATAGAAAAACAAATAACTTTATTCAATCACTATCAAAAGGTGTTTTACAATTAAAAAAGTTTGATCTCCGTGATGACGAAGATCGGAGGCGGTGAAGGAATAAACTCTTTTAGTTTTCTATACTGACCCGGACCGGTTGGCTCTCTACCTGTCCCTCCAAGAAAGTTCTTCGAGCCGGCTCTTCATCTTCACACAAGGAAGTGTCTTAGAGTCCCACTAGATCACCCGATCTAGACATCCCTTCCCCGGGACATTTTTATCACAGAATCCGGCCCGGATCCTGACTACCTTCATTGGTCGATTTTCCTCACACTACATCTCCCGATCTAGACGTCCCTTCCTTGGGATGATTTTACAAGGAGTCCTTCCCAGATTTCGACGACCTTCACCGGTCGATTTTCCTCACCCACAAATAAATAAAAAAGATAAAAGTACATGTATAAAAGATTAAAGTTTGAATCTCCCTCAAGATGATTTCTTCGTTGAGTGATCTGCGATCGATGCTAGAGATCTTCGTGTGGTTGTAATTGATTAACTCCTCGTATTTGTTGTAGTCCTTGGCTAGTCTGATATCTTCGTTCACGAACATGAGGGAGGCCATTTTCTTTTCCTTAGATGGAGTTGGTGTTTTGGTGCTCCAGAGGCGGCACACAAATACTATGCCTGAGAATAGGTATCTCTTGGTCTCTGGAACAAAAAACTAAGCCTTTTATATGTTTTCAAAAATAGGCTATTGCTGGCAGTAGAACTAGTGCCCGACGTTAGGTTGATGTGCATGATGATGACAGTTGTCACCCATATTTGGTATTAAAAAAAGAATATTTTTCATTTTTTCGTGCTAGCATGGCATAGTAGTAACCTAGCGCCTGGCATTAGCCCAGTTGTCTCGACGTACTCGATGAGCAGTGAATGAGATAGCAATGCGCGGTAACAAGCTATTACTCAGCGGTAGCACGGTCTCTATGTCTTAGTCTTGGCAAGCATTGAGTGAGCTAGCACGACGTGGTAGTAAGATAGCAGTGTGTGGTAGCATCCCAAGTACCTGGCTGAAATAAAACCTCATGCGAGCATGGACGATAGATCTAGCAGGGCGCGGTAGCAACCCGGGCACCATGTCAATTTAATTCAGGGTACCGCCCACCGGTAACTGCTACCGCTCGTCGGTAGGTGCCAAAGGAGAGTTTGTTGCTTCGCTTGAACTTAAAAACCTGCACACTCTACCAAACACAAAATGTGATCAAATACAACATGAGAATTGATATTATCAACTAAGGAAATATGAACTATCAGCTCCAACAAACTCCCCATTTTGATAATATCAAATCTCGTTCATGAGATATAATAATTGAGATGCATGATGCATTGTAAATAAGAGATAAGCTTTAAAAGATCAGGTTTCAGGTTACATATAACTTCCCATATACGCGCTCTCCCTATATGCATGTTCTATGCGCTCCCCCTATCTACGTGCACACAGTGTAATAAGCTACCCCTACATGTGAGCTTCCCTAACCCATGATTCATGAACCTTTTATTCTCCCCCTTTGTTATTATCGAAAGGGGGTCGGGTAGACCAAAATAAACCATACACTTGTACGGGAAAAAGATACAGTATATGATGAGCGTGATAAAGATAGCAAACAGTACAAGTTATAAAAAATGTATCGAGAGAAGAAAAACAATAAGGGTGACTAAACATAAATCAGAGAATATAATGCATGCATGTCAAGCTGATGAGCCGAGTATATAGAAATAATTGAACAGAGTTTTCAGTGTAAAAAATATTGGACAGCACAGGTTAAACACAACATACAATGATTTAGAGTACAATGCTAAGCGAGTTATAGAGTTAAACACACTATAACATTGTACGAGTCAAGAGTAGAAGTCATGTACTAGTACCTATGTTTTATAGACATACAATGCAGTTTCAGTCTAATTCTTATGCATGGATGTGTTAGATAGAGCAATGACGTGTGAACGCGTAGCATCAAAAGAGAGAACATCAAGTAGAACTAGCATTTAGTGCACGTTTTATCTCAGTAATTTAATATGTTATCACGAGAGAAATAGAGAGAAAAATCACGTTACGTTTCTATGTCATATAAAGATTCGAACTAAAGGCACTATGCTTAATGTTTAGTCATTGTACAAGATCGAAATGATTCTTTTGACCAAGGGTCTCCTCCTCACAATGCTCATAAAGAATTATCAGGAGAAGTGAGTGGTGCTTGGGGGGTATCTTTGACATATCATTTGATTGCATGCATAGTTTTGTTTTTCATTTATTTTCTTTTGAACTATCAATATTACAGCATTTATTCTAAGGACCCCAAATCAATCGAAATCTACCCACTTAGATAGATATAACGACCCAGGTTTAGGCCATTTAGACCGCCCCACGGCATCGCCTGGCCCACCACGCAGCCCAGAAGAACCATGGCAACAAGGGTGGTACAGTCGGAATATGCAAAGCCTGCAGGTCGTACACCCCAAAGCATCTCGTGCATGTTTATCGGCTGCGTGCATTGTTGCCACAGGGTTTTGAACCCGAGACCTTGATAAGGAGCCTTTAATACCACTCCTCATCGCCAGCTGAGCTGCTGAGCTGTAGCTCAGCTGGTGATGCGGGCTATTGAAGGTGCCTTATTAAGGAGGTGCTGGTTCGAAACCTGGCATTCTCAAAAACCCGTCGTGCTGAGAAACAGGACGGATATGGTTTTGGGTGGCATGGGTTGCTGCCCTGTAGTGCTCGCCGTGTGCCGGGTCGTTACGTAAAAATGTGGAATGCGAGAGACCTTCTACACTTAAGGAGATTAGGAGCGTCGTAGGCCTAGATGGCTATTATAGAAGATTCGTGGAATGGTTTTCAGTGTTGTCTGCTCCTCTAACTAGACTTACCTAGAAGAACACTGCGTTCATTTGGAGCGATAAGTGTGAAGACGTTTTACAAGAGTTGAAGAAGAGATTGTGTACTTCTCCAGTTTTAACCTTTCCTACTGAAGGAATTGAGTACACTGTGTATGTGGATGCATCACACATTGGACTTGGATGTGTTTTGATGCAAGATGGAAAGGTGATCGTGTATGGATCAAGATAATTTAAGATTCATGAAAGAAACTATCCTATGCATGATTTGGTGTTTGCTGCTATAATTTATGCGCTGAAGCTTTGGAGATATTTATTGTATGGAGCATTGTGCAAGATCTATACAGACCAAAAGAGTTTGAAGTTTGTCTTCACTTAAAAGGAACTAAATCTGTGCCAGCGTATGTGGTTAGAATATGTGGTTGATTATGAAGTGGAGATTCTTTATCATCTAGAAAAGGCTAATGTAGTAGCTGATGCTTTGAGTGGAAAGACAGCCAAAATTTTTAATCTATCTGTTCAGTCCTTGGTAGAAGAATTCTTTTTGATGGACAATGAGGTTGGGAGTAGTACTGTGCCTGCTAGTTTGGAAGTAGAAGGGCCCTCTTGGATTTTCCTAACTAGAGCACACCAGAAGGAAGATCCGGATTTGTTGCATCTCCAGAATAGAACTGAGAAGGGAGAGCTACCTGATTTCTTTTTGGATGAGTTGGATACTTTGAAGTATCGGGGTAGATTTTGCATCCCTGCTTTTAGTTATATTCAGGCTAAGATTTGTACTGAAGCTCATGGTTCCAGTGTTGCCTACCACCCTAGTTCCACTAAAATGTATAAAGTTTTAAAGCAAATTATTTGGTGGTCAGGAATGAAAAATGATAAAGAGAAGTTTGTGTTGGAATATTATACATGTCAGCATGTTAAAGCTAACCATTGAAGGCCTGGAGGTAAATTGACACCGCTTGATGTTACAAGTTGCAAGTGGGAGAGTATTTTGATGGATTTCATCACCGGTTTTCCGAGATATCCCCATGGGCACGATTCTATTTGGATGATAGTTGAAAGAATGACTAAATGTGCTCACTTCATCCTCTTTAAGATTAGGTATTCTATGAAGAAGATAATAGAGTTATACCTTGATGAGGTCATCAGATTAGATGGAGTGACTGTTAGCATTGTACCTAGATGTGCTCGACGAAAATCATCGAGCGGAGCTCATCAAAATTAGCCCGTTCGACGAATTTCATTCGACGAAATTTGTCCCTTTCGATGAATTTTTGAAAATACAGATATGATCGAGCGGTGTCTCGTGTCAGGTGGCTGGTGTGCGAACACTGAGCAGTGGTTGACTTTTCAGCTTCAATCTCGAGCCGTTGATGCGTTTTGAGGGAAAGAAATCATGTGGCTAGAAGATAACCAATGTCTTATCTATAGAGAATGGAATGTGGAAACCATTATGCCCTTTGTCTATTCTCTTCTCCCCGAGTACTAGAGTAGTCCCTCTCGACTATTACGGTTTGAGTGCTCTGGTTGCGCTGCTGAAGGAGGATTTGGAGCTGGAATCTAAAGCCAAAGCGAGATTTGCGAAGAGTAAAGTGTGACGATTATTTCCATCCGAGTAGAAATGCTATGTCATTGCTCCAAAGAGATCTTTAAGGGTAACGATCTTTATTCTTGGACAAGTGAAGTCCTTCATTTGGCATATGCATGGAATCCCCCACCAAAAGGTGGAAAGTCGAGGGAGTTCATTTGGGTTTATTCATGAAATCCACAGTCACTCTTGCATATAGATCCGGAAATATGTAGTATGGAATAGGCATACCATGTGAAGCCCATCTGGACAGGTTGGTCTGGATTGGTGATGTTTATTTTGCGCACCGGAGAAGACTCCGCGTATAAATGAGTATTTTGTAGAGTCGGTGGGTTGTGCCTGTGATGGGTAGTAGCAGGAAGTACTGGAGTGGAATTCCATGAAAATACCCGTAAAGTGCATGTGTTGTATGCTATGAAAGACTAGTATTTCTGGCACTGCGGGTTGCTGTAGGGATTTTTGGATGGTTGGTCCAGATAAGGTTAGGGTTGGGGAAAGAAAGAGAGTTTTGTTGCTAACGTCGGGCTATAGTGAGTGACGCTGGTGACGGTTCCTAGCCAACCTGTGATTGTCAAGCCAGTCCTTAGGGGACAATGTGGCTATTGTGAGCTATATGAGCTCTTAAAAAGGCTTCGTGCCGAACAAACAAGGGGATACCGACCCGCATCAGTATAGTTATTGAACTGATGATTTGAGCAATGGGCAAGGGCTGAACTGTATCCGCGTTATGGTTGTCTGACATGAGTGCTGGGGATATTGGCATTCGTCAGGTTCACATAATGAGTGTCTTAGGCCTGCGGGGCATTAAGACTAAAAATTCTCTAGTCGTAGGGGATGCTCAAGTTTACCATTGGGAATGGTGGTGGGACCCTTGTTTTCCGGTATAACAAAAATGTTCCCTGAGTGCACGGAACGTCGGGCTGTGTGGTCGATGTTTGTAATATGTTGGTGGTGCGTGAGTGCACCTCTGGTGATATATCTGCTTGTGAAATGTTATGCCTGCAGGGAAGGAATACCACTGCCCCGGATAAGGGGTAGGGTCGTTATAAATTGGCTAGCTGAATGCTGACCATTGCCTTGTTTACCACCGTTACGGTGGATTGTCTCCATGCAGGTGCTAGAGAGCCGACTGGAAAATAGTGGGCTGAAGCCCTTGTTGTTGCTGATGCTGTCCCTCGAAGGCCGAATGAAGAATTTTATTATTTTCATGTATGGTCAGCCTACGTGCCAATGTTTGTAATCCACACCTATAAAGCTTAACTGTAAGGTCTTAAGGCCAACCTTATTGTGTATTTGGAGGAAATTCCTTTTTGGTGATATATATAAATGTTGGTTTATATATTGTGGAGATTCAAATGAGTTGAGTTCAAATAACTTAAAAGCTTCTATTAGCTGCTATGAATTAGGATGCGAATAGTTTTTGATGTTAACCTGTAAACTCCGCCACTCATTTGTAATATATGGTGTGGGGCCCCGACCGGACCTTCTACTATATGTCATGTAATGGATGGAGGCGTTATAATTTGGTATCAGCTTATCTCAGTCTTCCTCTTTTGAATTCGTGGTCGAATTCTTTTCTAGGGTAGCGTGCACGTGTAAGTGTGACCCGCTTTAACTGTAAATGAACTCAAGAATGTCCACTAAGGAATGCAAATACACATGTTTGAGGAACCTGCACATTCCTATATTGTTGATCTTACTTTTGCAAAGTCACTAAAGTGTGTCTTTTCCACCTATAGGTGACACGAAGTGGTTCTGGGCAGTCTGAGCCCCAGCGTTCTGATGAGAGTATGACATCAATTGAGGTGCCTACATCTCCTCCTTCTGCGAAAACAGTACTCTTAGTTGTTGAGGCGCTATTTTCAATGATTCATGGACAGCCTACTGGGCAGGCGTGGCCTGCAATTGTTCCAGAATAGGTTGGTGTGAGGCTAGAACCTGTTGAGGCAATTATTGATCCTCAAGTAGCTGAATGGCAGTTGAAGCAGTTTATGAGCTTCAATCCTCCTACGTTTACGGGTGTGGTATCCCCAACGCATGCGAAGGACTGGTTGTCCTGCGTCAAGAGAATGTTGAAGGCGATAAGGATAGAGGAAGAAAATAAAGTCACCTTGGCCACCTTCTTGTTGGAAGGCGAGGCCCGGCTATGGTGGGATGAGATAGAATTGCACCACTTAGCGGACATACATTTAATAGAAGTCTCTATATATTTAATTAGTTTTGAAAGGGTATTGAAGCGCCATAGTATAAAATTATCAGAAATAATTGATCTAATTGCTTAAAATGTTTGAATTTTAATACATTAGCCCATCTCAGCGGTATCATTGAGACGGGGAAATATACAATTGAGCATGTTAGTATACACGACATAGCTAAGATTTTCTTAGCTAAACTGCTCAGTACTGCTAGGCCCAACTGTCCATCAAATTGATAGGTGAAAGTTATTGTACCTAATCACCTAGAGGGGGGGTGAATAGGTGACTTAAATCTTTTTAACTTTTTAGGCAGAATTCAGATTATATCACAGAATTATAACTAATTTTACACAGCAATCAATCAGCAATCATAGCAAACCACATGCACACAGTGAACACCCAGGTTTATAGTGGTTCCCCAAGGTTTGGGTACATCCACTTTCCCCCTTCGCCTATCTAGTAGTGTACTAGATTCGGCCAAACTCCTCCACTATCTCAGATCCTCAGATCTTACACTCAGAACCCCAAAACAGGTTCCTACAGCTCAGGCCCAAAGCCCTACAACTCAGTCTTCTCCAAAGACCTACACCCAGCTTCTTCATAAAGCCTACACTCAGCCACAGCAGGCCTACACTCAGCCACAACATGCCTACACTTAGAGATACAAATCTCCTACACTCAGGCACACAGGCCCTACACTCAGCCTTTATAATTGCAGGCTTACAACTCAGATCCCTAAGGATCCTACAAGAAATATAAAATACAAAGTTTATACCTATAACTCAGAGAATAGAGAGAAGAGTTGATAGGTTCTTGATGAGTTCTTGGAGGAACTTTGCTGAGATCAATCTCACTTGGCTTTTCTTCAAAGCTTCTTGAATGTAGAACACAATAGGATTGATCTTCTCTGCAGCTGATCTTTGATCTCTGCAACTTAAGATTCAGAAACTAGGTCTGAATCCTTCTTCTCAGCCTGGTTCCAACGGCTGTCTTCTTGGATGGAGCTCTCTCTCTCCAACTTCTTAGATCTTCACTTCATTCTTCAATAAATAGCTAGATCTTCTTTTCTTTTTCAATTACTTGATCATCCGTTTCTGTAGACAGTATAAGCCTATTTATAGGCCTTCTTCATGGTAACCGGCTGGTCCGGTTCATAACTGATTTCTGACAACTCTGACAGGTGCAGTAGACCGGCTGGAATGGCAGCTGTCAAGTCATCCAGTCAGTTCTTGAAAAATCTGTAACTGTCTGAAAGTGTCGAGACTGTCTGTCTTTAAGTGTCGACACTTATAGACTAAGTGTCGACACAAGTTGACAAAGTGTCGACACTAGCCTTCAAGGTGTCGACACAGCTCCTTGTGTTGTAGAATTCTCTTCTCGACACAGCTTCTTCATCATGTGTTGACACTAATATTGAGTGTCGACACAACTCCTTGTTCTTCAGCACTTAGTTGAATTCTTGTAAGTGTCGACACAACACCTTTGTGTCGACACATCTTCATGTGTAGAACTTGTTCAGTGTCGACACATCTTCTTGGTGTCGACACATGCCTTCTGTGTTGATACTTGCTGAGTGTCGACACTGCTCCTTGTGTCGACACATTCTTCTTCTGTTGAGACTCTGGCTGAGTGTCGACAAATCTCCTTAGTGTCGACACTTGTACTTAGAATTTTTTGTTGAACTTTGCTGAGTGTCGACACAGCTCCTTCTGTCGACACTTTCTTCATGTACTGAGTATTCTACTGTATGTCGACACATTCTTCATTGTGTCGACACTTTATTCAAGTGTTGAGTCTTCTGCTGAGTGTCGACACATTCTTTATTATGTCGACACTTATACTTAGACTTTGCTGACTTTTGCTGAGTGTCGACACAGCCTCCAAGTGTCGACACTTTCTGATGTAGACACAGTTCCTCTGGGTGTCGACACTACTGCTAAGTGTCGACACATCTTCACTGGACTTTTCTTCATTGAGTGTCGACACAGCTCCTTGTGTCGACACTTTCTGTCTGGTGTCGACTCTG
The DNA here is from genome assembly GCA_039583875.1 of Platanthera guangdongensis. Classification (NCBI taxonomy): domain Eukaryota; kingdom Viridiplantae; phylum Streptophyta; class Magnoliopsida; order Asparagales; family Orchidaceae; genus Platanthera; species Platanthera guangdongensis. The sequence goes on from CM077151.1 coordinate 219,931,180, forward strand.
CATCCCTGGTGTCGACACAAGTACTCCAATTGTCGACACTGCTTGCCTGGGTGTCGACACAAGTCTGCTTAAGTGTCGACACTTTGCTCCTGGGTGTCAACACATGGACTTAGAAACTTTTTCATCTTTCCTGCAAATACTTAACCTACACAAGGCAACTCAAAATACATCAAATACATTTTGATGTATATCATTGAGTAGGGTGAGGCTTCTTCAAATCAGGTACATTAGAACTAATGTACCCAACAATCTCCCCCTATTTGCAGAAGTCATAACCCTTAGTCAATGATATACACCATACAGAATAAAATCATAGCATGATGTAAAGCAGGATTATATAACAGGGCAAATTCATAAATATGTATCAAATAAAACATGTATACACAGATAACATCTCAGAACAATTATGAAATAAATATATAACACATCACATTATTCTAATCAACTTTGTCATATTCATTATACAAAAGTTCACAAAGTGTTTTAATACAAGTGATTACATAGTAAACTTAAGATAATGCAATTCTATTTTTGCTCAGCCTCCTTGATCACTATGCCCTTCCCAGACTTTATCTTTGCTTGCACAGGGGCTTCAGCATCTTCAGTATCAGCAGGCTTTTTCCCTTTCAGTTCCTTCTTCTTTAGCTCTTCAGCTTTAATCTTCTGCCTCTCAAAGTAATGATAAGGCTTGGGAAAGTACTTGCTAGGCTCCTAAGCAGTAGGAGGTAGCTTTCCCATCTTTGCCTTTCTTCTATATTGCACTATGGCTTCTTGCCTAGTCTCATGCTTCCTCCATTCTAGTTCAGAAAACCATTTGTTTCTATCTTGAATGTTATCTTTGGCAGCCTTCCATGCAGTTAAGATAATGTTTCTTGAAGTGGGGCTTCACTGCTCAAAATCAGGCCTTTGTTCAGCATTTTCCTTTCCCTCAGGTGGGCTATACATGGACTGTATATCAGCATGTATCATATCAAAATCTGGAGGAGGGTAGATTACTTGAGCCACTTCAGGTTGCTCCCCTCCTAGATATGCAGGATGTATCCCAGATTCTGCTACATTGTCATCATCATATAAAGGAGGATAACCAAGAGTTGCTCTGATAGAATTAGAAATCCACTTGGCATGATCAGAGCTGGCTTTGACTAACACCCTCTCCCCCTTTATGACTTCTCTTTCCATGTGATCTCTCAGATCATCCTTTTGAAATCTTATTTGGTTATCCAAATAGTTTACTCCATCTTTAAAGAAAGGTTTTAACCTTTGGAGCTTTTCAGTTATCAACTTCTGAGAGTCTTGAATTGCAGAAGTAACATCAGTTAAACTCTTTTGCAATGCTTTATCAAACTCTGCCTTAGCAGTAGCATTAGAAGTAGTCAGTCCAGTAGCTATGTTCTACATTTCTGTGACAATGGCATTGTGGTAAGCTGTTAAGTTGTCATTCATTCTGATCTGGTTCTCAAGAACATACCCTTGCTTCAGTGCAATGTCATCTACTTAAGCTTTTAGTTTCTCCTGATGAGTAGCTAAGTAGACTACTGCATTCTCTCCCCTATGGAAGCAGTCAGTCATCTCCTTCTTATTGAGATTCATCTCAAATCTTATGGACTTAATGTCTTGGGCTAGATCAAACTGTAAAGACTTATGCCCCTCATTCACATATGTTTTTATGGCTTTCCTGTGCTCATCAAGCTTAATTTGCATAGCAACCATCAAAGCACTGTAATCTACAGTTGGAGCTGGCTGTAGTGCAGGCTGTGGTGCTATAGTTTGCAGAGCTTTCTTATAAGTCTGGCTCCTTCTCTTAAATACTTGGAACTTCCTTTTCTTAGCTCTTGCAGCTTCCTCATCTTCAGAAGCAGATGTACTTGCAATCTCTACCCTCTCCCTAGGTAGCTCCTCAACAGCTTTTTGCTTCTCTGGCTCTTGTCTTGGAGGTTCTTCAACAAGTATTACTTGCTCCCCCTCAACTTGGGACTTCTCCCCCTCAGCAGCAGCACTTTCCTTATCAAAGTCAGCTTGGTTCAGATTAAGAAAGAGATCTTCCATTGTAAACTCTTGTTGAGGTAGTGATGGAGATTCTCTTATCTCATCAGTTACTTGATGTGTGTCCACTTGAGCTGCAACAGATGTGTCCTCCATGACAACACCTGGGAGTTGACTATCAATCTGAGGTTGCTGATTATCATCAGATAAGTTGTCAATTATAACTGCACTCTGAATAAGGAAATCTAATTGATTGATTTCTGAGATTACCTCAAGGATAGTGTGGGTTGCTTGCTCACTTTCCAGTGGAGTTGGCTCTTCCACTAATAGTGGCTCCCCCTGGACTGAATCCTGGTGTAAGTGGCTAGCTTGAGGTAGCTCCACCCACCTCTCTGTAACTTCTTGTTGAGCTGGAGACTTCCCAGCATCTCCAGTGTCTTCTTCTTCAGGAGTGAAGACAACTTGTTCTTCTGAACTACTTGATGATTCTTGAGCTACTGGAGCTATCTTCCTCTTCTTCTTGAGTGGGGTTTCCTTCTCAGGAGTTATTTTCTCAGGTGTTGGCATCTTCTTAGACAAAACTCTATCCCATCTGGAGAAGAGTCTCATGTCCATCTTCCTCATATGATTGATTTTAGAGCCTGCAGCTTGACTCATAACCTCTGGTATACTACCAGCCAAGTAAAGACTTAATATCCTACCCAAATTAGGTTTATTCAGACTTTCTTTAATCTTATCAAAGACAACAACAGACCAATCAGTTTGCAGGGTGAAGATAATCCTTGTCATAAGATTGAACATATGGGCTGATACCCTATCATGCCCTCCAGGCTTACATAAGATCACTTTTCCAACAATTTCAGAAAGAAATTTCCCCTGGCTGTTCATGCCTTTCCTATTGAATACAGATCCAATTTTCAGCTTGGAATCTAGACCACACCATGTTAATGCATCTCTGATTTCAGAAGCAGTAACTTCATCCTCTTCTTTTGTCCTTGATAGATTTAGGATCTTTCTCAAACTTTTAGGTGAGACCTTCACCTTTTCTCCATGAACCCTTGACTTGATCTTGAATCCAGAGTCGTCTAGGGTTGCTCCAGTCAGAAATTCCAAGACTTCCTTCTTCCATATCTTTGTTGGTTCTGAAACAAGAAAATCTAACCCTGAGTTTGCGACTAGGGTTATCACATCCTTGATCTCTTGTTCTGCATCGTCAAACGCATACCACACCAGTTCATAGCCTTCGTTCACATTCTCCTCGAGTTTTGGCGCCATTAGGGTTTGAAGAATTTGAATTAAGAGAAGAGAGGTGTCGACACACAAGTTTGGTCTCAAAACTTTAGTGAGCATGTCGACAGACAATGGAGAAATCCTATTTATACCTTTCTAGTATTGAAGATGAAAGGGCGGGTCAACAAACTTAAATTGTGTCGACACTGATGAAAAGTGTCGATACAGACTTATAATGTCTCGACACCTATGTGTCGACACAAGTTTAGTCAACATATATATGTGTCGACACTTGTTTATGTGTCGACACCGCTCTGCTCGACACATAGTCGAGACTTTACTACACTAATGCTGAGTAAAGCCTAAGTGTCGACACCACCTTGGATGTGTCGACACCTACTGATCATGTGTCGACACTAATTTTCTGAAGTGTCGACACCTACTTCCTAGATGTGTCGACACCTTTTCTCTGAAGTATCGACACCAAATTTCTGTCTCGACACAGACAACTCTGTGTGTCGACACTATTTTACTTAGTCATTTCTATAAACTTATTCTAAGTTTATCATACCTTGTTCGATTTTAAACCTATTGAACTTTGTTTCTTCTAAAGGCTTAGTATACATATCAGCTAGTTGATTATCTGTCTTAACATACTCTAGTAAAATATCTTCTTTTTCTACATGTTCCCTTAGAAAATGATATTTTATTTCAATATGTTTAGTTCTACTATGGGAAACAGGATTGTTTGCAATTGATATAGCACTAGTAGAATCACAAAAGAGTGGAGTTCTACTTACCTGAATTCCATAATCCTCAAGCTGATGGTGTATCCATAGAAGTTGAGCATAGCAACTTCCTGCAGCCACATATTCTGACTCTGCAGTGGAGATAGCCACACTTGTTTGCTTTTTGCTACTCCATGAAATCAGTCTTCCACCTAGGAATTGACAGGTTCCAGTTGTACTTTTTCTGTCTTTTTTGCAGCCTGCAAAATCTGCATCTAAATAACCTGTTAGATCAAAGTCTCCATTCCTAGGGTACCAAAGGCCTAGATAAGGAGTGCCCTTTAGATATCTCAATATCCTTTTGACTGCTGTCAAATGAGACTCTTTAGGGCATGCTTGGTACCTAGCACAGACACATGTAGCATACATGATATCTGGTCTACTTGCAGTCAAATATAATAGGGAGCCAACTATCCCTCTATACAAAGACTCATCTACAGGTTTTCCTGCTTCATCTTTGCTAAGAGACATACTTGACCCCATAGGAGTCTTCATGGTACTGGATGAATCCATACCATACTTCCTTATGAGTTCTAGGGTGAACTTAGACTGGCATATGGATAAACCATTCTCAGTCTGTCTAACTTGGAGACCCAAGAAGAACTTAAGTTCCCCCATACTACTCATCTCAAATTGCCCTTGCATTAGTTTTGCAAACTTTTTGCAAAGACTGCTTTCAGTAGACCCAATATTATGTCATCTACATATATTTGGACTAGTATAATTTTGCCTCTGGATTCCCTAAGGAATAAGTCTTGTCTATTTTCCCCCTTGTGAACTTATTCTCAATGAGGAAACTAGACAGGGTTTCATACGAAGCCCTAGGGGCTTGCTTTAACCCATACAATGTCTTTCTAAGTCTATAGACATAATTAGGTTGAGTTGCATCAACAAAACCTGATGGCTGTTCCACATAGACTTCCTCTTTCAGATTACCATTCAGAAAGGCTGACTTAACATCCATTTGGTAAACTTTAAATCCTTGATAGGTTGCATAGGCCAGGAACATTCTTATGGCTTCTAATCTGGCTACTGGAGCAAAGGTTGGATCAAAGTCAATACCTTCTTCCTGCCTATATCCTTTAGCAACCAATCTTGCTTTGTTCTTGACAATTACTCCATGTTCATCCATCTTGTTCCTAAAGATCCACTTGGTTCCAATTATGTTGTGGTCTTTTGGTTTAGGAACAAGCTCCCAGACTTTGCACCTCTTGAATTGATTCAGCTCTTCTTGCATTGCCTCAATCCAATGAGGGTCTAGGATGGCTTCTTCAAACTTCTTTGGCTCTACTTGGGATAGAAAACTGGAGAAGAGTGTTGCACTCAGATTTCTGCTCCTTGTTTGTACCCCTTGTCTTAGATCACCAATGATTTGATCTGCTGGATGATCTCTAAGATGCCTATTAGCTGGAGGCATCCTGGCTTCAGGTTGAACTTCTTCAGTTTCTTCAACTTGCTGCACTCCTTGGACTTCTTCTGCATTAGGTACATGTAGTACTCCCCCTGGACAACAGCCACTATCTTCTACCTGCTGTCTTGCAGTAGGTCCTTCTTCTATAGTGAGCTTGTCCATCTTCTCAGTCACACCTGTGGAGCTGCAAATACTACTAGACAACTCATTGTTAATAAGTCTAGTTTCATCAAATACTACATGTACAGACTCTTCTACAACTTGAGTAGACAAGTTGTAGACTCTATAAGCCTTACTATTATTGATGTACCCAACAAAGATCCCCTCTTGGGACTTGGCAGCAAACTTAGTCAAGTAAGACTTTCCATTGTTAAGTATAAAGCACTTACAACCAAAGATCCTGAAATAGGATAAGTTTGGTTTTCTGCCTTTCACAATCTCATAGGGTGTCTTGTTGTGGCTTTTAGTAATGGTAGCCCTATTAATTACATGGCATGCAGTATTAACTGGCTCAGCCCAGAAATATTCTGGTAGAGATGTATCACTTAATAGGGTCCTACCAGCCTCAATCAAAGTTCTATTTTTCCTCTCAGCAATGCCATTTTGCTGAGGTGTTCTTGGTGAAGAAAACTCCTGAAATATCCCAAATTCTTCACATAGTTTTGTCATACTATCAGACTGAAATTCAGTACCATGGTCACTTCTTATCTTGACCACTGTACTGTCTAGTTCATTCTGAATTTGTTTGACAAAGCTATAGAAGATACTAGGTGTTTCAGATTTCTGTCTAAGGAAGAACACCCAGGAAAACCTTGAGTAGTCATCTACAACTACAAAGGTATAGACCTTCCTACCTAGGCTGTGAACTAGCATAGGACCAAAGAGATCCATATGCAAGAGGTATAAACACCTCACAGCATCTTTGTTTTCAATTCTACTAAAGGTGGATCTAGTCTGCTTGCCCTTTTGACAAGCAGAGCATATTCCATCTTTAATACACTTAACTTGAGGACCATTCCTCACTAACTCTTTGCTAGAGAGTTGACCAATTGTCTTGTAGTTGAGATGGGCTAGCCTCTTGTGCCATTTGACAAAATGAGAGACTTTTTCATCAGCTACAAGACACACTGAAGAACCATTGTTCTCACACATAATGTCTAGGCAATAGACATTTCTTTTTCTATAACCTATCAAAATGATCTCTTGATCATTTGACCTCCTGATATGACAACCATCTTTGACAAATGAGATGTCATATCCTACATCACTCAATTGACTTATACTAATAAGGTTATGTTTCAAACCTTTAACATAAGCCACTTGAGTAATAGTTATATGGGAGCTAGAAATGTTACCAAAACCCTTGATGATTCCTTTTTCAGAACCACCAAAGGTGACTTTTGGACCATCCTTGATAGGTGTGTAGTCCTTTAGCAATCCCCTTGTTCCAGTCATGTGTCTGGAACATCCACTGTCCAAGTACCATATTGGGGCATGACCACTTGGACTCACCTGCAAAACAGATTAGTGAACCTTAGAACCCAAAGAATTCTTGGGTCCTTGGTACTGGTTAGTTTGCTTCCTAACAAAGCTACCTGCAGGTTTTCCAACAGGCGGTTTGCTACTCACTTTGGCACTTGCATTGTGCCAACAGTCCATGGCAAAGTGGCCTACCTTGCCACAGCACCAACACGCAAACCTATTGTACCTTTGCTTAGGTACATTCTGAGGTGTTTTATCTACAACTGGCTTGTTGAGAGCTGGGGCTTTGCCCTTGGACTTGGACTTGACAGTCCTAGCAGGTTTTGAAAACCTCAGTCCAGCTTTACCTTTTTGATGAACAAATTCATCAATTAAGGGTAGAACAGACTTTGGTTTAGAAAACCTAGCAACCAAATCTCTCTCCTTCTGAAGACTAATCTCCAGACTTTTGATTTGATCTTTCTTAAATGATATAGTCCCCATCTGAATCATAGTTATGTGCTTCAGTCTGACTATTTCATTTAGTTTTTGATCAATCATCTTCTCAGAATCAGTTGCAGCAACTTTGAGACTAGCAATTTCCTTTGCCTGACTCTTGGCTAGGGACTTGCTCTTCTTAAAAGCTTGCAACAGAACTTTATATTCATCTATCAATTGATGAATATCCCCTTCAGACTCAGATGCACTCCCATCACTTGATGATGATGAATCTGATTCTGAACTAGCACAAGAAATTGAACTTAAAGAATAATTTTGTACCTTACTAGGTCCAGGCTGCTCCTGGATTTTGTCACTTTCTGTCAATGTCATCAGTCCTTGGCACTGACTGTCCTCTTGTTCATATATAGAGTTCATGATTTGGATGAACTCTTCTTCCTCTTCCTCAGCAAACAGTCATATGTATGCTTCAGCATCTGACTCAGTTTCTGATGAAGATATGTCTGACAGGCTCTTATCCTTTTTGGCAACAAAAGACCTTTCCTTCTTGCCCTTGATTTGAGTCTTTTTCTTATCATTAGACTCTTTCCTTTTCTCAGGACAGTCTGCAATCACATGTCCTTGTCTGTTATAGCAATAGCATACAATTTTTGATAGAGTTGCTTTGCTAGACTTGGTCTTTTTCCTGTCTTTCTTTGATGACTTCTTGTTCTGATAATAGTCATCTTTCCCTTGTGAAGTAGATGGCTTTGTCCTCCACTATTTCTTCTTTAAGAACTTCTGAAAGTGTCTTGTGAAACCTGCAAAGTCCTCATCACTTTCACTGCTCTCAGAATTTCTACTTGCTGACTCATCTGACTCAGTCTCAGCTACTTTAGAAGGTGGAGTTGGTGACTTACTTCTGTATTTTCTGGTGGCTTCTGTCTTGAATGCCACTGTCCTTTCTTTATGTTCACTTCTTGTAGATTTCTCCTCTTCTTTTCTCACCATCAACTGCATCTCATAGGATAGCAGTTTTCCAAACAGTGTGGGTGGAGGGATATCTGCTAACTTTTCCATTTCCCTTATGGCACAGATCTTGGTGTCCCAGTCCTTTGTTAGGGACCTTAGATACTTATCATTTAACTCATAATTACTGAATTCTCTGCCATAGGACATTAGCTCATTCACAATCCTATAGAACTTCTTATAGCATTCAGTTATGCTATCAGCCATACCTTGCCTAAAACTTTCATATTCCTGGTTTAACAAAGATTTTCTATCCTGTCTCACATCTTCTGAACCATCCATGTACACTATAAGAGTATCCCACATCTCCTTAGATGTCTTACAGTGTATCAAGTTTTGAAAGGTAGCATCATCTATAGCACTCACAATGATATTCTGAGCCCTCTTGTCCATTGTGGCTAGAATTATCTCATCCTTTGTCATTTCAGAGAAATCCTTAGGTGTTCTCTGATTTGCATCCAGGACTGAAACCTTCATGGGCACATATGGCCCTTCTTTAACTGTGATGTAAATTCTAGGGTCTGAGGCTTCCATAAAATTCTTTCCAGATGCCAAAAATTTCTTTTCTGCAAATGGGCAACTTCATGGATCCAAGTTCCTTATGATTTTCAGTTGAACTCATGTTTCTTGATGTTCTTGATTCTGTAATTTACTTAGACTGAATCTGCCAACAGGATCTACTCAGACAGTTATGTCCCTTTTTGAGTAACCTCGCTTTGATACCACTTGAAAGTTATTGTACCTAATCACCTAGAGGGGGGGTGAATAGGTGACTTAAATCTTTTTAACTTTTTAGGCAGAATTCAGATTATATCACAGAATTATAACTACTTTTGCACAACAATCAATCAGCAATCATAGCAAACCACATGCACACAGTGAACACCCAGGTTTATAGTGGTTCCCCAAGGTTTGGGTACATCCACTTTCCCCCTTCTCCTATCTAGTAGTGTACTAGATTCGGCCAAACTCCTCCACTATCTCAGATCCTCAGATCTTACACTCAGAACCCCAAAACAGGTTCCTACAGCTCAGGCCCAAGGCCCTACAACTCAGTCTTCTCCAAAGACCTACACTCAGCTTCTTCACAAAGCCTACACTCAGCCACCGCAGGCCTACACTCAGCCACAACAGGCCTACACTCAGAGATACAAATCTCCTACACTCAGGCACACAGGCCCTACACTCAGCCTTTATAATTGCAGGATTAAACTCAGATCCCTAAGGATCCTACAAGAAATATAAAATACAAAGTTTATACCTATAACTCAGAGAATAGAGAGAAGAGTTGATAGGTTCTTAATGAGTTCTTGGAGGATCTTTGCTGAGATCAATCTCACTTGGCTTTTCTTCAAAGCTTCTTGAATGTAGAACACAATAGGATTGATCTTCTCTGCAGCTAATCTTTGATCTCTACAACTTAAGATTCAGAACTAGGTCTGAATCCTTCTTCTCAGCCTGGTTCCAACGGCTGTCTTCTTGGATGGAGCTCTCTCTCTCCAACTTCTTAGATCTTCACTTGATTCTTTAATGAATAGCTAGATCTTCTTTTCTTTTTCAATTACTTGATCATCCGTTTCTGTAGACAGTATAAGCCTATTTATAGGCCTTCTTCATGGTAACCGGCTGGTCCAGTTCATAACTAATTTCTAACAACTCTGACAGGTGCAGTAGACCAGCTGGAATGGCAGCTGTCAAGTCATCCAGTCAGTTCTTGAAAAATCTGTAACTGTCTGAAAGTGTCGAGACTGTCTGTCTTTAAGTGTCGACACTTATAGACTAAGTGTCGACACAAGTTGACAAAGTGTCGACACTAGCCTTCAAGGTGTCAACACAGCTCCTTGTGTTGTAGAATTCTCTTCTCGACACAGCTTCTTCATCATGTGTCGACACTGATATTGAGTGTCGACACAACTCCTTGTTCTTCAGCACTTAGTTAAATTCTTGTAAGTGTCGACACAACACTTTGTGTCGACACATCTTCATGTGTAGAACTTGTTCAGTGTCGACACATCTTCTTGGTGTCGACACATGCCTTCTGTGTTGATACTTGCTGAGTGTCGACACTGCTCCTTGTGTCGACACATTCTTCTTCTATTGAGACTCTGGCTGAGTGTCGACACATCTCCTTAGTGTCGACACTTGTACTTAGAATTTTTTGTTGAACTTTGCTGAGTGTCGACACAGCTCCTTGTGTCGACACTTTCTTCATGTACTGAGTCTTCTGCTGTGTGTCGACACATTCTTCATTGTGTCGACACTTTCTTCAAGTGTTGAGTCTTCTGCTGAGTGTCGACACATTCTTTATTATGTCGACACTTATACTTAGACTCTGCTGACTTTTGCTGAGTGTCGACACAGCCTCCAAGTGTCGACACTTTCTGATGTAGACACAGTTCCTCTGGGTGTCGACACTACTGCAAAGTGTCGACACATCTTCACTGGACTTTTCTTCGTTGAGTGTCGACACAGCTCCTTGTGTCGACACTTTCTGTCTGGTGTCGACTCTGCATCCCTGGTGTCGACACAAGTACTCCAAGTGTCGACACTGCTTGCTTGGGTGTCGACACAAGTCTGCTTAAGTGTCGACACTTTGCTCCTGGGTGTCGACACATGGACTTAGAAACTTTTTCATCTTTCCTGCAAATACTTAACCTGCACAAGGCAACTCAAAATACATCAAATACATTTTGATGTATATCATTGAGTAAGGTGAGGCTTCTTCAAATCAGGTACATTAGAACCAATGTACCCAACAATAGGTCAACAATGAAAATGAGTTAATTATTCAAGCTAATGATAGATATCAATTAAGGTAATCTACTTAACATGCCACTAAACATAAGTTTTCTAGTAGCTAATAGAAATACAAGATAACATAACTATGTTTTAGTATCCAACAGAAATAAATTTTCTGAGTAATGAGATATTAAGCATGATATCAGATAACATGAACTAAGAAGCATGATAACTGGAATGATATAATAAAGACAATCAAATCAATATTTAACATTCCTAAATCAAGTTTAAAGAAATTGAATTTTGCCTCATCTAGTGGCTTAGTAAAGATATCTGCCACTTATTTGTCTGTGGGGACAAATTCAAGATAGATTTCTTCCCTCTCAACATATTCTCTAATAGAACGATACCCTATTTATATGTGCTTAGTCTTGCTATGTGATACTGGTTCTTAGTAATAAAAATAACACTGGATGAGTCACAAAACATGAGAGAAATACTTACCTTGAGGTTATAATGCTCTAACTACTGCTGAATCCACAATAATTATGCGTAGAAACTCCCTGCAAAAATATATTCTGACTCAGCTGTGGATATTGCCACACTAATCTGCTTCTTACTGCTCCAGGAAATCATTCTCTTTCCTAGGAATTGACAAGTGCCACTTGTACTTTTCATTTCTTCTTTGTAACCTGCAAAATCTGCATCATAAAATCCTATCAGTTCAAAATCATTATTCTTAGGGTACCACAAGCCAAGATGTTGGCTGCCCTTAAGGTATCTCAAAATTCTCTTTGCAGCTGAGTAGTGAGATTCCTTAGGGCATGCTTGGTACCTAGTGCAAACACATGTAGCATACATAATTTCTGGTCTACTATCAGTTAAGTACATCAGGAATCTAATGATACACTTGTATATGGATTCATCAAAAGAATTCCCCTTATCATCCTTATCTAGGGAAATATTTGACCCCATGGGAGTTTTCATGGTGGAAGCAGATTCTAACTCAAACCTCTTTATAAGTTCCTAGTTTACTTAGTTTGAGAGATGAATATCCCCTCATCAGACTGTTTCACTTGAAAACCTAGAAAGTACTTGAGCTCTCTCATACTGTTCATCTCAAACTCCCTCTACCTATGGTTGGCAAACATTTTGCAAAGGATATCATCAGTAGACCCAAAGATTTTATCATCAACATAAATTTGGACGTAGAGACACTTTCCCTTTGTTTTCCTTAGGAACAATGTGTTGTTTATCTTCCCCCTCAAGAACTAGTTTTTAATAAGAAAGCTAGATAAGGTTTCATACCAAGCCCTAGGGGCTTGCATTGACACATACAATGCTTTTCTAAGAAAGTATACATGAGAGGATAGGGTTGGATGTAAAAAACTTGAGTGTTGCACTACATATACCTCCTCCTTCAAATTATCATTTATGAAGGCTGACTTTATATCCATCTAGTAGACCTTGAACCCCTTGAATGTTGCATAGGACAAGAACATTCTAATTGCCTCCAACCTTGCCACTGGAGCAAATATTTGGTCAAATTCTATCCCCTCCTCTTGCTTGTAGCCCTTAACTACCAATCCGGCCATGTTATTCACTATGACTCAATACTCATCCATCTTGTTCTTGAAAATCCATTTGGTGTCAATGATGTTGTGTCCTTATGGCCTTGACACTAATTTCTATAACTTACATCTTTTGAACTAGTGTAGTTCTTCTTGCATTGCACTAATCCAGAAGGGGTCCTTGTTGGCATCTTCAAACTTCTATGGCTCCACATGAGATAGGAAGCTCATAAAGAGAGCTTCAACACTAATCAAAAATAAAGAATCTTACTAAAAAGCAAGCTGAAGAGCTTAAGATTCTTAAACCTCATAAGGATGAGCTAGAGGAAAAGATGGAGGTGTTCCATGAAATGGACTCTAATTCAATTTAGCTCAAGTAGATCATTGACAAGCATACTAAAATAAGAATTGAAAATGAAAAACCTATTATGAAGCTTGAAAATAATCTCCTCAAGGAGAGAAAGTTAGTGCACCAATTCTCTAAGCTACAGTCAGTATTGCCTATCATTGACTCCTCCTCTCAAAATAATGATGGGATTGGGCTTCGATAGAAGGGAAGAAGCTGCTTGGAATAGAGGCAAGGCTGAGGCTCCTGTTAAGCCTTAGACCAACTTTCAGAAAGACTTACTTCCTTCCAACAGTTATGACCATGATAGTATATATGGTCACTAGATGAATGGAAGTTTCTATAGTAAGGGCAAAAATGCACCTAACTATGGAGGGAGAAAAGGTATGAGGATAAGTGCTTTGAAATCTCCACATGAGTAAATCCAAATGGCTCATTATGAACCATTTTTGTTTGGTACTCCAGCACCTACACTCAAGGGTAAGGAAGTAGCATCTTCCCAATCCCTTCTAGTAAAGAAGATGGCTAGTGGTAAGACAATAATCCACTCTTACAAGGCCATATCAAATGTCATCAACACCATGTCAGCTACTAAGCTGACATATGTTGCTATCAAGCTGGTGCCATTGAGTAATATTGATTACCATTGAGTAAACTATCATGTACTTGCTGAGAGAAATAGGAAAAATGTTGATGCTCTCTCTGTTGAACATAAGCATTCAAATTCACCTTCTACTTCAAGAAATGTTCAAAAGAGAAGGTACAGCATCCATGAATATTGGTGTTGTGGTAAGGTGGGACACTTTGCCATTGATTGTTAGCATAACTCTAATGTGCTTAATGCAAAGAGAAGCTTTCCAGCTAAGACAATTATAGGCAGAAATATTTCTTTTACTGCTAACAAGAACCTAGGATCAAGATTCAATTGGGCTCCTAAGGTAAAATGAATTACCTCTTTTAGGATAGTTCAAGTACCAATCTAAAGAAAATTTGGTATTTGGACAGTGGGTGCTTAAGGCACATGATAGGAACAAGAAGTCTTCTAAAGGATTATTCTTCTGTGAAGAATGGACCAAAGGTCATCTTTGGAGACACTAACAGAGGAGTCAACAAAGGATATGGTATGATCTCCAAAGGCATAATCTCTATCACAAGAGTAGCTTATATTGAAGGGTTGCAACACAACCTTATAAGCATAAGTCAACTATGTGACTTAGGTTATATCATTGAATTCCATAATGACAAGTGTCTGATTAGAAAGTTAAATGACATATAAACTATTCTGTCAGGCACAAGAAGTGGAAATGTTTATTACTTAGATTTCATTTGTAATAATTCTTCTACTCGTGTTTGTCTAGTAGCTAATGAGAGAGAGTTTCTTTGTGTTTAATGGCATAAGAGACTTGCTCACATTAATTATAAGATAATAAACTAGTTGTTTTCTAAGAATTTAGTTAGGGATTCTCCTAATTTAAAAGCGTTAAAGAGGGTCTCTGTCATGCATGATAGATGGGCAAGCAAACAAGGGGCACCTTTAAGAGCTTAGCTCCCAAAGACTCTAAAAGATGTCTCTATCTATTTCATATGGATCTATTTGGTCCTATGTCTATTCAGAGTTTAGGAGGGAAGTTGTATACCTTTGTGGTTGTTGGTGATCAATCTAGGTATACATGGGTATTTTTCCTTAAGAAGAAGCCATGTATCTTAGATGTCTTTATTACATTTGTTACTGCAATCAAGAATGAGATGGAATATTCTGTGGTCATTCTAAGAAGTGACCATGGTATAGAATTTCAGCCTGGAGACATGATAAGATTATGTCAAAAACTTGATATCACCCAAGAATTTTTTCTCCCAGAACTTCACAGTAAAATGGGGTGGCTAAGAGAAAGAATAAAACCATGATTGAGGCTGGTAAAATTTAACAACCCAATATTGTTTTATAATAATAATAAAATTATTATTATTATTAATGATAAATTAGAGTTATCCCAGCCCGATTGTCCTTAAACCAAGCCAGCCCTCCCGATTATTTTTATTCTCCTTCTTTATAGGGCTTTCCCGAGCCCGTCTCCTTGTAGCTTGATGTTTACTGATCCCGACTCCAGCGCCAACCCACAGCATACTTCGCCACCCGCTCCTCTCCCCTGCTTCCACCGACTCCTCCTCATGGAATGGCAGTATCCTCTTGCTCACCCCTCCTTTCCTAGGGTGAAATCCACTTCTTTTTCTCCATTTCTGGAGGCCATCATCGGCAGCAGATCCCCTCTCCTCCTCTAATAGCCTTCTCTTCTCCCTACAACAACCCTAATTTTGGCTCTTCTTTTTTCTCTTGACCGGGATTTTCGAGAGGGTCTCCTAGAGTTTTCTTCCCTCTCCTCCTTGACCTCAGATTTGGCCTTCTTGGGTAACAATCTAATAATTTCCCTTGCTATTCATATTTTTCTTGTAATATTATTGAATCTTTGTGCCCCTTTTGTGAATTATAATCTTTTCCCCTCTTGTAATCACCTAATCTCTTTTTATTCATGATTTCCAGTGCCTCTCCTCAACTCGCGTGATGGAATCTCTTAGAAATCCTCTGCAAATTACAGTTTCCCCAAGCTTAAGCGTCTCCATGCCTCTGTTTTTGTGTGGTAGTCTCCTCTCCCCTCAATTTTGGGGGAGGTAAATCGCTCTATCTCGTGCTTTCAGCCTTGCAATATAAATGTATATGCTAGTGTTTGGATTCCTTTATGTCAACATCATTCTTGCTTTCACTTGAATAGGTTCAAAATAATATTGTTAGCATTTCTCGTGCCACTTGGCCACATCCGTCAGATTCAGCCTCCTTTAGGCATGTAGAGACCATTCTCTCTTACAAACATTGAAATTAATTGTCTTGTCTGATCTTATGTTTATATGAATTCACTCTTGATTGCTTGTTTTGTCAAATAAATTTAGACCTCTAATCCCTAGATAGACTTGTTATTCTTTTAAGGTTCACGCGATTGGAATAGCATGAGTTGTGAATGTAAATGATGATATTTGGATAATTGCGGGATGAGTTAGTGGATGATAGTTAATTGGATATTCAATTATATGATTTGCATCTCATTTGATGAATAATTTGAAGAATCATAGAGCATTAATCATGAGCAACATTATCATGATATTAATTATAACGAATTTGGGTTAGTAAGTATATTATTGGTGTTTTGATATATCTTGCTTATATCACATTTATTTTACTTGAAAAATACTTGTGTCAAGGAATGATTTAACCTAGAAGAGTACTTAACATCCCTGATCCAATATATTTCAACTTACCTCTGCTATATACTCAAAAAATCTTCTTGATAATGAAACATTACCCCTCAAAACCACATGATTCAAAACTCATTGTTTGGTTCCTTCTGTGTCGTCCAATCTGGTTTCGTATGTCTGTCTGTGTAAAACCTATTTTTGATCTGATCTTTCACTTTAAGTGTTTTCGTTTCTGTTAAAATCACTAAAGTATGAATCATGTAACTCATAATATCATGAGCAAACATGGGAATGTGTTGTGGTACCTTGGGTTGCAGCCATCACAATTGTACCAGTCGGGTCCCATTAAGACTCCTTAAGTCGGGCCTAGGCCATGATAATGATCACGACAAGCAGAAAGTTTTTCTAATAAGACTTGCATTTGGACATAGTGTGAATCATGCTCGCTAATAAGAAACCACCTACACTCTTCAATGATTACAACTTATGATGTTGTATGATCAGATATATATTATTCCCTAGAGTACTCTCTTGATTCTAGTTATTTTTGTTGACTCATTTACTTGTCTGTTTTGGTAGCATCGCTTCAAGAAAACTGGTACTTGTATATTTTTGTTTTTACTGTTTTGTACATTACTTTGCTCGCCAGATTATTTCAATGTTCTGATGTTTTTTCATTTTGTTTTGTAAATGCCTTAGCGTTCGTGCTGCGCCGTCAGGTCTTTGAGCCCGATTAACATTAAGTTCCAGATTCTATGTTTATGTTTCATTCCTTTTACTCTCAGATGTTTCTTTTATGTAATAAATATGATTAACAAATCATGGACAATTGTTAGGAAAAAATAATATATGTGCTAGATCTTAGCATCATTTGCATGTTCATCCTCTTTTGAATCATAATTGCATAAAATTTGCAGTAGTTCCCTAAAAAATATGAATTTTACAAAATACATGTTATTTTAAAATCCTCATTGTTTTAAACTCTAAAAGCATCCGCATAAAAATTAAACTGTTGTTACTTAAAAGTAATTATTTTAAACCTATTACCAGTATCTCCGCATCTGCCTTACTAGGCATGGTTTTCTTTCCACAAATGCATGTGGCATCATGGCCCGCCAAAAGCACACTCTTACTTTTGTTGAGATGGGTCGTGACATAGAACCCTTCTTAGTGATTCCTCACTATCAGAATATTTCTAAGCTGAGTAAATCAATACTGCATGTCATGTTCTGAATAGGTTTTCTATCAACAATGTCCATAGTAAAACTCCTTATGAACTATTGAAAGGCAAAAAAATAATGCATATCTTATTTTAGAATCTTTGGATGCAAATGCTATATTTTAAATAATGGAAAAAATCAGTTAACTAAATTTATTGAGAAATGTGTGTGGGAACACTTGTTGGATATAGCTCATATATTAGAGCATATAGAGTATTCAGCAGAAAAATCCATATTATAGAAGAATCAATGCATATTATTTTTGATGAGTCTAGTATGTTATACAAGGGCAGGTCTAGTGTTACTAACAATGCTGGTTCTGAGCTTAATATATAAGAATTGTCTATTCAAGACAATCCACGCTCAAGCAGAAATTTTTCTCAAATTGAAGTGTTGAGTGAAGAAATTCAGCCAGTTGATGGTGTTTAGGAAGCTGCTGAAGAAGAATAGATAACTGGAGTGTTGGGTATTGTATCCACAATAACCCTGATTCAAAGAAGGGTCCCGTTACGCTAAGATGAATTGAGATTATATTTGATGTTGTATTTTTAGTTATGTACTTGCAGGTCAATATCGTTAAGTATACATTAATGTTAGGTTACGGTGGGTCAGTAAACACGGGACTATATAATGTAATCCTTCATTGTGTAGGCCACTGTGTTGACTCACGTGTAATCTCTATGTTGTGGTATACTTATATCCCAAGTGCATGAGGAGGATCAAGGAAGGAGAAGGACTTGGAATCAGAAGAACAAAAACTTTACCCAAGTAAAATTCAACGAGTATTGTAAGGGATATTTGTCAAATTCGTCGAGTATACTCATTGATACTCGTCGAATTCATCGTGTATACTTACCAACACTCGTCGATTTCATCATATTATACTTGAGGTAAAATCTCTGAGAGTTGTAAAATCTGCCACCTAAAAATCGTCGAGTATCCCCGTATATACTCGTCGAATTCGTCGAATGTATCTAACGATACTTGCCGAATTCATCGAATGTATCTAACGATACTTGTAGAATTCATCGAGTATACTGTTTGATACCCGACGAATTCGTCGAGTAAGCTAGCTGATACTCCTCAAATTCGTCGAGTATACTAGCTGATACTCGTCGAATTCTTCGAGTATGAATTCTGCCTGGCGTCGAGTTGCTAGTTGGAATGAGCTGAATTTCTCCAAGTAAATTTCATCGAATATCACTACTAGTTCGGCGAGTATACTCATCTACACTCACCAAAGATGACTTAGGGTTATTTTCTTCTGCTTTTTCAAATATTGGCTCGGGTTGAACAAGAACCATGTACAGTGTTTTCGAATGTCATGTTTTTGAAGTTCTTTTATAGCCGTTGCAATTTATGATCTCTATAAATACTTAGGGTGGATTTTTCATCAACCCTAATCATGCTCAAAACATTCCAAGAAAGATCCTGTGCCAACATTTTACTGTCGGCTCCTGTACACACGAATTCCGATCGGCCGACGCAACCTGTTGCACGATTCGTTCGTCTTCGACCTATTCAACTGGATCTTTGTAATTTGAAGGTTATTATTCTCCTAGATCTAGTCGATTCAAGATTCAAAGTCTTCAAGGTTTCTTATATTCCATGTTCTCCAAGTCATTCAAGGTCAACCTAATCAAAGAACAACAGATAGAAGACTTCAGATCTTATCAAGATTGTTTGTAATACTTTTGTGTAATTCTCTTTTACATTTGTAGGAGATTTTATCTCCGAGTTGTACATCCATTTGTGGATTGAGTTGTAGATCTAGTTGTGGATCGAGTTGTAGGAGAGGTTGTTCTCTGAGTGGTAGGAGCGTCGTCTCCAAGTTATAGGAGTTGCATCTTCAAGGTGTAAGATTTGTTGAAATTTGAGAAAGGTGAAATAGCTGAATCTAGCCCTTCGTAGTAGATAGGAGAGGCGGGATAGTGGACATACCCAACTCGGGGAACCACTATAAATCTCTATGTTTGTGTGCTTTAATTTTTAAAGTATTTTTTATTCCGCAAAAAGATAAAGATCACATATTCACCCCCCTCTAAGTGATTTTGGTAGATACTAGAAACTTTCATAGAGACATTCCAGCAGGACAGCCTAATGCTAACAGATTGTCTGCTGCAACTAAAAATATGAGAGATCATCCCAGCACTATTATAATTAGAGATGTCAGTCAAGGAGTCACTGCCAGAAGCAGAATTCACAATAAAGCTCTCTTTCTGAGCTTCCTGTCTTAGGTGGAGCCAAAAAAAATTTTGATGATGCCAACAAGGACCATAAGAACACATCATCATTGGCATTAGGTGGATGTTCTGAAATAAGATGGTAGAGAATGGTGTAGTTATAACGCCCCAAAATTTGTAGAGGAACGACCAGCATTTCTGCCCTAATTTGTGGGAAATTTTGGTTTCTGGCAGGGGCACACGGCCTGGGACACGGGCGTGTCCCAGGGCGTGTTGAGCCCGTGTCGATTATCGGCTCGGGGAGTCGATGATTTTCGCTCGACGAAGTGTCGAGACAAGGCACACGGCTTAGGACACGGGCGTGTCCAAGGTCATGTCAGTCAGTCGACGAACTTCGCTCGACGGAGTGTCGAGACATCGCTCGACGAAGTGTCAAGACAAGGCACACGGCCTAGGACATGGGCGTGTCCAAGGTCGTGTCAGTCAGTCGACGAACTTCGCTCGACGAAGTGTCGAGACATCGCTCGACGAGGTGTCGAGACAAGGCACATGGCTAAGGACACGGGCGTGTCCAAGCCCGTGTCAGGTGTCGAGGCGTGAACATGGCCTGGAGCCCAGGTGTGTTGAGGTAAACACTGGCAAGGACACGGGCGTGTCCAGTACCCGTGTAGTTCTCGGGTTGTTTTCGGTGCTGTGTCGATGGAGGCACACGGCCGACCACACGGCCGTGTCAGTTGGTACACGGGCGTGTCAGGAAGAACACGGGCATGTCGGATGCCCGTGTGCTATTCCAGGCACGTTGGTTTTGACGGCAAATGGGGGACACGGCCCTAGACACGGGCGTGTGCCAGGCCGTGTCCGGCCCAGATTTAGCTTTTCAGGCCCGAATCAAAGCCGTTCGTTTCTTTATTTTGGGATCCAACGGCTGGAGGTTATTCCTGATGGGATATACTCGGGATTGGACCCTTAGAAACCCTCATTTCTTTTGAGTGGTTCTCTTTCTAAGTTCTAGAGAGAAGTGAGAGCAAGGAGGAAGGTGAATTGGAGATCCGGCTGTTGGAGAGGCTTCGGTGCTCCAAATCGCGAGCCGAGTCCAGATCCTTGGAGGCTAGATCATCGCAAAGGTTTTCATCCGGCTATTTTACCATGGCTAGGAAGAGGAGTCGGAAGGTAACGACACTTCTCCTCTCAGTTTTAGGATGCGTGTCTTAGCATCTTTTCTTTTCTAGTTTTTGTACACCAAACACTCAAATGAGAGGGGTTTGGGTCGCCAAGGTTCAAGAGGAACCTCCAGGTCGATTGAGTCCGTCGCCGGCATGTTTTGCATTAGAGATTCGCTCCGTTGGTGGATTAGGCAATGGTTGAAGCCGTAGTCGCGACCGTTAGTCCGACTCGGTGATGTTGCATACGAGCTTTAAGGATTAGTAGAGATCCGTTGCGGCAAGAGGTCGTTTGTGATGTGGTGATGTTTTCCCCCTTTTTCTCGAGTAAGTACGTGTAGTCAGAACCGGACAAGGTTAGCTCCTCAATGGCTGTAGATGGTTTCCTTGGTGGACAAGGTTAGCTCCGCATGAGTAGTAGATAGTTTCCTTGGTGCGCGGAAACGCTGCAGTACAAATGAGGGACTAGGGTGGAATTGTCTTGGTTTATGATGTGCCAAGGCGTGGCTGCATCTCCGTGGTCGGCTGGCTATCCCGTGACATGTACGTCATGTGTGGAGAGTGTCCCGGCGAGACTAGTCCCCTTCTGTGAGACTGACGAGAATGCCAAGCTTGGGGGCAAGCCCGGGCAATGAGGCCATGAGCGGGTGGGGTCCAGCAAGGCTTCTTAGAATCGGTCAGTTTGTGTTTGTTGGAATCCTGACATGAGACGTCAGAGCTTGTAGGCAAGCCGGGTCTAAGACCTTGAGCGGGTGGGGCCTTGGCAAGAGTTCTATGTGGCGGCTTGTGTGTCATTGGGGGAAATTGTGCTTCCCTTTTTGTTTGCGGCTTTATGCCAATGGGGAAATGGTGAGTACCCAAATGATGTGATGTTGTTCTAGATGCATATGCTTTAGGGTGCCTTGGGTGAAGCCCATGTGTTGCATTCATGTTGCATAAGTAGGCCCCTTTTTGTTATATGCTCAACCAGTAGAGAACGTGTATGTTGTGTGAGACATCCAAGCTTGTTTTAACGCATTTCTGTTTATATTTATATATAGCATACGAAGTGCTAACTTGCAGGTTGGAGGGTTCCCCGTGATCCGTTAGGGGCGGCCGGGAGGAGATGTGTTGGTTACACAGTTTGAGGTCAGCCTTTGCTGACCCACGTTACTAATAAATTTTACAGGGCAAGGATGGCAAGCAGGAGCTAGCTCGCCGGCCAGAAAGGACTAAGCCTCATGAAGTGTTACTTTTGATGTAGCTCTACACTTTATGATATTATATGTTTGAGAATCTTGTTGTCTGGCTTGCATGCTGAGGGAGACTAGGAGTGCTTATGCACTTTCATGAATGTTGTATTATGTGAGTTTGGACTCTCTTGTGTTGTAAGGCCATAAGGCCATCTTATTACTCTTGTAGTAGTGGATAACTTCTAGTCTTGCTTATGTTTCCGCTGTGTTGCGCAAAGTGTTTTGAGTGTGAGTAGTTATATCATCTTATAATACTAATGCTGTGGCGTCCGTATGTTGTGGGGCCCCGGCCGGACCCATATTATACGGTCATTACAGGGGAGGTGTTATAATTTGGTATCAAAGCGAGGTTAGATTCAAGGTCAATGCGTAGAGAAGTTATCCACATAAGAGTAATGCTGGACCATGAGTGTCCTATTGTTTAAGTCTTGAGATTAGAGACTGATCCCTTGTTTCTTGTTTTCTTGAAGAGTGCAAGCAACGAGGCGGGTACGTCGAGAGCAAGAGAAGAACTCTCGGCGAGCAGTGCTACTACTCCAGGTCTTTTGGGCACGGGTCTAAACCCGGCCGATTTCTGCTGCATACTTGTAGAAGCGATGGTGGCAGCCCAAGCTGCAGCGGCAGCTCAGGTAGAAACCCCTACTACACCGGACACGGCGACGGCCGTGCCAGGCGGAGAAGCTAGGCGAGTGGAGCCTTTGGCGGAAAGGGTGGTTGTCAGACATGGAGACCGGCACATGAAGTATTTCCTGAGCTTCCATCCCCCATCTTTCAAGGGAGTTGGTACGCCAACGGATGCGGAGGATTGGTGGGTTCGAATTCAAGAGCTTTTGAGGGCGGCAGAGACGCCAGAAGAAAAATAATCTGAGTATGCGACGTTCATGTTGGAAGGAGACGCCAAGTTGTGGTGGGTGAGCCACAGCGGCCGCCAGTTCCCTGGACGCACCCCGTCAGTGGAGGAGTTTGGGGATGCTTTTCTAAAGAGGTACATTCCCGTTTCTACACGGTTGGCACTTCAGAGGCAGTTTCTGCACTTAATGCAGCGGGACAAGACGGTGGACGAGTACGTGCAGGAGTTCACCCGTTTGGGTCGTTACGCGGGAACGACGATGGCAGATGATGTAGAGAGGGATAACCTCTTCTACCAGGGGCTGAGGGAGAATCTGAGGCAACCCCTCATTTCCATGAAGAGAGCTGGTTTTAATGAACTTGTTGAGGCTGCCAGGATTTTGGAAAGTGATCTGGAGCGAACCCAACGTCGTAAGGGTTTCACTCCCAAGCAACGGGAAGGGAAGCCTGTTGGAGTTACCATGGTGATCTGGAAGTGATCAAACATGTAATCTCACTGCCAACGCGATATGAGCCTGCAGGGTCGCACATAAGAGGTATGGAGAAGTTGGATGATTGACTGTGTTGGTAAAGGTTACCAATCACCGACTTGAATAGGGTTGGGCAAATGTTGCCTTGAAAGGATTGGTAAGAGCCGTCGATTGCGGGTCGACGAGTGTCGTCAACCCAAGGTCGACGATCGACGAGAATCGTCGAGTATCGTCGACCGCGAGTCGACGATCGACGAGAATCGTCGAGCATCGTCGACCGCGGGTCGACGATCGACGAGAATCGTCGAGCATCGTCGACCGCGGGTCGACGATCGACGAGAATCGTCGAGCATCGTCGACCGCGGGTAGACGATCGACGAGAATCGTCGAGTATCGTCGACGAGTATGGTCCATCCTGCATTCGGCGAGAATCGTCGAGTACTGTACTCTGATTCTCGCCGATCCTTGGTGATACTCGCCGACTGATTCTCGCCGAATCTGGTTGATGATTCTCGCCGATCGTCGCCAATTCTCGCCGATTGATTCTCACCGATTCTGGAACCCTAAATTCTGGGTGGTCTGCGGATAGCGATATTCCTAAGTCTATTTATTTCTTTGGTATAAAAGGACACTTAGGGTTTTCGGGAAACCAGATCTTCTTTCTGATCGAATCGAAATCGACGGAAGTGTTCCGCCGTTCTGTTCGTTTCGCCGATCCCGAATCCCGCCGCCGACGGAAGTGTTCCGCCGCCGCCGTGCTCGCTCCATCGACCTCCTCCTCTCCGGCGATCGTCGCTGGTGTTGCTTTTCCTGGCGCGGACCTAGCAGTCCGTGGAATAGCAAGGTGCGGTCATCATCCTTCCCGATTACCCGTGCGACGGAAAACTCGGCGTTCTCCCGCTCGTGTGGATTTCTGCAGAGACGTGGATATTATTCCACGTAGAACTCGCCACTAGCAAAAAGACGAAGTTTGGAGCATCTCCGTTGAGTTGTGACTCAACGCCACCGAGGTAATTTTTGCCTAGTTGTATGTTAACTTTTTGATTCAATTACCATGGCCCGATCCCATCTCTTTTGGGTTTTCTTGATGTTTTATTCTTCCGCTGCGTGCACAAGCGTTGTGCCATCCTCTTAGAGAAACATAACAGTGGTATCAGAGCCAGGTTGCGGCCATGATTGTTGTATTGGAAGTTTTGTTATTCCAGTGCGTGTAAACCTAGGGATTTAGAAGTGTTCTAAATGTCTAGATTTAGTCTTGGTACCACGCTAAGAACGTCTGGAATTTCGTGGAAATTTCTAATTGTTAGAAATTGTAGTCTCCTTAGCAGTAACCATCCCTCGATTTTGTTTTGGATTTTGAATCCAATATAGAGAGATGAGCTTGTCTACTGCTTTAAGTTGAGTTGTCTTTGCTTTTGTCCAATGCATGTAAATCTGAGAATTTGGAAGTTTCCGGATGTTCAGATTTATCCCTTCCTTCTATCAATTGTTGATGGTGTCAGGATGTGCACATAAGGGATGCATGTGGTTTTAGAAATATTGTATTTCCTTGGATGTGCACATTGATCAAATGTTGATCATGGTTAATTGTTAACCTATAATTAAAATCCCTTCATCAAATATTAAGTGTTCGGATGCCTTCCGATGGATGACACTCTTCCTGCCTCGATCGATGAAGTGTGGGCTTGCCAAAGCAAGGTGCATTAATCTATCTTGGTAAGGGTGCGAGCGGATAATTGTGATATCCCACTGTCGACATCGGGTCCAACTTAACTAGGTGACCTCAAAGGTTGAGTGCCTAGAGGCATAGGGTTGGCATGCACCATATGATGGATGCGAGTAAAGAGTTATTCACCGACCATACAAGAATTGCATGAGGATGAAATTGGCAAGCGTTGCCTACCTAAATAACCGCATCGTGAGAGGAAAGCCAAGGCTGACTCATTGTGTTGGTGAAATACGGATCTTGTCCACTAAGAGAGTAGCTCGCATGAACTCTCCGAATTGTTAGTGAGGGCTATCATTTCGAATAAAATAGTGGGAGTGTTTTAATTGAAGTCCAAATTAAAATAAATTGTATTTGAAATTTTGGTACTGATTTTATTCTGCATAAATTCTTGTAGAATTCCATGGCAAGTGTTTCACACTCCACGTTGTCTCTGAGAGCCATCCTTGAGAAGGATAAGCTCAGTGGGACAAATTACATGGACTGGTATAGGAACCTGAGAATTGTTCTCAGGCAAGAGCGAAAGATCTATGTCTTGGAAGAAGAAGCCCCCGAGGTGCCGACCGGGAACTCTTCCCGTGCTGAGAAGGATACTTATAAGAAGTATACTGATGATGCTTTAGATGTCGAATGCCTTATGCTTGCCACTATGAACTCTGAGCTTCAGAAGCAATATGAGAACATGGGGTGCAAGGAGATTGACAAGCATCTCAAGAAAATGTTTCAAGGGCAGGCTCGTCAAGAGAGGTTCGACGTCACAAAAGCGTTATTTCAGTGCAAGATGGGAGTTCGAGACTCAGTAGGGACTCACGTACTCAAGATGATTGGGTATATAGAGAACCTTGAAAGGCTGGGTTTTCCTCTTGGTCAAGAGTTGGCCACAGATCTGATCCTGTAATCGTTGCCGGACAGTTATGAGCAGTTTGTCTTGAACTACAACATGAATGAAATAGACAAGACACTGCCCGAACTCCTAGGCATGTTGAGAACTGTCGAAATCAATATGAAGAAGGCCAAGCCTGCCAGCCCCATACTGATGGTGCATAAGGGCAAGGGCAAGGCCAAGGGCTCCAAGAAGACGAAGGTGGGACCTAAGTCATACCTTGAGCCCAAGTCTTCAGAACTGATGAAAAAGAAAAGCACGGTGAAGGAAGGGAAATGCCACCACTGTGGCAAGGCTGGTCATTGGAGGAGGAACTGTCCTTCGTACATTGAAGGTCTGCAGAAATTGAAGGGAGGTATGACTTCCGCTTCAAATGTCTACGTTATAGAGATAAACCTTTCTGCTCCTTCATCTTGGGTATTGGATACCGGATGTGGTTCTCACATTTGTACAAATGTGCAGGAACTGGGAAGGAGAAGATTGCTGAGTAAAGGGGAGGTGGACCTCCGCGTCGGCAATGGAGCAAGAGTTGCTGCTGTAGCCGTAGGGGTTTACCGTCTTTCTTTGCCCAGTGGGCTTGTAATAGAACTAGATAATTGTTATTTTGTTCCGGCCATAACTAGAAACATTATATCTATTTCATGTTTGGACATGATTGGATTTTCTTTTATAATTAAGAACAACTGTTGTTCTATATTTAAGAATGATGTTTGTTATGCTGTAGCCCAATTGTTTAATGGTCTTTATGTTTTGAACTTGGACCATCTGATCTGTAATGTAGAAAATAATAAAAGACTAAGAACAAATGACTCGAACCCTACTTTTCTCTGGCATTGTTGTTTGGGCCATATCAACGAGAAGCGCATATCCAAACTCCATAGAGATGACTTTTGGACTCATTTGATTATGAATCATTTGAGCGATGCAAATCTTGTTTGTTAGGCAAGATGACTAAAGCTCCTTTCACTGGTTATACTGAGAGGGCTGAGGATCTCTTGGGTGTTGTACATAGTGATGTATGCGGACCCATGAGTTCCATGGCGAGAGGTGGGTATTTCTACTTTGTTACATTTACTGATGATTTCAGTAGATACGGATATGTGTATCTTATGAAGTGCAAATCCGAGACCTTTGAAAAGTTCAAAGAGTTCAAGAATGAAGTAGAAAACCAGTTGGGTAAAAGGGTTAAAGCACTCCGATCTGATCGAGGTGGGGAATACCTGAGTCATGAGTTCCGTGATCATCTGAAAGAGTGTGGTATTGTATCACAGCTCACTCCACCTAGAACACCACAACATAATGGTGTGTCTGAGAGTATAAATCGTACTCTGTTAGACATGGTACGTTCGATGATGAGTCATGCAGACTTGCCTGTTTCCTTTTGGGGTTTTGCTTTAGAGACTGCTGCAATGACACTGAATCGCGCTCCAACGAAAACGGTTCTAAAGACACCATATGAGATATGGACTGGGAAGCGTCCTAGTATGTCGTTCATTAAAATTTGGGGCTGTGAGGCATACGTGAGACGTCAAATGCCTGATAAGCTGGAACCCAAATCGGATAAATGTTATCTGGTGGGATATCCTAAGGAAACGAAAGGGTATTACTTTTACCTACCGTCTGAGGGCAAAGTGTTTGTCGCAAGGACTGGTGTCTTCTTGGAGAAAGAGTTCTTATCAAGAAAGACTGAAAAGGTAGAGCTTGAAGAAGTTCAAGAACCACATGTAATGAATGAACCGGAATTGGATTCTGAGACAGGACTACAAGATGTTGTAGCTAGAGAACCTGCTCAGGGAACACAAGTCCTACGTAGATCTGGTAGACCGAGGTTTGAGCCTGAGAGATATGGATTTCTCGTGTCTCAAATAGGTAATGTGTTGCTTATGGATCATGATGATGAACCAGCAACCTACCAAGAGGCTATGAATGGACCGGACTCCGACAAATGGCTTGAGGCTATGAAATCCGAAATGGACTCCATGTATGCAAACCAAGTTTGGAACTTGGTGGAACCACCTGAAGGGGTACGACCCATAGGGTGCAAGTGGGTCTTCAAGAAGAAGACTGACATGGATGGGAATGTACAGACATTCAAAGGGCGACTGGTGGCTAAGGGTTTCAAGCAAATTCATGGTATTGACTATGATGAGACTTTTTCCCCTGTTGCCATGGTAAAGTCCATAAGGATATTGCTTGCTGTTGCTGCGTATTATGACTACGAGATCTGGCAGATGGATGTCAAAACAGCTTTCCTTAATGGAAACCTCCTTGAGGAAGTGTATATGACACAACCCGAGGGTTTTGTATCCCCAGATGAAGCCACTAAAATATGCAAGCTGAATAAGTCCATCTATGGACTGAAACAGGCCTCTCGAAGTTGGAATCTTCGTTTTGATGAGAAAATCAAAGAGTTTGGTTTCATCAAGAATGAAGATGAGCCTTGTGTTTACAAGCGAATCAGTGGGAGCATTGTTGTCTTCCTGATATTGTATGTAGATGACATACTGTTGATTGGGAATGACATTTCTACCCTGAAAGTTGTTAAGAACAACCTAGGGAACTGCTTTTCAATGAAGGATTTGGGGGAAGCGACTTATATACTTGGTATTAAGATCTATAGAGATAGATCGAAGAAGTTGCTGGGTTTGACCCAGAGTACGTACATCGAAAAGGTGTTGAAGTGGTTCAACATGCTTGAGTCCAAGAAAGGATTTTTGCCCATGTCTCATGGTGTGAATCTCTCTAAGGACCAGTGTCCAAAGTCTTGTGAAGATAAGGACCGCATGAAGTTGATTCCATATGCTTCGGCAATTGGATCAATCATGTACGCGATGTTATGTACTCGACCCGATGTCTCCTTTGCTTTGAGCATGACTAGCAGGTATCAGTCAGACCCCGGTGAGTGTCACTGGATTGCAGTCAAGAATGTCCTGAAGTACTTGAGAAGGACTAAGGATGTGTTCTTGGTGTATGGTGGAGAGGAAGAGCTCGTTGTAAGTGGTTACACGAATGCTAGCTTCCAAACTGATAGAGACGACTCCAAGTCTCAGTCAGGTTTTGTGTTTTGCCTGAATGGAGGAGCTGTGAGTTGGAAGAGTTCCAAGTAAGAGACAGTTGCTGATTCTACAACAGAGGCCGAGTATATCGCCGCAGCTAATGTGGCGAAGGAGGCTGTATGGATTAGGAAATTCATCGGCGAGCTTGATGTAGTTCCTAGCATTGTTGGTCCCGTAGTTCTCTACTGTGATAATAATGGTGCAATTGCACAATCTAAGGAACCTAAATCCCATCAGCGCTCCAAGCATATACTTCGGCGGTTTCATCTTATTCGTGAGATTGTCGAACGAGGAGATGTGAACATTTGCAGAGTGCCGACTGAGGAGAATATTGCGGATCCACTGACAAAGCCTCTCGCGTAGAGAAAGCATGATGGTCATACTAGATCGATGGGTATACGATACCTAAATGATCAACTCTAGTGAGAATCTTGTGGATTGCATGTAAACATGTATTTTGTTGGCTATTTGTTCATATGATGAACATTGTACCTAGTTTTTCTCTTACAATTAATGGCAATTTATTTTATTATGAGTTTTTCTATATGATAGTTAAATGTTAACATAATAGATACCCTTAGAATGTTCGCTTCCATGGGACATCAAGTACGTGACTTGAATGTGAGAACCCATGATTTATTTGAAGCTTCATTCTTAAAAGGTCCCTGGTCGAGTATCATCATAGAAGCTAAGGGTGATGATGGTACATGAAGGCTAGCACGTGCGTTGACTGATGACCGGTTCTCACAGGTCATGATATTGTGATATCAAGTCATCACGTGGGTACTTGTTAGTATACAAGTTGTACTGGACAGACCCAACCTGAGACTACTCTGTGGATTGTCATCCAATCGTGTCACGAGTAGGTCTCAATTGACAATGGTGTTGTAGTCCTTTAACCTGAAGTCATAGCATTCATCAATTGAGGAAGAGCGTGCTTTGATGCCATCTAAAGTCTTCCTTGAGAAAGGTTGATGATAAGGGTGGTTTTGGGCATGTTACAAATCATTTGGGTGTTTGTGTGTGAGCAAATATGGGATTTGTCCTCCTGTATGACTGGAGTTGCATCCATGGGCCCCTTGATGGAACTGGACTGAGAAATGCATGGCCATGCTTGGTTGAGTCAATATGTGATATTGGACTCACCATTCTCTGGAAGTCCGTCCTGGATCAAGAAACTTGGATTGAGCTATTACGAGGGTGACACGGTCCATGCCTCTAGTTCTTTCCGGATGTAAGGGACAAAGGGACAAAGACAACGCTGATACATTAGTCATAAAGGCTTATGAGTTATAAACTCTTATTGCTTGGGGAGCAATGATGCATTGCTAGATGCCGCTCATTGTTTGTGAGGTTTTTGGTTTGATACTTTCAAGATCAAGTGGGAGTCTGTTGGAGTTACCATGGTGATCTGGAAGTGATCAAACATGTAATCTCACTGCCAACGCGATATGAGCCTGCAGGGTCGCACATAAGAGGTGTGGAGAAGTTGGATGATTGACTGTGTTGGTAAAGGTTACCAATCACCGACCTGAATAGGGTTGGGCAAATGTTGCCTTGAAAGGATTGGTAAGAGTCGTCGATTGCGGGTCGACGAGTGTCGTCAACCCAAGGTCGACGATCGACGAGAATCGTCGAGTATCGTCGACCGCGGGTCGACGATCGACGAGAATCGTCGAGTATCGTCGACCGCGGGTCGACGATCGACGAGAATCGTCGAGTATCGTCGACCGCGGGTCGACGATCGACGAGAATCGTCGAGCATCGTCGACCGCGGGTCGACGATCGACGAGAATCGTCGAGCATCGTCGACCGCGGGTCGACGATCGACGAGAATCGTCGAGCATCGTCGACTGTGGGTCGACGATCGACGAGAATCGTCGAGCATCGTCGACGGCGGGTCGACGATCGACGAGAATCGTCGAGTATCGTCGACCGTGGGTCGACGGTCGACGAGTATGGTCCATCCTGCATTCGGCGAGAATCGTCGAGTACTGTACTCTGATTCTCGCCGATCCTAGGTGATACTCGCCGACTGATTCTCGCCAAATCTGGTTGATGATTCTCGCCGATCGTCGCCAATTCTCGCCGATTGATTCTCACCGATTCTGGAACCCTAAATTCTGGGTGGTCTGCGGATAGCGATATTCCTAAGTCTATTTATTTCTTTGGTATAAAAGGACACTTAGGGTTTTCGGGAAACCAGATCTTCTTTCTGATCGAATCGAAATCGACGGAAGTGTTCCGCCATTCTGTTCGTTCCGCCGATCCCGAATCTCGCCGCCGACGGAAGTGTTCCGCCGCCGCCGTGCTCGCTCCGTCGACCTCCTCCTCTCCGGCGATCGTCGCTGGTGTTGCTTTTCCTGGCGCGGACCTAGCAGTCCGTGGAATAGCAAGGTGCGGTCATCATCCTTCCCGATTACCCGTGCGACGGAAAACTCGGCGTTCTCCCGCTCGTGTGGATTTCTGCAGAGACATGGATATTATTCCACGTAGAACTCGCCACTAGCAAGAAGACGAAGTTTGGAGCATCTCCGTTGAGTTGTGACTCAACGCCACCGAGGTAATTTTTTCCTAGTTGTATGTTAACTTCTTGATTCAATTACCATGGCCCGATCCCATCTCTTTTGGGTTTTCTTGATGTTTTATTCTTCCGCTGCGTGCACAAGCGTTGTGCCATCCTCTTAGAGAAACCCAACAAAGCCTCCCTAATCCCAAGGAAAGTCTGAAGGGAGTAGATGGAGGAAAAAGCCTAACACTTCCAGATCCGGTGAGAAGAGCAAGTGGATGCCTGGAGGTTCTCACTCTAGGGGACCGCCGACGTGCTACAACTGCGGTAAGGTGGAGCACAGAGCTCGTGTTTGTCCTCAAGGAGGAGCGGATCAAGAGGCAAGGCAGGAGCAGACTGTGCACTTCGGCCCTAGTGCCGTAGAGAAAGGGAAGATGGCGGAGTCAAGCGCTTCTCGGTTCCAACCCGTGCAACCAAGAGCCTACAACCTTGGACAGCAAGAAGCGATCCGCCAAACCGATATGGTGACAGGTATGAGGAGATTTAAGCTTAAATTTTGTGCTTCATACCTTTAGACTTTTATTTGTGATGTCTATGTTATAGGTTTCTTTTTAGTTTCCGGATACCCCGCTACAGTATTATTTGATACAGGAGCATCGTACGCCTTTCTTGTGGAGAGCTTCATCCGGAGATTAGGAGTTGAGTCCTTCGCGGCGGACGCGGAGCTGAAAGTGCGCATGCCCAATGGGTCATCCATGACCACCGGGGCCAAAGGGCGCATCTGTTGGGAGCTGGACGGATTTGACTTCGTTTTGATAGCAGCAATTTTACCATTGGTTGAGTTCGATGTCATTCTGGGCATGGACTGGCTTGCAGAGCAGCGCGCCAGTATTGACTACCTATCTAAGGTAGTGACCCTAAGCAGCAAAGGGCAGGCGGAAGTCAAATTTGAGGTCCTTTGTGGGGTAGTCTATTCCCTGATTTCGGCCATGCAATTGATGCGGGCGGTTAACTAGGGTGGAGTAGCGCTTGTAGTGTTATTGGAGGTTCGTCTCTCCCAGCTATCTATGGAGGAAGTGCCCGTAGTGGCAGAGTTCAAGGATGTGTTTCCGGATGAACTTCCTGGAGTGCCTCCTCGGCGGGAGATCGACTTCTCGATCGAGTTAGTGGCGGAGGCTAGACCGGTGTCACGTCCTCTGTTTAGGATGGCACCAAAGGAGTTGGCTGAACTCAAAGTACAGTTACAGGAACTGTTGGAGCAAGGGTATATCAGACCCAGTTCTTCACCGTGGAGTGCGTCGGTATTATATGTAAAGAAAAAGGCCGGTAGTATGCGGCTATGCATAGACTACCGAGAGCTGAATAAATTGACCGTCAAGAATAAGTATTCGATTCCTCGGATAGACAACTTGTTCGACCATTTGGTGGGGTCAGTGGTGTATTCAAAATTGGACTTGAAGTTAGGCTATTATCAGCTGCGAATTCGGAACGAGGACATACCCAAGACTGCTTTTGGTATAAGGTATGGACACTTTGAGTTTACGGTGATACCGTTCGGGCTGACGAACGCGCCATCTGTGTTCATGGACCTTATGAATCGGGTATTTTGGGAATACTTGGATTCTTTTGTGATTGTCTTCATCGATGACATCTTGGTGTATTCCAAATCGGAAGTAGAGCATGAGACCCACTTGAGAGTGGTCTTGCAAGTGCTGAGGGAGAATCAGTTGTATGCAAAGTTCTCGAAATGTGAGTTCTGGTTAGAGAAGGTGGCATTTTTGGGCCATGTGATTAGTGGGGATGGGGTGGCAGTGGATCCGACAAAAGTGGAAGCCATCAGAGATTGGCCGGTTTTGAGGACCGTGGAGGAAGTCCGAAGTTTTCTTGTACTAGCCGGGTATTATAGGAGATTCGTGGAGAATTTTTCGCGGATAGCTCTACCCCTCACCTCACTCACTCATAAAGATAATAAGTTTGTGTGGACTCAAGAGTGCAGTCAAGCATTCGAGGCACTGAAGGAGAGGCTTATGATGGCTCCAATCCTAAGTCTACCGCAAGGGACCGAGGGATTTCAGATCTTCAGTGACGCATCAGGATGCGGTTTGGGTTGCGTTTTGGTGCAACATGGCAAAGTGATAGCTTTTGGGTCTAGACAGCTGAAGCCTCATGAGAGGAATTACCCCGTCCATGACTTTGAGTTGGCGGCGGTAATTTTTGCGTTGAAAATATGGTGACATTATGTGTATGGTGCAAAGGTGGAGATCTTCACGGATCATAAAAGCCTGAAGTATCTATTGGATCAAAA
The DNA here is from genome assembly GCA_039583875.1 of Platanthera guangdongensis. Classification (NCBI taxonomy): domain Eukaryota; kingdom Viridiplantae; phylum Streptophyta; class Magnoliopsida; order Asparagales; family Orchidaceae; genus Platanthera; species Platanthera guangdongensis. The sequence goes on from CM077151.1 coordinate 219,965,015, forward strand.
GGACTTGAACATGCGGCAACGCAGGTGGGTTAAGTTTCTTGTAGACTACAAGGTGGCGATTCAGTATACGCCAGGTAAAGCCAACGTGGTGGCGGATGCCTTGAGTAGAAAGTACTTGTGGCAAGGTAATTGGATCAAAGCTCATGATGAGCGGTTGGTACGAGAATGGGAGTCCCTTGGTTTGGAATGTGTGGCGAGAGGCGAGTCCAGCGTGGCTCGGTTGAACTGGATTGAAGTGCAGAATGACTTGTCCGATCGCATTCGGGAAGCGACTCGGTTGGATGTGGAGTTTCAACCATATGTGTTGGAGGCTAAAAAAGGCGAGAGCAGGGCCAGGGAGATGAATGATGGGATTCTGAGGAAGGACGGAAGGGTTTGTGTACCGCAGTTCGGCAAACTCCATGAGGAGTTGATGTTTGAGGCTCACTTCACAAAGTACTCCATTCACCCGGGCAGTACAAAGATATACTTGGATATGAAGAAATCCTTTTCGTGGCCGGGGCTGAAGCGGGACGTAGCTTTGTATGTGAATCGTTGCCAAACTTGCACCTTTGTGAAGGCCGAGTGTCAGAAGCCGGGCGGGTTCCTGAAGCCCCTTCCAATCCCTGAGTGGAAATTTGATGACATCTTCATGGATTTTGTACATGGTTTGCCTAGATCGCAGCAGGGTAATGATGCTATTTGGGCGATAGTGGATCACCTAACCAAGGTGGCCCACTTCATCCCAAATCAGAAGGAGGACAGCGTGGAGAAGCTGGTGGAGTTGTATGTTCGCAACATTGTGAGACTGCATGGGATTCCGAAGAGCATTGTCAGCGATCGAGATGGACGGTTTACGTCCAAGGATTGGAGATTGGTTCAGAAGAGTTTGGGCACGAAGCTAAAGTTCAGTACGTCGTTCCATCCTCAAATTGACGGGCAAACTGAAAGAACGAACTGTACTATGGAGGATATGTTGAGAATGTGCGTTCTTGACTTCGGCAAGAAGTGGGAGGATCACCTCTTCATGGTGGAATTCGCGTACAACAACAGTTATCAAGCAAGTATAAAAATGGCACCATACGAAGCTTTGTATGGGAGACGGTGTCGAACACCGATGTCTTGGACAGAGGCGGGAGACACCAAAATCTTGGGAAAAGAGGTGGTAGTTGACGCTTGTGAGTTGGTACAGACCATTCAAGAGCGTATGAAGGTGGCACAAGACTGGCAAGCAAAATACTTTAATGCTCGTCATAGGAAGTTGGAGTTTGCGGTTGAAAGTTATTGTACCTAATCACCTAGAGGGGGGTGAATAGGTGACTTAAATCTTTTTAACTTTTTTAGGCAGAATTCAGATTATATCACAGAATTATAACTACTTTTGCACAGCAATCAATCAGCAATCACAGCAAACCACATGCACACAGTGAACACCCAGGTTTATAGTGCTTCCCCAAGGTTTGGGTACATCCACTTTCCCCCTTCGCCTATCTAGTAGTGTACTAGATTCAGCCAAACTCCTCCACTATCTCAGATCCTCAGATCTTACACTCAGAACCCCAAAACAGGTTCCTACAGCTCAGGCCCAAGGCCCTACAACTCAGTCTTCTCCAAAGACCTACACTCAGCTTCTTCACAAAGCCTACACTCAGCCACAACAGGCCTACACTCAGACACAACAGGCCTACACTCAGAGATACAGATCTCCTACACTCAGGCATACAGGCCCTACACTCAGCCTTTATAATTACAGGCTTACAACTCAGATCCCTAAGGATCCTACAAGAAATTAGAATATAAAGTTTATACCTACAACTCAGAGAATAGAGAGAGGAGTTGATAGGTTCTTGATGAGTTCTTGGAAGAACTCTGCTGAGATCAATCTCACTTGGCTTTTCTTGAAAGCTTCTTGAATGTAGAACACAATAGGATTGATCTTCTCTGCAGCTGATCTTTGATCTCTGCAACTTAAGATTCAGAACAAAGTCTGAACCCTTCTTCTCAGCCTGGTTCCAACGGCTGTCTTCTTGGATGGAGCTCTCTCTCTCCAACTACTTAGATCTTCACTGGATTCTTCAATGTATAGCTAAATCTTGTGTGTATTACTTGATGTGTTGATCATCTCCTTCTGTTGACAGTATAAGCCTATTTATAGGCCTTCTTCATGGTAACCGGCTGGTCCGGTTCATAACTGATTTCTGACAACTCTGACAGGTGCAGTAGACCGGCTGGAATGGCAGCTGTCAAGTCATCCGGTCAGTTCTTGAAAAATCTGTAACTGTCTGAAAGTGTCGAGACTGTCTGTCTTTAAGTGTCGACACTTATAGACTAAGTGTCGACACAAGTTGACAAAGTGTCGACACTAGCCTTCAAGGTGTCGACACAACTCCTTGTATTGTAGAATTCACTTCTCGACACAGCTTCTTCATCATGTGTCGACACTGATATTGAGTGTCGACACAACTCCTTGTTCTTCAGCACTTAGTTGAATTCTTGTAAGTGTCGACACAACACCTTTGTGTCGACACATCTTCATGTGTTGAACTTGTTCAGTGTCGACACATCTTCTTGGTGTCGACACATGCCTTCTGTGTTGATACTTGCCGAGTGTCGACACAGCTCCTTGTGTCGACACATTCTTCTTCTGTTGAGACTCTGGCTGAGTGTCGACACATCTCCTTAGTGTCGACACTTGTACTTAGAATTTTTGTTGAACTTTGCTAAGTGTCGACACAGCTCCTTGTGTCGACACTTTCTTCAAGTGTTGAGTCTTCTACTGAGTGTCGACACATTCTTTCTTGTGTCGACACTTATACTTAGACTCTGCTGACTTTTGCTGAGTGTCGACACAGCCTCCAAGTGTCAACACTTTCTGATGTAGACACAGTTCCTCTGGGTGTCGACACTACTGCTAAGTGTCGACATATCTTCACTGGACTTTTCTTCATTGAGTGTCGACACAGCTCCTTGTGTCGACACTTTCTGTCTGGTGTCGACTCTGCATCACTGGTGTCGACATAAGTACTCCAAGTGTCAACACTGCTTGCCTGGGTGTCGACACAAGTCTTTTTAAGTGTCGACACTTTCCCTCTGGGTGTCGACACATGGACTTAGAAACTTTTTCATCTTTCCTGCAAATACTTAACCTGCACAAGTAAACTCAAAATACATCAAATATATTTTGATGTATATCATTGAGTAGGGTGAGGCTTCTTCAAATCAGGTACATTAGAACCAATGTACCCAACAATCTCCCCCTATTTGGAGAATTCATAACCCTTAGTCAATGATATACACCATACAGAATAAAATCATATCATGATGTAAAACAGGATTATATAACAGGGCAAATTCATAAACATGTATTAATCAAAACATGTAAACACAGATATCATCTCAGAACAATTATGAAATAGATTTATAACACATCACATTATTCTAATCAACTTTGTCATATTTATTATACAAATGTTCACAAAGTGTTTTAATACAAGTGATTATATGGTAAACTTAAGATAATGCAATTCTATTTCTGCTCACCCTCCTTGATCACTATGCCCTTCCCAGACTTTATCTTTGCTTGCACAGGGGCTTCAGCATCTTCAGTATCAGCAGGCTTTTTCCCTTTCAGCTCCTTCTTCTTTAGCTCTTCAGCTTTAATCTTCTGCCTCTCAAAGTAATGATAAGGCTTGGGAAAGTACTTGCTAGGCTCCTGAGCAGTAGGAGGTAGCTTTCCCATCTTTGCCTTTCTTCTATATTGCACTATGGCTTCTTGCCTAGTCTCATGCTTCCTCCATTCTAGTTCAGAAAACCATTTGTTTCTATCTTGAATGTTATCTTTGGCAGCCTTCCATGCAGTTAAGATAATGTTTCTTGAAGTGGGGCTCCACTGCTCAAAATCAGGCCTTTGTTCAGCTTGCTCTCTGAACCTCTTTTTAGATAGTCTGGCTTCTTGTTCTTTCTGCAAAGCTTCTTGCATAGCCTCAGATACTGGCTGAACCACTTTTTATATAATGACATTTTCCTTTCCCTCAGGTGGGTTATACATGGACTGTATATCAGCATGTATCATATCAAAATCTGGAGGAGGGTAGATTACTTGAGCCACTTCAGGTTGCTCTCCTCCTAGATATGCAGGATGTATCCCAGATTCTGCTACATTGTCATCATCACATAAAGGAGGATAACCAAGAGTTGCTCTGATAGAATTAGAAATCCACTTGGCATGATCAGAGCTGGCTTTGACTAACACCCTCTCCCCCTTTATGACTTCTCTTTCCATGTGATCTCTCAGATCATCCTTTTGAAATCTTATTTGGTTATCCAAATAGTTTACTCCATCTTTAAAGAAAGGTTTCAACCTTTGGAGCTTTTCAGTTATCAACTTCTGAGAGTCTTGAATTGCAGAAGTAACATCAGTTAAACTCTTTTGCAATGCTTTATCAAACTCTGCCTTAGCAGTAGCATTAGAAGTAGTCAGTCCAGTAGCTATGTTCTTCATCTCTGTGACAATGGCATTGTGGGAAGCTGTTAAGTTGTCATTCATTCTGATCTGGTTCTCAATAACATACCCTTGCTTCAGTGCAATGTCATCTACTTGAGCTTTTATTTTCTCCTGATGAGTAGCTAAGTAGACTACTACATTCCCTCCCTTATGGAAGCAGTCAGTCATCTCCTTCTTATTGAGATTCATCTCAAATCTTATGGACTTAATGTCTTGGGCTAAATCAAACTGTAAAGACTTATGCCCCTCATTCACATATGTTTCTATGGCTTTCCTGTGCTCATCAAGCTTAATTTGTATAGCAACCATCAAAGCACTGTAATCTACAGTTAGAGCTGGCTGTAGTGCAGGCTGTGGTGCTATAGTTTGCAGAGCTTTCTTATAAGTCTGGCTCCTTCTCTTAAATACTTGGAACTTCCTTTTTTTAGCTCTTGCAGCTTCCTCATCTTCAGAAGCAGATGTACTTGCAATTTCTACCCTCTCCCTAGGTAGCTCCTCAACAGCTTTTTGCTTCTCTGGCTCTTGTCTTGGAGGTTCTTCAACAAGTATTACTTGCTCCCCCTCAACTTGGGACTTCTCCCCCTCAGCAGCAGCACTTTCCTTCTCAAAGTCAGCTTGGTCCAGATTAAGGAAGAGATCTTCCATTGTAAACTCTTGTTGAGGTAGTGATGGAGATTCTCTTATCTCATCAGTTACTTGATGTGTGTCCACTTGAGCTGCAACTGATGTGTCCTCCATGACAACATCTGGGAGTTGACTATCAATCTGAGGTTATTGATTATCATAAGATAAGTTGTCAATTATAACTGCACTCTCAATAAGGAAATCTAATTGATTGATTTCTGAGATTACCTCAAGGATAGTGTGGGTTGCTTGCTCACTTTCCAGTGGAGTTGGCTCTTCCACTACTAGTGGCTCCCCCTAGACTGAATCCTGGTGTAAGGGGCTAGCTTGAGGTAGCTCCCCCTGCCTCTCTGCAACTTCTTGTTGAGCTGCAGACTTCCCAGCATCTCTAGTGTCTTCTTCTTCTTCAGGAGTGACGACAACTCGTTCTTCTGAACTACTTGATGATTCTTGAGATACTGGAGCTACCTTCTTCTTCTTCTTGAGTGGGGTTTCCTTCTCAGGAGTTATTTTCTCAGGTATTGGCATCTCCTTAGACAAAACCCTATCCCAGCTGGAGAAGAGTCTCATGTCCATCTTCCTCATATAATTGATTTTAGAGCCTGCAGCTTGACTCATAACCTCTGGTAGACTACCAGCCAAGTAAAGACTTATTATCCTACCCAAATTGGGTTTCTTCATACTCTCTTTAATCTTATCAAAGACAACAACAGACCAATCAGTTTGCAGGGTGAAGATAATCCTTGTCATAAGATTGAACATGTGGGCTGATACCCTGTCATGCCCTCCTGGCTTACTCAATATCACTTTGCCAACAATTTCTGAGAGAAATTTTCCCTGGCTGTTCATCCCCTTTCTATTGAACACTGATCCAATTTTCAATTTGGAATCCAGTCCACACCAAGTTAAAGCCTCTCTGGTCTTTGAAGCAGTAACTTCATCTTCTTTCTTTGTCCTTGGGAGGTTTAAGACCTTTCTTAAACTCTTTGGGGAGACCTTCACCTTTTCTCCATGAACCCTTGACTTGATCTTGAATCCAGAGTCGTCTAGGGTTGCTCCATTTAGAAATTCCAATACTTCTTTCTTCCAGATCTTAGTCGGCTCAGAAATAAGAAAATCTAACCCTGAGTCTGCAACTAGGGTTACCACATTCTTGATCTCCTGTTCTGCTTCTTCAAACGCATGTCGCACCAGTTCATAGCATTCATTGACGTTCTCCTCGAGCTTTGGCGCCATTAGGGTTTGAAGAATTTGAATTAAGAGAAGAGAGGTGTCGACACACAAGTTTGGTCTCGAAACTTTAGTGAGCGTGTCGACAGACAATGGATAAATCCTATTTATACCTTTCTAGTATTGAAGATGAAAGGGCGGGTCAACAAACTTAAATTGTGTCGACACTGTTGAAAAGTGTCGACACAGACTTATAATGTCTCGACACCTATGTGTCGACACAGGTTTAGTCAACATATATATGTGTCGACACTTGTTTATGTGTCGACACCGCTCTGCTCGACACATAGTCGAGACTTTACTACACTAATGCTGAGTAAAGCCTAAGTGTCGACACCATCTTGGATGTGTCGACACCTACTTATCATGTGTCGACACTAATTTTCTGAAGTGTCGACACCTACTTCCTAGATGTGTCGACACCTTTTCTCTGAATTGTCGAAACCAAATTTCTGTCTCGACACAGACAACTCTGTGTGTCGACACTATTTTACTTAGTCATTTCTATAAACTTATTATAAGTTTATCATACCTAGTTCAGTTTTAAACTTATTGAACTTTGTTTCTTCTAAGGGCTTAGTATACATATCAGCTATTTGATTATCTGTTTTAACATATTCCAGTAAAATATCTTCTTTTTCTACATGTTCCCTAAGAAAATGATAGTTTATTTCAATATGTTTAGTTCTACTATGGGAAACAGGATTGTTTGCAATTGATATAGCACTAGTAGAATCACAAAATAGTAGTGTTCTACTTACCTGAATTCCATAATCCTCAAGTTGATGTTGTATCCATAGAAGTTGAGCACAGCAACTTCCAGCAGCCACATATTCTGATTCTGTAGTGGAGATAGCCACACTTGTTTGCTTCTTGCTACTCCATGAAATCAGTCTTCCACCTAGGAATTGACAGGTTCCAGTTGTACTTTTTCTGTCTTCTTTGCATCCTGCAAAGTCTGCATCTGAATAACCTGTTAGATCAAAGTCTCCATTCCTAGGGTACCAAAGGCCTAGATAAGGAGTGCCCTTTAGATATCTCAGTATCCTTTTGACTGCTGTCAAATGAGACTCTTTAGGGCATGCTTGGTACCTAGCACAAACACATGTAGCATACATGATATCTGGTCTACTTGCAGTCAAATAGAGTAGGGAGCCAATTATCCCTCTATACAAAGACTCATCTACAGGTTTCCCGGCATCATCTTTGCTAAGAGACATACTTGATCCCATAGGAGTCTTCATGATACTGGATGAATCCATACCATACTTCCTTATCAGTTCTAGGGTGAACTTAGACTGGCATATGGATAATCCATTCTCAGTCTGTCTAACTTGGAGACCCAAGAAGAACTTAAGTTCCCCCATACTGCTCATCTCAAATTGCCTTTGCATTAGTTTTGCAAACTTTTTGCAAAGACTACTTTCAGTAGACCCAAATATTATGTCATCTACATATATTTGGACTAGTATTATTTTGCCTCTGGATTCCCTAAGGAATAGAGTCTTGTCTATTTTCCCCCTTGTGAACTTATTCTCAATGAGGAAACTAGACAGGGTTTCATACCAAGCCCTAGGGACTTGCTTTAACCCATACAATGCCTTCCTAAGTCTATAGACATGATTAGGTTGAGTTAAATCAACAAAACCTGATGGCTGTTCCACATATACCTCTTCCTTTAGATTACCATTCAAAAAGGCTGACTTAACATCCATTTGGTAAACTTTAAATCCTTGATAGGTTGCATAGGCTAGGAACATCCTTATGGCTTCCAGTCTGGCTACTGGAGCAAAGGTTTGATCAAAGTCAATACCTTCTTCCTGTCTATATCCTTTAGCAACCAATCTTGCTTTGTTTTTTATGATGATTCCATGTTCATCCATCTTGTTCCTAAAGATCCACTTGGTCCCAATTATGTTGTGGTCTTTTTGTTTAGGAACAAGCTCCCAGACTTTGCCCCTCTTGAACTGATTCAGCTCTTCTTGCATTGCCTCAATCCAATGAGGGTCTAGGATGGCTTCTTCAAACTTCTTTGGCTCTACTTGGGATAGAAAACTGGAGAAGAGTGCTGCACTCAGATTTCTGCTCCTTGTTTGTACCCCTTGTCTTAGATCACCAATGATTTGATCTGCTGGATGATCTCTAAGATGCCTATTAGCTGGAGGCATCCTGGCTTCAGGTTGAACTTCTTCAGTTTCTTCAACTTGTTGCACTCCTTGGACTTCTTCTGCATTAGGTACATGTAGTACTCCCCCTGGACAACAGCCACTATCTTCTACCTGCTGTCTTGCAGTAGGTCCTTCTTCTATAGTGAGCTTGTCCATCTTCTCAGTCACACCCGTGGAGCTGCAAATACTACTAAACAACTCATTGTTAATAAGTCTAGTTTCATCAAATACTACATGTACAGACTCTTCTACAACTTGAGTAGACAAGTTGTAGACCCTATAAGCCTTACTATTGTTGTTGTACCCAACAAAGATCCCCTCTTGGGACTTAGCAGCAAACTTAGTCAAGTAAGACTTTCCATTGTTAAGTATAAAGCACTTACAACCAAAGATCCTGAAATAGGATAAGTTTGGTTTTCTGCCTTTCACAATCTCATAGGGGGTCTTGTTGTGGCTTTTAGTAATGGTACCCCTATTAATTACATGGCATGCAGTATTAACTGCCTCAGCCCAGAAATATTCTGGTAGAGATGTGTCACTTAATAGAGTTCTACCAGCCTCAATCAAGGTTCTATTTTTCCTCTCAGCAATGCCATTTTGCTGAGGTGTTCTTGGTGAAGAAAACTCCTGAAATATCCCAAATTCTTCACATAGTTTTGCCATACTATCAGACTGAAATTCAGTACCTTGGTCACTTCTTATCTTGACCACTATACTGTCAAGTTCATTCTGAATTTGTTTGACAAAGCTATAGAATATACTAGGTGTTTCAGATTTCTGTCTAAGGACGAACACCCAGGAAAACCTTGAGTAGTCATCTACAACTACAAAGGTATAGACCTTCCTACCTAGGCTGTGAACTGGCATAGGACCAAAGAGATCCATATGCAAGAGGTATAAATACCTCACAGCATCTTTGTTTTCAATGCTACTAAAGGTGGATCTAGTCTGCTTGCCCTTTTGACAAGCTGAGCATATTCCATCTTTAATACACTTAACTTGAGGATCATTCTTCACTAACTCTTTGCTAAAGAGTTGACCAATTGTCTTGTAGTTAATATGGGCTAGCCTCTTGTGCCATTTGACACAATGAGAGACTTTCTCATCAGCTACAAGACACACTGGAGAACCATTGTTCTCACACATAATGTCTAGGCAATAGACATTTCTTTTTTTATAACCTGTCAAAATGATCTCTTGATCATTTGACCTCCTGATGTGACAACCATTTTTAACAAATGAGATGTCATATCCCAAATCACTCAATTGACTTATACTAATAAGGTTATGTTTCAAACCCTTAACATAAGCCACTTGAGTAATAGTTATATGGGTGCTAGAAATGTTACCAAAACCCTTGATGATTCCTTTTTTAGAACAACCAAAGGTGACTTTTGGACCATCCTTGATAGGTGTGTAGTCCTTTAGCAATCCCCTAGTTCCAATCATGTGTCTGGAACATCCACTGTCCAAGTACCATATAGGGGCATGACCACTTGGACTTACCTGCAAAACAGATTAGTGAACCTTAGAACCCAAAGAATTCTTGGGTCCTTGGTACTGGTTAGTTTGCTTCCTAACAAAGCTACCTGCAGGTTTTCTAACAGGCAGTTTGCTACTCACTTTGGCACTTGCATTGTGCCAACAGTCCATGGCAAAGTGGTCTACCTTGCCACAGCACCAACACTCAAACCTATTGTACCTTTGCTTAGGTACATTCTTAGCTGTTTTATCTACAGCTGGCTTGTTGAGAGCTGGGGCTTTGCCCTTGGACTTGGACTTGACAGTCCTAGCAGTTTTAGAAAACCTCAGTCTAGCTTTACCTTTTTGATGAACAAATTCATCAATTAAGGGTAGAACAGACTTTGGTTTAGAAAACCTAGCAACTAAATCTCTCTCCTTCTGAAGACTAATCTCCAGACTTTTGATTTGATCATTCTTAAATGATATAGTCCCCATCTGAATCACAGTTATGTGCTTCAGTCTGGCTATTTCATTTAGCTTTTGATCAATCATCTTCTCAAAATCAGTTGCAGCAACTTTGAGACTAGCAATTTCCTTTGCCTGACTCTTGGCTAGGGACTTGCTCTTCTTAAAAGCTTGCAACAGAACTTTATATTCATCTATCAATTGATGAATATCCCCTTCAGACTCAGATGCACTCTCATCACTTGATGATGATGAATCTGATTCTGAACTAGCACAAGAAATTGAACTTAAAGAATAATTTTGTACCTTACTATGTCCAGCCTGCTCCTGGATTTTGTCACTTTCTGTTAATGCCATCAGTCCTTGGCACTGACTGTCCTCTTGTTCATATATAGAGTTCATTATCTGGATGAACTCCTCTTCTTCTTCCTCAGCAAACAGTCCTATGTATGCTTCAGCATCTGACTCAGTTTCTGAAGAAGACATGTCTGACAGGCCTTTGTCCTTCTCGGCAACAAAGGACCTTTCCTTCTTGCCCTTGAATTGAGTCTTTTTCTTATCATTAGACTCCTTCCTTTTCTCTGGACAGTCTGCAACAACATGTCCTTGTCTATTACAGCAATAGCATACTATTTTTGATAGAGTTGCTTTGCTTGACTTGGCCTTTTTCCTGTCTTTCTTTGATGACTTTTTGTTCTGATAATAGTCATCTTTACCCTGTGAGGTAGAAGGCTTTGTCCTCCATTGTTTCTTCTTTAGAAAATTCTGAAAGTGTCTTGTGAATGCTGCAAAGTCCTCATCACTTTCACTGCTTTCAGACTTTCTGCTTTCTGAATCATCTGACTCAGTCTCAGCTACTTTAGGAGGTGGAGTTGGTGACTTACTTCTGTATTTTCTGGAGGCTTCTGTCTTGAATGCCACTGTCCTTTCTTTATGTTCACTTCTTGTAGACTTCTTCTCTTCTTTCCTCACCATCAACTGCATCTCATAGGATAGCAGTTTTCCTAACAGTGTTGGTGGAGGGATATCTGCTAACTTTGTCATTTCCCTTATGGCACAGATCTTGGTGTCCCAATCCTTTGTTAGGGACCTTAGAAACTTATCATTTAACTCATAATTACTGAATTCTCTGCCATAGGACATTAGCTCATTGACAATCCTATAGAACTTTTTATAGCATTCTGTTATGCTATCAGATCTACCTTGCCTGAAGCTTTCATATTCTTGGTTTAATAAGGACTTTCTGTCCTGCCTCACTTCTTCAGAACCCTCCATGTACACAATAAGAGTATCCCACATCTCCTTAGACGTCTTACAGTGTATCAAATTTTGAAAGGTAGCATCATCTATGGCACTCACAATGATATTCTGAGCCCTCTTGTCCATTGTGGCTAGAATTATCTCATCTTTTGTCATCTCAGAGAAGTCCTTAGGTGTTCTCTGATTTGCATCTAAGACTGAAACCTTCATGGGCACATATGGCCCTTCTTTAACTGTGATGTAAATCCTAGGGTCTGAGGCTTCCATAAATAGTCTCACCCTTTCCTTCCAGATGCCAAAAATTTCTTTTCTGCAAATGGGTAACTTCATGGCTCCTAGTTCCTTATGATTCTCAGTAGAACCCATGTTTCTTGATTTTCTTGATTCTGCAATTTACTTAGACTGAATCTGCCAACATGATCTACTCAGACTGTTAAGTCCTTTTTGAGTAACCTCGCTTTGATACCACTTGAAAGTTATTGTACCTAATCACCTAGAGGGGGGGTGAATAGGTGACTTAAATCTTTTTAACTTTTTAGGCAGAATTCAGATTATATCACAGAATTATAACTACTTTTGCACAGCAATCAATCAGCAATCACAGCAAACAACATGCACACAGTGAACACCCAGGTTTATAGTGGTTCCTCAAGGTTTGGGTACATCCACTTTCCCCCTTCGCCTATCTAGTAGTGTACTAGATTCGGCTAAACTCCTCCACTATCTCAGATCCTCAGATCTTACACTCAGAACCCCAAAACAGGTTCCTACAGCTCAGGCCCAAGGCCCTACAACTCAGTCTTCTCCAAAGACCTACACTCAGCTTCTTCACAAAGCCTACACTCAGCCACAACAAGCCTACACTCAGCCACAACAGGCCTACACTCAGAGATACAGATATCCTACACTCAGGCACACAGGCCCTACACTCAGCCTTTATAATTACAGGATTACAACTCAGATCCCTAAGGATCCTACAAGAAATTAGAATACAAAGTTTATACCTACAACTCAGAGAATAGAGAGAGGAGTTGATAGGTTCTTGATGAGTTCTTGGAAGAACTCTGCTGAGATCAATCTCACTTGGCTTTTCTTCAAAGCTTCTTGAATGTAGAACACAATAGGATTGATCTTCTCTACAGCTGATCTTTGATCTCTGCAGCTTAAGATTCAGAACAAAGTCTGAACCCTTCTTCTCAGCCTGGTTCCAATGGTTGTCTTCTTGGATGGAGCTCTCTCTCTCTCCAACTACTTAGATCTTCACTGGATTCTTCAATGTATAGCTAGACCTTGTGTGTATTACTTGATGTGTTGATCATCTCCTTCTGTTGACAGTATAAGCCTATTTATAGGCCTTCTTCATGGTAACCGGCTGGTCCGGTTCATAACTGATTTCTGACAACTCTGACAGGTGCAGTAGACCGGCTGGAATGGTAGCTGTCAAGTCATCCAGTCAGTTCTTGAAAAATCTGTAACTGTCTGAAAGTGTCGAGACTGTCTGTCTTTAAGTGTCGACACTTATAGACTAAGTGTCGACACAAGTTGACAAAGTATCGACACTAGCCTTCAAGGTGTCGACACAACTCCTTGTGTTGTAGAATTCACTTCTCGACACAGCTTCTTCATCATGTGTCGACACTGATATTGAGTGTCGACACAACTCCTTGTTCTTCAGCACTTAGTTGAATTCTTGTAAGTGTCGACACAACACCTTTGTGTCGACACATCTTCATGTGTTGAACTTGTTCAGTGTCGACACATCTTCTTGGTGTCGACACATGCCTTCTGTGTTGATACTTGCTGAGTGTCGACACAGCTCCTTGTGTCGACACATTCTTCTTCTGTTGAGACTCTGGCTGAGTGTCGACACATCTCCTTAGTGTCGACACTTGTACTTAGAATTTTTGTTGAACTTTACTAAGTGTCGACACAGCTCCTTGTGTCGACACTTTCTTCAAGTGTTGAGTCTTCTGCTGAGTGTCGACACATTCTTTCTTGTGTCGACACTTATACTTAGACTCTGCTGACTTTTGCTGAGTGTCGACACAGCCTCCAAGTGTCGACACTTTCTGATGTAGACACAGTTCCTCTGGGTGTCGACACTACTGCTAAGTGTCGACACATCTTCACTGGACTTTTCTTCATTGAGTGTCGACACACCTCCTTGTGTCGACACTTTCTGTCTGGTGTCGACTCTGCATCACTGGTGTCGACACAAGTACTCCAAGTGTCAACACTGCTTGCCTGGGTGTCGACACAAGTCTTCTTAAGTGTCGACACTTTCCCTCTGGGTGTCGACACATGGACTTAGAAACTTTTTCATCTTTCCTGCAAATACTTAACATGCACAAGTAAACTCAAAATACATCAAATACATTTTGATGTATATCATTGAGTAGGGTGAGGCTTCTTCAAATCAGGTACATTAGAACCAATGTACCCAACAGCGGTAGGTGATTGGGTCTATTTGAAGATCAAGCTGTTCAAAGGTATATCACGGATTCTCCGACTCAAGAAGTTGAGTCCAAAGTTTTTGGGGCCTTTTAAAGTTGTTGAATTGGTTGGAGAAGCAACCTATCGGTTGGCATTGTCCGCGGAGCTGAGTGGATTGCATGACGTCTTCCATGTCTCTATCTTGAGGAAAGCCTTGGTGGAGGCTAGTAGTAGTGATTGAGCCGACATCGGTGCCGATAGAGGAAGTCTTGAGGACGCGAGTCCGTCCAATTGCTATAGAGGATTCGGAGACTCGGCAGTTGCGGAATAAAGAGGTTAAACTCGTGAGAGTCCGTTGGGACAACTACGGTCGTGAGGAGAAATATTGGGAACGAGAACAAGCCATGCTAGAAGAGTATCCAGAACTCTTCATTTTAGGTACCAATTAAGTTTTGTTCCCTTTGTTTTGTAATTTCGGGACGAAATTCTTTTAAGGGGGAGAGAGTTGTAATGCCCCAAAATTTGCAGAGGAACGACCAGCGTTTCTGGCCTAATTTGTGGGAAATTTTGGTTTCCGGCAGGGGGCACACGGCCTGGAACAAGGGCGTGTCCCAGGGCGTGTCGAACCCGTGTCGACTATCGACCCGGGGAGTCAACGATTTTCGCTCGACGAAGTGTCGAGACAAGGCACACGGCCTAGGACACGGGCGTGTCCAAGGCCGTGTCAGTCAGTCGACGAACTTCGCTCGACGGAGTGTCGAGACATCGCTCGACGAAGTGTCGAGACAAGGCACACGGCCTAGGACACGGGTGTGTCCAATGCCGTGTCAGTCAGTCGACGAACTTTGCTCGACGAAGTGTCGAGACATCGCTCGACGAGGTGTCGAGACAAGGCACACGACCAAGGACACCGGCGTGTCCAAGGCCGTGTCAGGTGTCGAGGCGTGAACACGGCCTGGAGCCCAGGTGTATTGAGGTAGACACAGGCAAGGACACGGGCGTGTCCAGTACCAGTGTAGTTCTCGGGTTGTTTTTGGGGCTGTGTCGATGGAGGCACACGGCTGACCACACGGTCGTGTCAGTTGGGACACGGGCGTGTCAGGAAGAACACGGGCGTGTCGGATGCCCGTGTGCTTGTTCTAGGCGCGTCATTTTTGACGGCGAATGGGAGACACGGCCCTAGACACGGGCGTGTGTCAGGCCGTGTCCGGCCCAGGTTTAGCTTTTCAGGCCCGAATCAAAGTCGTTCGTTTCTTTATTTTGGGATCCAACGGCTGGGGGTTATTCCTGATGGGATATACTCGGGATTGGACCCTTAGAAACCCTCATTTCTTTTGAGTGGTTCTCTTTCTAAGTTCAAGAGAGAAGTGAGAGCAAGGAGGAAGGTGAAGTGGAGATCCGGCTGTTGGAGAGGCTTCGGTGCTACAAATCGCGAGCCGAGTCCAGATCCTTGGACGCTAGATCAATGCAAAGGTTTTCATCCGGCTATTTTACCATGTCTAGGAAGAGGAGTCGGAAGGTAACTACACTTCTCCTCTCGGTTTTTAGGATGCGTGTCTTAGCATCTTTTCTTTTCTAGTTTTTGGGCACCAAACACTCAAATGAGAGGGGTTTGGGTCGCCAAGGTTCAAGAGGAACCTCCGGGTCGATTGAGTCCGTCCCCGACATGTTTTGCATTAGAGATCCGCTCCATTGGTGGATTAGGCATGGTGGGTGAAGCCGTAGTCGCGACCGTTAGTCCGACTCGGTGATGTTGCATACGAGCTTTAAGGATTCATAGAGATCCATTGCGGCAAGAGGCCGTTTGTGATGTGGTGATGTTTTCCCCCTTTTTCTCGAGTAAGTACGTGTAGTCGGAACCGGACAAGGTTAGCTCCTCAATGGCATTAGATGGTTTCCTTGGTGGACAAGGTTAGCTCCGCATGAGTAGTAGATGGTTTCCTTGGTGCGCGGAAACCCTATAGTACAAATGAGGACAATGGTGGAATTGTCTTGGTTTGTAATGTGCCAAGGCGTGGTTGCGTCTCCATGGTCGGCTGGCTATCCCGTGACGTGTACGTCATGTGTGGAGAGTGTCCTGGCGAGACTAGTCCCCTTCTGTGAGACTGACGAGAATGCTAAGCTTGGGGGCATGCCCGGGCAATGAGGCCATGAGCGGGTGGGGTCCAACAAGGCTTCTTAGAATCGGTCCGTTTGTGTTTGTTGGAATCCTGACATGAGACGTCAGAACTTACAGGCAAGCCCGGGTCTAAGACCTTGAGCGGGTGGGGCCTTAGGCAAGAGTTCCATGTGGAGGCTTGTGTGCCGTTGGGGGAAATTGTGCTTCCCTTTTTGTTTGCGGCTTTATGCCAATGGGTAAATGGTGAGTACCCAAATGATGTGATGTTGTGCTAGATGCATAATCTTTAGGGTGTCTTGGGTGAAGCCCGGGTGTTGCATTCATGTTGCATAAGTAGGCCCCTTTTTGTTATATGCTCAACCAGTAGAGAACGTGTATGTTGTGTGAGACATCCAAGCCTATTTTAACGCATTTCTGGTTTATATTTATATATTGCATACGAAGTGCTAACTTGCAGGTTGGAGGGTTCCCCGGGGTCCGTTAGGGGCGGCCGGGAGGAGATGTGTTGGTTACATAGTTTGAGGTCAGTCTTTGCTGACCCACGTTACTAATAAATTTTACAGGACAAGGATCGCAAGCAGGAGCTAGCTCGCCGGCCAGAAAGGCCGAAGCCTCATGAAGTGTTACTTTTGCTGTAGCTCTACTCTTTATGATATTGTATGTTTGAGACTCTTGTTGTCCAGCTTGCATGCCGAGGTAGACTAGGAGTGCTTATGCACTTTCATGAATGTTGTATTATGTGAGTTTGGAATCTCTTGTGTTGTAAGGCCATTAGCCCATCTTATTACTCTTGTAGTAGTGGATAACTTCTAGTCTTGCTTATGTTTCCGCTGTATTGTGCAAAGTATTTTGAGTGTGGGTAGTTATATCATCTTATAATACTAAAGCTGTGGCGTCCGTATGTTGTGGGGCCCCGGCCGTACCCATATTATACGGTCATTATAGGGGAGGTGTTACAGTAGTAGTCAAGACCATGACCAGACTAGTAATCAATGGTTACAAGTAAGAGGAGGGCATAGACTTTGAGCAAACATTTTCTCTAATTGCAAGGTTAGAGACAATAAGGATGTTCCTTGCCTATATTGTCTTCAAAGGAATCAAAGACGATAAGATGGATGTAAAATCAGCATTTCTCAATGGAAATCTAAAGGAGGAGGTATATGTAGAGTAACCCTCGGGTTTTGTGCATCCAACCCTAACCTCTCATGTTTATTTTCATAGAAAAGCCTTGTACCGGTTAAAACAAGTCCACATGGCTTGATATGAAACTCTATCTAACTTTCTCATTAAGAACAAGTTCTTAAGGAGAAAGATAGATAATACATTGCTCCCAAGGGAAACAAAGGCAAGAGTCTCTTAGTATAAATTAATGTTGATGACAAAATATTTTGGTCAACTGATGACAACCTTTGTAAGAGATTTGCAAACATTATGCGAGGGGGGGGAGTTAGAAATGAGCAGTATGGGAGAGATAAAATACACTTTTGGATCCAAATGAAACAATTTGATGAGGGAATTTTCATCTCTCAGACCAAGTCCACTAGAGAACTATTTAGGAAATTTAGGATGGAATCAAATTCCACCATAAAAACTCCTATGAGATCAAAAATATCCATGGAAAAGGATGAGAAAGGGAAATCTTTTAATGAATCCATGTACAAATTTATTACTGGATCCTTATTATATGTGACTACAAGTAGACCTGATATCATGTATCAACATATGTCTATTCTAGGTACAAGGCATGCCTTAAGGAATCTCATTACCTAGTTGCAAAGAGAATTTTGAGATACCTTAAAGGCAGCCGACATTTTAGCATGTGGTACCCTAAGAACAATGACTTTGAACTAATTAGGTATTCAAATGTAGAATTTACAGGTTCCAAATAAGACAAGAAGTGCACAAGTGGAATTTATGAATTCCTATGAAGGAGATTGATATCCTAGAGCAGCAGGAAGAAGGCCAGTGTGGATATATCCACAGCTGAGTCATAATACATCTCAGTAGGAAGTTGTGGCACATAACTTTTGAGGATTCAGCATCAGCTACATGACTATAATGTCCAGGTTTGTAACACACTCATATTTTGGGACTTATCCAGTGTTATTTCTATTACTAAGAACCCTGTTTCACATAGCATGACTAATTACATATAAATAAGATATCATTTTATTAGAGAATATGTTGAGAATAAGGATATCTGTCTTGAATTAGTCTTCACAGACAAACAAGTGACAGATATCTTTACTAAGCCACTAGATGAGGCAAAGTTCAATTTTTCAAAATTAGTTAATGAAAGTATCTAATTGACTACCTAAATCACCTAAAGGGGGATGAATAGGTGAGTTCTGCATCTTTTGCGGAATAAAAAATGATAATAACAAACACATAGAAGCACAGCATAGACATAAGGATTTATAATGGTTCTCCAAGATGGGTATGTCCACTGTCTCGCCTCCCCTATCTAGCACTTTGGGTTAGACTCGGCTATGTTGAAACCAGTCACCCGGTTCCACATAGAGTTCGGACCTGAAGCTGCAACGCACACTTACTCTTCTCCAACCACCCTCTCAACGTGAGTCACAGGACCAGAAACAGAACGAAACTCTCAGCTCGGAGGTCCCACCTCTTACTCGGAAGAATCTGAAGTTCTCCCCCTCCCTAGCCAATACTCAGCAAGGTGCCTTTGAGGAAGAATATGGAAAGGTTCAACAACCTATTCAAGGCACCTTATCGGTCTATCTATAGGCCTCTGAGTTTTATCTGCAAATAACCATACCGAACTGACCTGAAATTAACAAGATACCCTGGGTTGGATCTGCCAACAGCCAAACTCTGCTGTTCTGAAGGGCTATATGCAGACCACCAAGGACAAAAGTGTAAGATTACCTGGGGTAGAAGACTAAAATCTCCCTTGGGGGTAACAAGGTAAAAACACCTTTCTATTATATGGCGAGTGGGGAAAAGACTGGCGGGTGGGACGGGCTCACCTGCTCGTCTCGCTGGCCTCCCACCGTATGGGAGCCGTCTCGCCCTCAAGGGCCAGCCCGCATCCCAAAGGATGTCTCGCCTGCTGCACCGATCCCCGTCTCGCCTCCTGCAAGTGGAATACATGGTACCACTAGCCTCTTTAATTCCTCTCGCCCGATTCTCAGCTCTACTTCTTGAGCCCCCTCCCGCGAGCCCAAGGTTGTGCACAATCCCCACTCTTTTCTAGGTTGCCTCAAGCTTGGAAAGAAAGTCTAACCAAGGCTCGCGAGGTTGGGATTCATATATGAAAATCTTTGGCGGGCCCTCCCCCTGGATCCTATAAATATGAGACCCCATCTCATCATGGAGTTCCCCCCAACCCCCCCCCCCCCCCCCCCCCCCCCCCCCGCTTTTGTTCCTTCTCTTCTACGGCCAACATATCCCATAGCCAGAGTTTTCCGTGAGCGTCTCGCGATGGTCTGGAAGCAAAACAAAGACAGTGTGGCTGCCCTGGTCCCATCTCTGGTCCGCGCCCCGCTTCAGCACCTTTATCATCTCTCCTGAAGAAGGCAAAAACTGTTGGCCCTCCCTTCTCGGCCGGCGCGACCACTTCGGCACACTCGGCAGCTAATACACTTCCTTCCGCAACCTTTGGGGAGAGACAGGTGATTTTGACTCCTCCTCTCGCCTCTCTTTTCTATTATCTTCTCGCTTATCGACCTTGCTCTTTGAGGGAAACCTCGCTGATTCCCCCATGCTGGCGGATCCTCCTGACATTACCAACCAACATTATCAATGCTCCGACTCGCCTCGGGAATCCTCCCCCATATCACGAGGAAAGAAGACCTCTCACGGCCTATGGGGAACTCTCGTATCCCAAGTAAGTAAACTCATCCTATCCTTTTGCTTCATACAAATTCTTATTCCCTTACACTACATATTCGATACCACATGACTAGTCTTTGTATCCACGTAGCTCATGGCCACTAGCCTTCTTGCGATACCACCCTTCATTATGATCTTCCACTTTTTTCTGCGCAGTTATCCACCTCGACTCATGTACTGAGGATTCCCCCATATCGTCTCCCCTCTCGCCTCTTCCTCGCTCAGATGAGATCGAAGACTGCCTGGGAGATCCTATGGACCCTCTGGAGATGAAGTGTCAGACGGCCAGGATGTTTTGAAAATATACACATGTCATCCACGAGATGGAACAGGAGAAGCAAGCTACCGATCAGCGCATTGACTGGCTGGAAACTGAGTGCGCTCGCCTCTCTGTAGAGATCGATGCCGACGCCAAAAAAGACGGAACAGACCCCCAGGCCATCATAAGTGAGACTGACCAACATCTCTGTCTCGCGCGTCGTGGTCTACACATTGCCCGCTTATTTCATCTACCTAGTCGCCCTCCATGCGCGGGATCCCGTGGTGGTCATTGGAAGTGGCATAAGAATTGAGGTACCTTGGCTTCGTCTCGTCCGCTTAAGTGTCTCGCCAGTTTAAGCATCTCCCCTGTTTAATTATTCCTTGTAACCTTTGTTTTTAATAGTCTGCCGCTTGCTTGTTTTATGATTTATTTTTTGAAAGCCCCTATAAACATGTTGCCCATCTCATGCGGGGTGAAATAATGTGTGATGATATTCTCTTAATCTCTTATACTGGAGTTAATAGCTGTATTAATTGCAATATTTTCTTTTTATTTTTGGCTCATTAGAAAATTTGTCGCGGAGTTCCGTGCCTCGGGGTCAGGAGAGTGAGAGAAAAGGTGAACCGTTGGGTTGCCCCTTCGACTTCCTCATTCTGACTATCCCACCCAATTTTCTCCTCTCTCCATCTGCTATAAATACCCCTCCCCCCGGATCCAGACATTTTACGGTTTTACTGTCGCTTCCTACTGCTTATGAGATCCGGAGTTCTCGACTGCTCCTCGTCGCCTACCTCTTCTTGCATCCCGCTTCCACCTCACTCTCTTCTACCCACTTTTGTTTATGTCATCACGCTCTCCATGTGAAAGAAGAAAGCCGAAGAAGGTGAGGGCCGCAGCCGTTGTGGCAAACGATTCGCAGACCATGACTTTCCTCCCAGCAAAATCTCCAAGGAGGACTATAGTAGCTTCACCTGCGAGTTCCTGGCAGAAGGGTTTGAATCCAAGCCATCGAAGGTCGGCGAGTCCATCAATACCTTCTATCCCGATGAACTCTCCTTCCCCATCTCGTACTTTGAGTCGGGGCTGAGACTCCCCATCTGACCATACGTAAAATAGGTCATGAAATACTTCGGTGTCGTCCTCACGCAACTCAACCCGAACGCCATCTCGGTGTTGGTTGCATTCGCCAGCTACATGCGCCGAGAGCGCATCGAGTTTAGTCTAGCCGTCTTCCGCAAGCTATTCGTATACCATGCTAAAGATGACGGTGTCTCGTACTTCACCGGTCAGGGCCTAAAGGTATACGAGACTCCCAATAAAAATCACCACTGGCTCACTCGCTTCTTCTTCGTTCGTGGGAACCTGGGAGGCATTCCACTCACCCCAGTGTCGCCTCTCGAGGTATACAACGAGACCCCCGAGGTCGGGGCGTAGAAAAAAAGCCCTCTGCGACTTCTTCGCATGGAAGAATTTTGAAGTTAACTTCCTGAGGTGGGGTCTCGACTCGCTCCTTCCCGTCTTTCCCGGTGAAGGTACACTCATACCCTCTTAGTATTATGCTTACCGTCTTCCTGTTTCATTCTGACCATTTTCTTGCTCAGGAGAGAGGACTATCCCCGTCCACCCCTTACCTGAGAATAGGGGTCTCACCCTTGCCAGTATGCCGGCAGAGGCGGCAATGGAATTGTTGCCTCCCACCACAAAGAAAAGAGTTGGGGATGATGTTGCTGCTCCTCGGCACAGTCCCAAAAACAAGATGAATAAGGTGGTGCCGCAGCCAAAAGGGAGAAAGGAAACTGCTCCCAAGGAAAGAAAAGAGATGTCGGGGTCCCAGACCCCCATTTCTATGGAAGGATCCCCATCACCTCGCCATCAAGCTGTCTCTCCTGCCCGCGAGACGGCCCCACCCGACCGAACCGCCACCACCTCTGCCCAGCTTGTCGTGCTTCCCCCTCGCGAAGCTGGTTCTTCCAGTCGCCAGACCCCCTCCTCGTATCCGAATTATAATATGGGGCCCGTGGTGAACGACACTGCCGACGAGCTGGTTCTTTTGTTGGAGAAGGACTCCAACCGCATGTCAGTGTCCACTCTCCTTCCCTCCTGGAAGGAGCATGACCCACCCACCAGTCATGTCTTCTCCCTTGGGTATGGGCTCTATGATGGCCTTGGGACTGAGCCCTTCGACAACGAGCCGTTGCGAGACCTCGTCTTAAAGACTACTCACGCCTAATTTCGCTCCATGGAGCTCTCGCACAAAATCTCGCATCGCCTTGTTTTCAATAACATGAAGTGGAAGGAGGCCGAGAGTAGCCTTGCCGCAGAACGCGAGAAGTCGGATGACCTTGAAAAGAGGCTGACAGTCGCCGACAACCTTCTCTCCCAAAGACAGTGCGGTGTGGTAAGCTTTTTAACTGCCATTCGCCAGTTTCACTCGCTAGCATTACCTGCATGAACTTTTGTTGACTGATAGCCTTCTCGCAGGATGCCGATACGGCGGATCGAATGCGTTCGTGCATGGCGGACCTGGAGGAGGAGAATAGGAGATTAAAGCCTGAGAACGCCCACCTTCTGGAAGGCACCCTACTTCATTCTCATCCAAATCTACTCCTAGCTCCCCTGCCCACTCATTACTCTCTGGACGAGGTCGACGTCATTTACCGAGACGCTAACATCAAGACTACCGAGCTCGTCCTGAAGATGATGAAGGAACTGGGGGTTGTCTGGGACGATGTCGAGATAGTAACAGTCTGCGACTTGGTCCCCCCCAGCTATATGGTAAGATGGATGACAACTTTACCTCTAGTGATGAGGAGTGAATGGGTGTCAATGTGTCTTGGGACTCCCCCACTTCCTTTTTGTCTCTTGTACATGTATATTTTTCTGATGGAGATGTTTCATGGGATTACCTCCCTCTTTTCTTTTTGTAATAAATAAGGTGAATTAGTTCAGAGCACTAGTCATTGGACTCCTCACCCCTGCCGAGCGCAAGACCGTCTAGCATTTTACTCTCGTCTCGCTGCGAGATGAACCCAGTGCGGGTAGACCTTGGAGATCAAACTGATCTTTACGATAAGTCCCCATTTTTATGCCACTTCTCTGTCTTCGCAGGTGAATACCCGCTCGCTATGGGCGAGGCCCCCTTCGTTGAGCGCTAGTCTGAAATTCTCATCCTCACTTGTATTGCCTCAAATCCTTCCTTTTCATAGGAATCTTCTACCAATTTCCTGATAAATATAGACACCATTCTTTGAGAGCTCTTACCACTTGACTTGCCTCCAAGTGAGATTATAGTCCTGCCAGCTAGATGAGAGCCTGGTCAGTATGTCTGCTCGGAGTCTGCTCTCCAAACCATCTCCAACCAGCAAGTGAGCCTACAGTCCTGACAGTAAGATGAGAGCCTGGTCAGCGGGTCTGCTCAGGGTCTCCACTCCAAACCATCTCCAACCACCGAGTGAGCCTACAATCCTGCCAGCTAGATAAGAGCCTAATCAGCGGGACTGCTCGGGGTCTCCTCTCCAAACCATCTCCAACCATCGAGTGAGCCTACAGTCCCGCCAGCTAGATGAGAGCCTAGTCAGCGGGTCTGTTCATGGTCTCCACTCCAATCCATCTCCAACCACCGAGTGAGCCTACAGTCCTGCCAGCTAGATGAGAGCCTGGGCAGCGGGTCTGCTCTGGGTTTCCACTCCAAACCATCTCCAATGACCGAGTGAGCCTACAGTCCTGCCAACTAGATGAGATCCTGGTCAACGGTTCTGGTCGGGGTCTCCACTCCAATCCATCTCCAACCACCGAGTGAGCCTACAGTCCTGCCAGCTAGGTGAGAGCCTGGTTAGCGGGTATTCTTGGGGTCTCCACTCCAAACCATCTCCAACCACTGAGTGAGCCTACAGTCCTGCCAGCTAGATGAGAGCCTGTTCAGCGAGTCTGCCCGGGGTCTCCTCTCCAAACCATCTCCAACCAACGAGTGAGCCTATAGTCATGCCAACTAGATGAGAGCCTGGCGGCGGGTCTACTCAGGGTATCCTCTACAAACCATCTCCAACCACCGAGTGAGCCTACAGTCCTGCCAGACAGATAAGAGCCTAGTTAGCGGGTCTGCTCGGGGTCTCCAATCAAAACCATCTCCAACCACCGAGTGAGTCTACTGTCCTGCCAGCTAGATGAGAGCCTAGTCAGCGTGTCTGCTCGGGGTCTCCACTCCAATCCATCTTCAACCACCGAGTGAGCCTACAGTCCTGTCAGCTAGATGAGAGCCTTGTAAGCGGGTCTGCTCGGGGTCTCCATGCACCCACTTCACTCTTAATGCCATAAAAGAGGACACCTGCAATTTCATTATATCAGAAGGCCACATCAAAATTGCAAGTATTGAACGACGAAAAATGCAATGATCAAAGAGTGTTATGGATAAAATATCTTTAAGTCATCGCCACTTCGGGCGCAATCAAGGGATACGCCGTCCACATCCGGGAGCTGCTACCCTCCCGATTTCAAGAACTCCTTCACTACGAAAGGACCTTCCCAGTTGGGATTGAGCTTTCCTATTGAGACTACTCTACCTGCTGCGTCCACCTTTTGGAGGACCAAGTCGCCCTTCTGGAACTACTTGATCCTTATATTCTTATCAAAGTACTTCATCATCCGACGCTTGACCTCCTCCTGCCGGACCAGTGCCAAATCCCTGATTTCTTCCACGAGATCCAGAGAGAGTTTTTTGCTCTTCCTTGTTCTCCGCCATCCATCCTTCGTCTCCCTCACTTGCAATGGCTACTCTTGGGGATGTAACCTAAAACTATATTTGTATGACCGTCTCCGAGCCATGAGGGAGCTTAAATGGGGTCTCCCCCGTGGTGGGGTTTGGTGTGGTCCTCAAGGCCCAAAGAACTGAAGGGAGCTATTCCACCCAGCTCCTCCTTAGGTTCTCCACTTTTTTCTTTAAAAGATTAACGATGATCTTATTTGCTGCTTCCACCTGTTCTTTGCACTGTGGATGATGCACCAAGGCAAAACAGAGGTCTATGCTCAGCCGGATGTAGAAATCAACGAATTCTCTGCTAGCAAATTGTGGTTTGTTATCAGTTACAATGGCCAGCGGTATCCCATGCCTGCAGATGATCTCTCCCCATATGAAATTTTTGACCACCTGCAATGTCACGTTAGCCAACGCCTTCACCTCCAGCCATTTTGAAAAATTATCCACCATGACCAGCGGAAACTTCCTCTGACCACTAGCCTGGGGAAAAGGACCCACCAAATCTAGCCCCTAGATAGCGAAGGGCCAGGGAGCCGTGATTGTTTGTAGCCTCTAGACGGGAATGAGTTGGACGGGGGCGAACTCCTGACACTTTTGACATCTTCTTGTGAATTATTCTGCATCTTTCCTGAGTGTTAGCCAGAAGTATCCCTACCTCAACACTCTCCCCTCTAAAGTCTGACTCCCTGAGTGACTCCCACAATCCCCTAAATGAATTTCTTCCAGGACCCTTGGAACCTCCTCCTCAGATATGCATCAAGCCAGCAGACTAGACAACGTCTTGCGGTACAATGCCCCATCTTTCAATAGGTAGTATGCTGATTTATACCCGACCCACTTCTTATCGAGATTGCCCTCAAAAAGTTGTCCCGGGGTCAAGAAAGTGATGATGGGGTCCATCCAAGACCCTTCCTGGTTTATCTCCATGAGTTCTCACTCTTATATGGACGTCCTGAAAAGCTCCGTTACTGTTCCTCCTGCTCGAGGGCCATATTTGTTGAGTTGGTCAGCCTGAGCGCTTTCATCTCTCGGGACGTGCTGAATCGAAAAATTGCGGAACTGCCGATGATATCTTTGACCTTCCCCAATTACAGCTGGAGGGTTGGCTCCCTCGCTTTGAACTCCCCTTTGATCTGGCCCGTAACCACCATAGAGTCTGTGGAGACCGTAATGTCTTGTATGCCCAGCTCCCGAGCCAACATGTGCCCTGCGATGATCGCCTCATATTTCGCTTGGTTGTTGGTGATCGTGAAGTGGATCTTCAAAGCCTTCTCAATTCTGGTTCCCTCTGGGCTTACCAAGATCATTCCTCCTCCAAAAGGGTTTTTTTCCTGACTCTCCATCTACCAGCATCTCCCAAGCCGCTCGAGGGGGTGCTTCAGCCTCTTGGATCTCAACTATGTAATCTGCTAGGAATTCGGCCACCGCTTTTTCCTTAATGGCAAGTCGAGGAGTTAAAGTAAGGTCGAACTCACTGAGCTCTATCGACCATTTAGCCAACCTCCCAGAGTGCTCCACCCTCTCCAAGATGCGACGGAGGGGATGATCCATCACCACCTGAATCAAATGGGCCTGAAAGTATAGCCTAAGCTTCTTGGCCGATATGTTGAGAGCAAATGCTAGCTTTTCACGGATGTGGTACCCAAGTTCTGCCTTCTTTAGGACCCTGCTCACGTAATAGATCAAGAATTGCCTTTTTTCCTTCCTCTCGTACAAGAACCGAACTCACGGCCTCGGACCCCACTCCTAGGTATACAAATAAGACCTCCCCTTCCCTCGGCCCCTGGATTAGAGGCATCCAGGTGAGTTGCTACTTTAGAGCTTGAAAAGCCTCCTCACATTCAGCGGTCCATTCGAACTTATTGCCTCCTCTTAATGTCCGTAAGAAAGCCGAGCATTTTTCCCCGGCCCGAGAGAGAAACCTGCTTATTCCGGCCAGCTTGTCGGTGAGATGTTGAACTTCCTTTGTATTTCTGTGAGATTCTAGTTCTAGGATTGCCTTTACCTTATCGGGATTGGGTTCTACTCCGGATGGGGTAAGGAGATGCCCAAGGAACTTTCCCCTATTTGCTCCAAAGACACATTTTAGGGGGATTGAGTCTCATTTTATATTTTCTTATGGTTCCAAAAGTTTCCTCAAGATCCAAGACATGAGATCTGAGGTCCCAGCTTTTGATCATCAGGTCATCCACATAAACTTCGAGGTTCCATCCTTTCTACTCTCGGAAGATCCGATCCATCAATCTTTGATAGGTCGCCCCCGCATTTTTCAACCCAAAGGGCATCATGTTAAACCAGAAGCATCCATCCTCCGTGACGAAGGTGACATCCTTTACGTCCGGAGGGTGCATACATATTTGTTGGTATCCTGAAAACGCATCTAGAAAACACATTAGTGAGAAAACGATGGCTGAATCAACCACCGCGTCGATTCGAGGCAGAGGGTAACAATCCTTAGGGCATGCTTTATTCAAGTGAGAGAAATCTACACACATTCTCCACTTACCCTCCCCCTATTTTACCATTATCGCATTGCTTACCCACCCAGGATATTTATATGCAGACACAAACCCTGCCTTAAGCAGTTTTTCTACTTCCTCTCTGATGGGTCCAGCTATCTTAGTGATGATGGTCGTCTTCATCTATTGCACAAGACAAGTGTTGGGATCGAGGTTGAGACAGTGGCAAGCCACATCCGCGTCGACCCCTGGCATGTCAGCCACGCTCCAGGCGAAGATGTCAATATTCCTCAGCATGCATGCCTTGATCTCCTCCTGGTCTTCTGGATTGAGCTCGCCACTGATATTTATCTTCTCTTTTATTCCTTCTTTAGTGAGGATATCCATCTCTAGCACCTCCACGGCTACCTTCAGCCTTGAGGGAACCTCTTCTGTCTCATGCTCTCACAGTATATTCTGTTCTCTGGCTTCCTGGTTCATTGCCTCGTGCTCCGTAATAGTTACCACCATTTCTTCCCAAAGCTTCTCCATCACCAGCTCGTTAGTGGTCCCTCCCTCCAGTAGTGAAATTTTTCTTTTTTCCAGTGAGGCTTCCCCCCCCCCCCCCCGGGCGACCCTCCTACTTCCTCCATCTTTCTCTTTTCTTTTCTCCTCCCTCCCCCTTCCTTTGACTCCTTTTTCTCTTCCACCTCCAACTCTCCATCTTTCTCTCCCGTCGTTTCCGACTCCATCATAATGCCTCCTACCATCTCCACTTCTCTTTCTCCTCCGTCCTCCTTATCTTTCTCCTCCTCTGTTATCCCCATCACTCTATCCTTCTCTCTCGCCGTTTACGGCTCCACCGCAATGCCTCATACCATCTCCACTTCTCTTTCTCCCACATCCTCCTTTTATTCTTTCTCCTCTTCCATCCCCATCTCTCCATCCTTCTCTCCCGCCATTTCTAGCTCCACCGCAATGCCTCCTACCATCTCCACTTCTCTTTCTCCCCCCATCCTCATTTTCTTTCTCCTCCTCTGCTTCGTCACCAAACTCCTGTTGTCATTGTTCCATCCTCTTCCCCATCTCCTCGGCCTCTCCCTGCCATGAGATGGTGTTTACCGCCATCACGTAGCATTCCCTGGCCGCCTTTGGGTCTCCACGTACTCTGATTTGGGTACCTCTGGCATTGAGCTTCAGGCACTGATGGAAAGAGGACGGAACACATCTAAAAGCACTGATCAACAGGCGCCCAAAAATGGCATTGTAACTGCTGGGGGCATCCACTATGACAAAATGGCAGTTCTTAGATAGCCCCCCCCCCCCCCCCACCAGGATTACCTGGAGTCCCACCCCGCCTCCACTTCATCCCTCTCTCCTGAGAATCCGAACAATGGTCCATCCGCTGCCAGCACCCTTCGGGCCTCCACCCACATCTCGTTAAATGCCTTTTTGAAGATAACATTTACTGAGCTTCCATTGTCGACCAGGATCCACGATACCGTGAAGTTTTTAATTGCAGTCTGGATCACCACTGCGTCACAGAAGGGGTCTTCATGGTCCGGCATGTCTTTTCGAGAAAATTTGATCTTCTCATCTGGGAGAGGGGCTTGTGACGTCGAAGCTACACTCTGACGGTACATGGTATGAAGGCTCGCCTTTCGAGCAAACTTGATCCCCCCCCCCTCATGGATTACTCTGATTCCCCCTAGGTCCCCTACATCTGATCGATCCTCACACTAATCCTCCTCTCTGGTCCCGGTCACCTCCACTATCTGCATCGGCCTCTGCTGCTCTCCTGCTCCTCTAGTTCTTCTCATTTCCAAGAATTCTGAGTAGGTTGCCGTTGCGTGACCCTCCTCCTCGTGGAAGTCACAGTATGGCAACGCTACCTCCTCCCCTCGTCTCCCCTCTTGAGGGTTTCTCCTCCTGCCAGCTCTTGCTCCTTCTCTTCCTCTCTCTCGGCCTCTACCCCTCCCTTGAACAATGGCCATAGCTTGCTACGACGGGGGTAGGGGTGGTCTATGACCGTATGCCCACCTCTGATGGTTAAACCTTCAGGGTCCTCCTGGTTGGTTCCTTCCCCCTAGGGAAATCTTCTCCCTTGCCCTTAGGCAGGGCCTCCCTGCTGCCTCCATCCCAACTCATGGTACGTCGATGCCCTCGGCACTTCTCTTCTCCTCCCTTCTTACTGTCTCCCTCCTCTTGGTTCTCTTGATTCAACCTCCGTCAGCCTTGCAAGCATTTTTGCAAAAGCTGGATTCGCCGCCTCCATTGCTATTTCTTTCGCAGCCTTCTCCATGAACCCTTCAAAGGACAGTGTCACCTTCCGAGTGAGGCTCATGTTGAAGAAGCCCTCTCGTAGTCCCACTGTAAAGGCCATGTGGAGGGCTAATCCAGGCACCTCCTGAATATCCAAGATCTCCTCGTGGACTCTATCTACATACTGAGCTAGGGACTCGTCCAATCATTGCTTAATCAGAAAAATTGACTCTGGGTTTTTCTTCCTGTTCTTTGAAGTTGAGAAATGCAGCTAAAATCTCCTGATCAGGTCTTCGAAGCTGTATATCGAGCCTGTCGGGAGATGATGAAACAAATCCCTAGCCTTGTCCTTCAGAGTGATGGCAAAAAGACAACACTTGAATGCGTCCGTCATCGGCCTGATCAAGACCGCGTCCTCGAACCATTGCAGGTGTTGGACGGGATCATCTTTCCCCACATAATAGTTCATCTCGTGATTTCGCGGCCTCACCACCACTACTTGATGATGATCCGGTTGCTGAGGCGCTATAGTATAAAGACTTTAGGAGCCATGACGACGCTAACGGAAGGCAACGTTACAACCTCCGGCCGTGGCGTACTAAGCCCACTTGAAGACTCATTTTAAAATCATGCTCTAAGTTACTTTATTTTTATTTATATTTTATATTCGAGAATATAACATTATTCCATGCTTGGGTAATAATTTTATATTCATGTGAGGACTTTATTTGTTTATTTCCTGCATAAAAAACATTTGGTGTGTAATTAACCCCCGGATGGATGAGATTTCATCTCCATCTTGGATGGTTAAATGTGTGTTTGTAACTCCTATATAAGGAGACCTTTTTATGAGAATTAATAGACAAGAAAAAGTTTAACCCTAAATCTCCCAAGGAGAATTTCGGCCAAATGAGGATCCCTCCTAGCCGCCGCCCCCTAGGTGGTGTGAAGCCATCTCTTGCTTCCTCCACCCCTATTCGGTGCGACTCCGGCGTGGATTCCTTCGGTGTGACACCAAGGAAGAAGGTTGCAGCCCCAGTTAGTGTGACATCGGTGGATCCGTGGAGAGAATGATTCTCCCACCATATCTTGTGTGCAAGGTGAATCCTGGTTGGGTAACATCTCCTCCATTCTCTTGTGTTTTCTTGCTTTAGTTTTTGTGGAGATTGAGAAACCGTTATTTTTGTGAATTTGAATAAAATCGCTTGCAACTTCTGAATCGTTTTCATTGTTGACGAATTTCTTTACAAATCCGGATCGGGCAGGTCCTATTTGCTTGAGCGGATCATGGCCTATAACGATGGTTCGTTCTCAAAAGGGATTGGAAACCTTTATTTTAATTTTGGGGAATAATCCGACTCATTTCTGATCGTTATTTTAGAGTCGCTCCTTCCTTCTTGTGGTTTATGTGCTGCGTTAGTGTCGAACCGTATTGTGGTGAAAGATGCTTGTGTAGGTGCGGTTGAACCATGGCGTGTCGGACGTAGTAGGATCTCCTTGTTTCATTTCAAACTCCAACTAGAGGACATTCCTACACCAATTTTGTATCAAAGCGAGGTTGTCTCAATTTCTTAATTGAAACGTCCTCGCTTGAGTTTTTTCAGCATGCATAATCAAAACAAAAATATTTTGGTCTGCTAATAGAGCTTTAAAATCTTTAATTTTTAGCGAAGAATTCAAAAAAAATTCTGCACGCTCTACCTTTTAATCTCTTCAGGAAGTTATAAAAATATTTTGTTTTCAGTCTAGGGACAGCCCTAGAAAAAATCATCTTTCCAAAAAAATTCTAAACCTGAATGCGCACTAGACTATTGTCAGAGTACACAATTCCGTCTAGGTCTAAAATGGCTGATAGAGAGTACGAGGAACCACACACTGAGGCCATAGAGCATATACATACTGAGATTATGGACATTAGAACGATGTTCGCCCAGATCTTACTGAATCAAGAGTGAGCGCAGCCACCTGGTAATGCGCGGCAGCCCAACCATCACCACCCAGTTGACGACCATGAGTCTGAGGGGGATTCACCCCGGGTGCCCCGTCACGAACGTTATATAGACCATGACTTCGATATTACTAGAGCCATTAAGATCGATACCCCCACTTACGATGGTATGGGTGATCTCCAGATCATCCATACTTAGGTAGTGTATATGGAATGCTACTTCGAATGGCATAACCTTACGGACCTCCAAAAGGTCCAAGTTGCCAGGATGAAGTTAACAGATCGTGCAAAGATGTATTGGCTGAATGAGGAACGGAGATTAGGAACCGGGTATGTGGTCCCACTTATAGGATGGCCGGTGATGAAAAATTGCTATCTGATCAGTACGTCCCAGTGTACCATCGAACACAGATGTTCGACAAGCTGGCCACCTTGCGGCAGGGCTCAAATTCAGTAGCTGAATATATGAGAGAGCTGAAGGACCGTATGGTGCATTGTGATCTTAGGGAGATCCCCGAGGTCACCTTATATAGATTTCGTAAAGGGATTCAACCCGAGATTCAAAGGAAGCTCTTGCGTTATGGTCATACGGACCTGAATGTGACCATCAATGCCGACCTCGACATTGAAAAACATCTGGCCTCTAAGGCCCACTCCCGCTATTCCAATGCGAAGAATAAGTCCACAGCTGGAGCATCTGCTTCCACATATCTGGATAAGGGAAAGTTTAGGTCCACCGAGTTGAATTCTGTAGTGATCACTGCTAGGAATGCTAGGAATCCCACGAGTGAGCGTATTCTCATAGGAAAGGTTAGCAAGTGCAACGCTACATGTTACTCTTGCGGCATTCAAGGTCACTATGTCTTTGAATGCCCTACGAAGACTAAGGTCGTGGCCCTATTAGAGACGACTACCGATACCGCTGATTTAGTGTATGAGGCTGCTGAGGAGAGTGACCTAGAAGGGGTCCCAAGTGATTTAGAGGATGTTCACCACCTTATGGTGATGCGTTGTATCTTGACTACTCCTCATTCGTTAGATGATTGGAAGAGGACGAGCATATTTTCTCTGATTTTTAAGAGTAATGAGAAACTCTGCAAGTTGATCATCAATAGTAGTAGCTGTGTGATTGTCATTTCTGAGAATGTCATCATGCGTATGGCCCTGACCAGGGAACCACGCCCAGCCCCATATCTAGTAGCTTGGATAAACAAGATCACCGTCCCGGTTACCAAGCGATGCCTGGTTCCCATCTCATTCAAATCATATACTGATGAGGTGTGGTGTGATGTCCTACCGATGGACGCTTGTCATAAGTAACTAGGACGTCCTTGTCTCTATGACCGTGATGTGATGTATTTTGGTAGAGCTAACATGTATGAGTTTAAATGCAATGGCAAAACCATTACCTTGAGGCCGACCATCCCACAGGAGCCAGTAGTTTTGTCTAAGGACACCACTATCCCAGTAGAGAGGAGGACATTGAGTCTAGTTGGAAGGAAGAAGTTTGTGAAGGACCCGTTTCATAAAGGGATGATGTATGTACTAGTTCTCTTGAGTGTGAAGCCTGATTCAAGAGTTTTGGGTGATCTGCTCAGAGCGTTACAGGCACGGTTGGAGAAATATAAGGACGTGTGCCCGGAGGAGTTGCCATCATCATTACCCCCACTTAGAGATATTCAGCACGTGATAGATCTTGTCCCGGGCTCATCTTAGCCCAACCAGCCCCATTATCGAATCCATCCCGCTGCCCACAAGGAGTTACAGGCCCAGATTGAGGACCTGTTGAAGAAGGGGTTCATTAGGACTAGCATGAGTCCATGTGCTGTACCAGCCTTGCTTGCCCCCAAGAAGGATGGTACATGGCGGATGTGCGTAGATAGCAGGGCTATCAACAAGATTACGATCAAGTATATGTTCCCTATCCTGCGTTTAGATGATCTCCTAGATGTCTTATCTGGCGCCACCATATTCTCCAAATTAGATCTTCGGAGTGCATACCACCAAATTAGGATACGTGAGGGAGACGAATGGAAGATGAAAAAAAATGGTTGTTAACCTAAATCACCTAGAGGGGGTGAATAGGTGAGTTGTGCGTCTTTTGCGGAATAAAAAATAATTAGAGCACAGCACAGAACTATCTACCAATATGAAAGTGCAGCTAGATCTGATATACTCTAGAGGGGGGTGAATAGAGTATATGGTGATTTTGCAACTTTTACAACTGCTGTTGTATTTTAGGTGTGTGTGTGTGTGTGCAGGGAAGCAAATACAATAAATCAAAAAGAAAACAGTAATGGACTAATCACAGCACATTCACAGAGCAAGGCCAGAAAACAAAAAGAAAAGAAAGCAACTAGACGACACAAGAATTTTATAGTGGTTCCCCAAATCTAGGTATTCCACTCTTCTACCACCCTGGTAGGAATCCACTGCAGGAAGGGGTTGATCAGGTGTCCAGGCACCAATGGAGTTTTGATCAGGTTCCCAAAAACCAAACCCTCAAGTCTTTTGGTGGGAGACTTGCAACCAGAATAATTTTGAAGGGAATTAAAACCCTGTACAGAGGTGGAGTGAGAGGGTGATGAGGTCTTCTCTTTCTCAAGTCAAATGAGAAGACTTGTCGAATGTTGTTTAGCAGCTTTGCTCCCCTTGAGATGTAGAATGGATCAGGAAGAATATTGGAGCACTGCTTCAGGGTGATAGGTCTTCAAAGACCTAGAATTCCAGGTCCAGAGAAAGTCTTCAGGAACTTCTTGCAACTGATATGAATGTATTGTTTCTTGAAGTTATCCTGAGTGAAAGCAGATGAAGAAGACTCTTTATATTGATGTAGTGTTCTTCTTCTTCTTCTTCTAGATCAATTTCTCTCTGGGCCAAGAATGAATTCTTTTTCTTGTGTTGTCTGAATCGCTGTGTATGCTTTTCTTGTTGTTGTCTGTTGTGTATCTCTGTGTTACTGACTGTCTCTGTATATCTGTCTATTTCTCATAAGAACACATTCGAATTTTTGAATGTCGAGCAGTAATGGCAGACGGCCTGAAAGGAAGCAGCAATTAATTATTTCCCCAACTGTTTCCATGGGAAAAAGGCATGTAATAATCCAGAATTAACTGTGCATCCTAATGGTAGTATACTGTGAAGAACTGCCATTAATTGTCCAGGAATCAGCGCCATTTAATGAGACGGGAACGGAAGAAGACCTAGTCTGGAATCGTCGACCGAAGAACATAATTCGTCGAGCTGAGTTTAGAGTTCGTCGAGCTGAGCCTGAGTTCGTCGAGCTGATCTGAGTTTGTCGAGCTGACAGTCTTCATTCGTTGAATAGACAACCTTCAATATCAGACAAACACTATTCGTTGAGCAGAGAACTAAATTCATCGAGCTGAGAATAAACTTCGTCGACCTGAGAAAAGTTCTGGACTTGGACGAAATACTCTGCATTTGCTGAATTGCTGTGTCGACACAAAATGGTGTCGACAGATTGTTCTTGGTGTCGACACAAATCCTCTGGTGTCGACAGATTGATCTTGGTGTCGACACAAATCCTCTGGTGTCGACATAAGCTGGTGTCGACTGAAATCCTGGTGTCGACACAAATCGCCTGGTGTCGACACAAGCCCTAAGTGTCGACACAGATTCTCTGAGTACACAAATCGTTGAGTAGAGATCAGCATTCGTCGAACTGACAAGCTGTGAACTTGAGGTCCAAGTTCGTCGGGCTCAGAATAAAATTTGTCGATCGAAGCATGAAGCTGTACTTAGAGAAATTTTGAAGTAGTCCTGATAAGCTTGAGGTAAAAATCCCGGTGTTCGTCGAGCAAAGAACACAGTTCGTCGAGCTTAGCACTGTGAATTGTCTCACGATCGGCGAGCGCAGAACTTCCTTCGTCGAGCTGAGTTCGACAAACATCGAACTCATTTCACTTAGTCTGAAAAACAGATAGATCTGGAGTTCCTGATGGTCTTGAAGAAGGCTGGTCCATCTGAAGTTGAGAAAGAGGACTATCCTAGACTCTAAGACAAGAACTTGACCCAGACTATACATGATGGGTCACAACCTAAGTCAGTGAACCTAGCCCAAATCAACTAGGGATCCAACAATCTCCCCCTATTTGGGTGAGGTCACTAACAGAAACTCCAAGCAAAGAACAAACAGAAAAACAAAGCAAAATCAAGAGATATATCTGGCAGAGAATTTACAACACATGCAACAGATATATATATACATACTGGCTTTGTTTTAATGCAAGATATAGACTGAAACAGAAGCAGAAATGAAAAGAAAACACAAAATTACTTCTCTGATTTCTTCTGTTTTGGCTTGACTTCTGGTGCTTTATCTCCTGGCTTCTTGAAAATGATTTCCCTATTGGGATCTGAAGCTTGAGCCTTGGTCATAGTCATGTCAGCTGCCCCTATGATGTTCAGTGAAGTGGCACTGGGGACAACTGCTTCTGGGTGAAGATGCATGTACTCATCAACATTGAGTAGCTTGTTTGCTTTCCCAAATCTCTTTAGCTCATCTCTCCTGTACTGAGACATAGTAGTTAATCCTGTTATGTCCTTGCCTTCAGCTTTAGCTTTGTTGATCAGAGATAAGCCAATGATTTCTTGGAACCTTGCCATTCTGGCTGTGTTGGCTGTTTCTGGATCTTCAGGAGGGGAATGGGGCCTTTCAGCTTCATGTTCCTTAGATTCCTGGTGCTGCTGCTGTTGTTGTTGAGGGTGTTATTGTCTGCCTGAGGATGGTGGCCTTGGCTGACTGCCACCAGAGGATATCCCTGTTTGTCTCTGATAAGTTTGAATAGGAGCAGATCTCTGAGAGCTAGAGCCAGAGGCACCTGCTGCTGGAGGAGGAGGAGGAGGAGGATCCTTTCTGTATCTATGCACTGGGGGAGGAGAGTATCTTCTACTCCTCTTCCTCTCTTTTTGCCGGTTCTTTGATAGCCACATCCATGCAGGCATCCCTTTGTAAGGAGCAACATTGTGCAGAATATAGTATGGAGTGTCTGTAGTGGGATTAGGCTTGGGAGCAGGAGGAGGAGGAGCCTTCCTTTTCTTAGAGAGAAACTTCTTTTTCTTTTTAGCAGCCTCCTCATCTGATTCATCATCATCATCATCATCAGAATCTGAACTTTGAGGGTTATCATACAGAGCATTCAACTTCCTCAGAGTGGCATCAGGAATGATAAGAGGTTTTTCTTGAAGGGGGATAGAAGGTTCAGAGGGTGAGGGTTCAACAGCAGTAGAGATAGAGCTTGCAGCTGCTGCCTTGTTCTCTTCTTCAATGTCTGCCAGAATGAGCTCATCCAGATCAGGCATGGGAGAATCATCCATGACAAAATCTGGGACAGGGCAGATTTCTGGAACAGACACAGGAGTTGGAACAGCAGTAGGAGCAGCAAAGGTATCACAAAGTTGCCTGGCAACTGCTGGACTTGCTGGAGAGGTATACTGGATAATAGCCAAATATGGCTTAGCAACCTCTACTGAAGGAAGCTTCATATATACAGGATCAAAGATCTGAAGTATCTCAGATAAATTAACTGTGGGATTTATAAGGAAATCACCAACAGTTGTTATTGAATCTACTGACTCATCAAAGCTACTGTTAGTGTCCATGAATTGAATAAAATCAATTGTTGTATCTGTAACTACATTATCAAGTACTGTATTAACTGTATCTGTAGTATCTGTATCTGTATCTACTGTATTCACTTCTGCAGCTGCTGCACCAGCTTCATCATGGAGTATCTCCGCCTGCCTGGGTTCAGGAGAACCTGGAGCCAGGCCCCTGAATGAAGAGGGGGCAGCAGAGAGGGCTGAGATTTGGGCAGATAAAGAATCAATGGAATTCACTAGAGGTGTAATGGCCTCTGTGATGAGTGATTTAATAAGAGGAGTCAGAAGAGAGATGATGGAGGGAATGGTGGAAGAATCCATAAGTGGAGAGAGAATAGTAGAGGGGAGAGAAGCAGAGGAGGAAGGAGGAATGTGTGGAGGGGATAATGGATGGAGAACAGTGTGTGACTCAGCGGGTATGGTGTAGGATGGAATAGTGGATAGGTGTGGTGGAAGAGGGGATTGAGGAGGTGAGGGAATATGTGTTTCAGTGGGGGAAACTAGAGGCATAGGGATATGTGTAAGATCAGGCGGTGGAGATTGATGTTGAGGTGGAGTCAATTGAGGTGCAGGAGGAGTGGGAAGAGATTTGGTAGGTGGAATGGCCTCTTCAGTGTCAGGGTGGGGAGTGACCTTGGCGGTCCTGGTGCTCTCAGAAGCATTGATGGAGGAGGAGAAACCCTTGGAGGGTTTGGTGATTGTCCTCTCCCATCGGCCAAACAAGGCACAGGTGAGGCGCTTGCTGGCGTTGATGAATGTGGTCGGGGAGACCAAACATTCACTGGCCTTTTCCTGGAGGAAAATCCCCAGGATTCTACCGTAGCAGACTTCCTTCTTGCTAGATCTCTTCTTGATTAGGTCAAATAAAACCATGCCCCAATCGACCTGACGCTTGTTGAGCACTGCGCACATGATCAGGAATTGATGGCGAGTGATATAGTCATGTATCGAGTGCTTGCCCATCAGAATTTTCCCTACAATGTCGGCCAAAAATTGATAGGCGGCTGACAGTTGTTTCTTCAGAAGCTTATTAGGGTTGTTGCCGGAGAAACCCATGACTTTCAACATATCAGCATATTCCTCAGCGTCCATTTCCAAGTTGTCTTCCCCATTGATCAGTCCAAAAATTTCAGAGAGTACTGCTGGGGACAGTGAAACGGCAGTGTTTCCAATATTTCCTGTCAGATTTCCATCTTCAAAAACTGTGGCGGTGTACACCCATTCTCTTATCTCGGTTGAGTGTAGCTTGATGCTGCGTGTCATGAAATCCTTGAGATGCAATTCTTCAAGTAATTCAAGGATGTACAGAAAAATTGGATCGGAATGCTGGAAGGACTCAAAGTCCATGGAGAATGCTGCATCAAACTTCATCGCTGCAAGTGCTCCTGGAGGAATCGCCATTGATGACCTGCAAAGAAAATCACAGAGAAAGCGGCGATCAAGAGCAAAGGAACTGAAAGCGCGGGACGGAGGTCGAAGAAAACCTAGATATAAGATTTTCAGAATATGAATCGACAAGCTCCGTTCCACGAAAAGAGACAGATCTTCGAACTGAGATCGACGAAATAAGTTACAGGAGAGTAGTTCGTCGAACTCATTCAGAAGAATTGAAAACAGTTCGTCGAACTCCGTTTGACGAAATGGTTTCTGAAGCAAGGTTCGTCGATCTCCGGTCGACGAAAATTATTTCCACACAGAGAATTCGTCGATCTCCGTTCGACGAGAATCTCTCAAACTTTCCCTAATTCGTCGAACTCCGTTCGACGAACTCTGGAAAATTCGTCGAATGCAGACAGAAATTAATTTAAATCTTCTCCATCAATCATTCCCAGTTGATTTATAAAGAACAGATGGGTTTTCTCATCCAAAGGCTTGGTGAAGATATCTGCTCTCTGTAGATCAGTAGGAATGTGGATCAAGTTAATTTTCTTTTTGTCCACATTATCTCTAAAGAAATGATGTCTTATTTCAATATGTTTAGTCCTAGAATGATGAACTGGATTCTGAGCTATAGCAATAGCACTTGTATTATCACAAAATAAGGTTGAATTATTTAAGTTGATACCATAATCTAGGAGTTGGTTTTGTATCCATAGCATCTGTGAACAGCAGCTGCCAGCAGCCATATACTCTGCCTCAGCAGTTGATGTAGACACAGATGTCTGCTTTTTGCAAAACCAAGAGAAAAGTCTCATGCCCAGGAACTGGCAAGTTCTAGAGGTACTTTTCCTGTCCACTCTACATCCATCATAGTCAGCATCTGAGTATCCAGTTAACTCAAATTCTGACTCTGCAGGATACTAGAGTCCTAAACTAGAACAACTCTTTATATATCTCAAAATCCTTTTTAGAAAAATAAGATGAGATTCTTTAGGATTCACTTGGAATCTAGCACAAAGACATGTGGCAAACATTATGTCAGGCCTGCTAGCTGTTAAGTATAATAGGGATCCAACAATTGCCCTATAATGCTTCTGATCTACAGGTTTCCCTGCTGCATCAGAATCCACAACAGCATTGGTAGCCATAGGTGTTTTCATTCCCGAGGCATCACCCATCCCAAACTTTTTAATAAGCTCTTTAGCATACTTAGATTGGGAGAGGAAGATACCATCAGGGAGCTGCTTCACTTGGAGACCAAGAAAGTAGGAAAGCTCACCCATACTACTCATCTCAAATTTGGAATGCATGAGGTCAGCAAACCTCTGGCATAATTTGGGATCAGTAGACCCAAAAATAATGTCATCCACATATATTTGTACCAATAAGATTTGGTCCTTATGATGTCTAGTGAAAAGGGTTTTATCTATGGTTCCTCTTGTAAATTTATGCTCTAAAAGAAAGCTAGCTAGGGTCTCATACCAAGCTCTTGGAGCTTGCTTTAAACCATAGAGAGCTTTATGCAATTTGTAAACATAAGAGGGTTGAGTTAGAGAGATAAAACCTGTAAGTTGTTCTACATAAACCTCTTCTTGAAGTACACCATTCAGAAAGGCACTCTTAACATCCATCTGGAATACCTTGAACTTTTTGTATGCTGCATAGGCTAGGAATATTCTAATGGCCTCCAACCTTGCAACAGGGGCAAAGGTTTGGTCATAGTCTATTCCTTCTTCTTGTATATAGCCTTGGGCAACCAGTCTAGCCTTGTTCCTTACTATGTTCCCTTGTGTATCTAATTTGTTCCTATAGACCCATTTGGTTCCAATAACTGGGTAGTTATGGGGTCTTGGAACCAAATCCCAAACTCTACATCTCTCAAACTGATTTAGTTCCTCTTGCATTGAAAGAATCCAGTGGGGATCTTGCTCAGCTTCATGGATGGTGAGAGGCTCAATTTGAGAGAGAAAACAGGCATGCATCAAGTCTTGATTGAGCTGATGTCTTGTCTGTACACCAACTGAAATGTCCCCAATCACTTGAGATCTGGGGTGATCTCTAAGTGTGACAAGATCAGTTTGTGGAGTTGGTTGAGCAACAGCCTCTGTAAATAATTCGTCTTGAGGAATGGTACTGGCTGTTGATGGAAGTTCAGTTACTTCCTCTTGGATTTCTTCTTCACTATCTTCAGCAGCATGTGGAGTGGGATGAGTTGGAACCTCTTGGGTAAGGTTTAGTTCATCCATAGACTCACACATTGGTGAAACCTGCAAAAGACTATTGGTAGAAATGTCTTTCTCCTTATAAGACATGTTAGCTTCATCAAAAGACACATGGACAGATTCTTCAATTTTAAGGGATGCTTTGTTGAAAACCCTATAGGCCTTGCTTACTTGGGAATATCCTAGAAAAATCCCTTCTTCAGCCTTAGCCTCAAATTTTCTAATGTATCTTTTGTTATTAGTGTGGATGTAACATATGCAACCAAAAACTTTAAAGTAAGTGATTTTAGGTTTCTTCTCTTTAAGTAATTCATAGGGGGTCTTGTGTTTTAGTTTATGTATAAGACATCTGTTCAGGACATAGTTAGCTGTGTTTACAGCTTCTGCCCAAAAGGATAGAGGCATGTAAGCATCTGCTAACAATATACCTGCAGCTTCAATGAGTCTCCTATTTTTCCTTTCAGCTACCCCATTTTGTTGGGGAGTTCTAGGAGCTGAGAAGCACTGCCTGATACCTTCCTTCTCACAGAACTCATGCATAAGAAGAGACTCAAAATCTGTGCCATGATCACTTCTGATCAATGCAACATGAGTAGAGAACTCAATCTGTATGGTCCTGAGAAAATCTGTAAGAACTTTGAATGTATCTGACTTAGCTCTCAGGAAGGCTACCTAACTGAATCTGGAGAAATCATCAACAATAACTAAGGTGTAAGACTTCCCTCCTATGCTTTGTACTGCAATGGGTCCAAAAAGATCCACATGAAGCAGATACAATATCCTAGGTGAATCACTTTTGTTAATGGATTTGAAGCTAGTTTTAGTTTGCTTGCCTAGTTGACAAGCCCTGCATAGGCTTTCCTTCTTGTAGGGACCAGAAGGTAAACCTCTAACAAGGTTGTCTTTAGATAACCTAGATATGTTCTTAAGGTTTACATGTCCTAGCCTTTTGTGTCATAACTCATTTTGGTTACTAGTGATATTGAGTAAACAAATATCAGTTGTGGCAGAAATGAAATCTACTAAATATATGTTTCCTTGTCTAAGTCCAATTAAAACAGTTTGGTTTTTATCATTTATGATAGAACAAGAGGTAGAGTTGAAATGTACCTGATAACCTTCATCACATAACTGACTTATGGATATAAGGTTATGTTTAAGTCCTCTTACATATGTCAGCTTTTTGAAGGTCACTACTCCAATGCTTACTCTTCCATACCCTTCTGATTGACCACTCTTTGAGTCTCCAAATATCACCTTTGGTCCTAGCTTGGACTTATAGTTGGAGAGATTTGCTTTGCTGCCAGTCATGTGCTTGGAGCAGCTACTGTCCAGGTACCATGTCTGACTTTGCCTTGGACAGTTCTTCACTTGTACCTGCATCAAAAAATAAAGCTCAATTGTTCTTGACCCAGGTTACCTTGGGTCCTTGGTTTGGCTGAAAAGTAAAACTAGAAATGACTGATAATGCAAGTTGAGACTTATACCCTAGAGGGTGATATCTCCTAGGTGGGATTATCCAATCAGCTACTAGATTAAATGTCTTGTTAGCTCTTTTAAAATTTCTATAGGAGAAATTATTTATATTTGGTCGTTCTGGGATCGACGAATTATTGTAAGTTCGTCGACCAGAGTTCGACGAATGGGGATGAGATCGTCGACCTCCACTCAGAGAATGACCATGGTCATTTTCTGCGTCCCACGTTCGTCGACCTCTGCTCGACGAACCATACACAGTTCGTCGATCGCAGTAGGATGAATAATTATTTCTGAAGTTTGCGTTTAGCGTTCGTCGATCGGGGTTCGACGATCTTGCAGGATTTCGTCGATCTAAGTTCGATGAATTCTGCTGAACTTGGTTTTTAACAGCTTTCTTCTGTTTTCTGTTTTCTGTTTTCTGTTTCTCTTGTCTAGGGGATTTGACTTGTTTTCTGATCTGGGTTTTTCAGTTAGTTTCTCTTTACCCTTAGCAGTGATAAACTTTATGGGAGTAGAAAGTATATTCTTCTTTATTATGGGGGGTAAACTTGATGAAGCACCCAAGCCCAACCAGCCATTTAATCTGGCATTTACTGTGCTTGTGATATCCATCAGTTTGAGGCTTCTCCCATTGAGAGATTGCTCAAGTTGTTTTGCCTCACATAATTCAGATTTTAACTTGATTATCTGTTCATTGGCTAGTGTCAATTGGTCAGTTAGTTTTCTATTTTCTGTGCTGACAGATTCAAGGTTTTCTAGTCTAGTCCTCAAGGTTTTTATTTCTTTCTCTGAGTTTATTAGATCCATGCACATAGTTTTAAACTCTACTTTAAACAAGTCAGAATTGAAATCAAAACTAGAAATCACCTGATCAGCCTCTGAGTCTGAGGCACCTTCATCTTCAGAATCCTCTTCTGATCCACAGTTGCTTCTGGAGGCATCTATTACCATTAGGCACACCTCCTTGGATCTAGCTTCTTCCTCTTCTTCACTGGAGCTGGAGGAGGATGTTTCCTCTTCTATGTCACTCCAGGACTCAGCAACAAATCCTTTGTCCTTCCTTTTATACTTGTTGGAGGAGGGTCTGCTGCTTTGTTTTCTTCTGGAATCCTTGTCCCTGCCCTTGTCCTTTTTCTGATTCTCTGGGCATTCTGAAATATAGTGCCCTGGCTTCCTGCATCCAAAACATACAACCTCCTTAGTTGGTGTCTTGTCATATTTGGGCTTATCATCCTGCCTGGATGATTTTCTTCTAAAGTCCTTTCTTGCCATTTTGTAGAATCTTTTGGCAAAAAGACTCATTAACTCCTCATTGGATGTAGATGTTTCATTGTCTTCAGAAGCTTTGAGGGCCAAGCTGTGCTCCTTCCTAACTGGGGTAGTTGCCTTCTATTCTGCTGCCTCTCTTGATTTGACAAGCTGCTCATATGACTTCAGCTTGCCTAGCAGAGATTCTGTTGAGATCTCATTGAGGCTTCTGGCTTCTTTGATTGGCCAGATTCTGGAGTCCCATGAACTGGGGAAACACATCAGTATCTTGTCATTCACCTCAGTTAAGGTGATGTCCTTGTCAAGAGTCTTGAGTTCACTGATGATTGAACTTAATCTATTGTACATCTCAGCCACTGATTCTGTCTCATCCTTTTTGAAATTCTCATAGAGAGAAATGAGACTGGATCTACTATCCTTTCTTTCATCAGCTGAGCCTACTACCATTTGATTGAGAGAGTCCCAAATGGCCTTGGCTGAGGTGCACTCAGCCACCTTCTGAAATATGTCATCTGACATTGATTGGGCCAGAATATTCATAGCCATTGCATCAGCCATCTTGGCTTTCTTATAGGCTTCAGTATTGTCTGGAGGTGGTACTGCACTCAGATTAGTTGATGTGCTGGCAAAAGTTGTAGGAGCTGGAGGAACACCTGTTGAAATGACAGAAAAAATATCCTCATCAATGGAGTTCATATATAATCTAATTCTTGCCTTCCAGATGGCAAACTTATTAAGATTGCACACTGGAGGTCTGATGCTTGTATAATTCTTGTTTTGGGCCATGTCTGTGAGAAGGATAAGTCCAATAACAGAATAGAAACAAACAGATCTAACTAGGGGATCTTGGGGTTCAGGTGTTAGCCTATACAACCAATCAGATGTGGTGTTATTAACCAACCTGGCTTTGATACCAATTGAAAGTGCAGCTAGATCTGATATACTCTAGAGGGGGGTGAATAGAGTATATGGTGATTTTGCAACTTTTACAACTGCTGTTGTATTTTAGGTGTGTGTGTGTGTGTGTGCAGGGAAGCAAATACAATAAATCAAAAAGAAAATAGCAATGGACTAATCACAGCACATTCACAGAGCAAGGCCAGAAAACAAAAAGAAAAGAAAGCAACCAGACGACAC
Organism: Platanthera guangdongensis; assembly: GCA_039583875.1. Taxonomy (NCBI): domain Eukaryota; kingdom Viridiplantae; phylum Streptophyta; class Magnoliopsida; order Asparagales; family Orchidaceae; genus Platanthera; species Platanthera guangdongensis. The sequence goes on from CM077151.1 coordinate 220,009,891, forward strand.
AAGACTTTTATAGTGGTTCCCCAAATCTGGGTAGTCCACTCTTCTACCACCCTGGTAGGAATCCACTGCAGGAAGGGGTTGATCAGGTGTCCAGGCACCAATGGGATTTTGATCAGGTTCCCAAAAACCAAACCCTCAAGTCTTTTGGTGGGAGACTTGCAACCAGAATAATTTTGAAGGGAATTAAAACCCTGTACAGAGGTGGAGTGAGAGGGTGATGAGGTCTTCTCTTTCTCAAGTCAAATGAGAAGACTTGTGGAATGTTGTTTAGCAGCTTTGCTCCCCCTGAGATGTAGAATGGATCAGGAAGAATGCTGAATCACTGCTTCAGGGTGATAGGTCTTCAAAGACCTAGAATTCCAAGTCCAGAGAAAGTCTTCAGGAACTTCTTGCAACTGATATGAATGTATTGTTTCTTGAAGTTATCCTGAGTGAAAGCAGATGAAGAAGACTCTTGATATTGATGTAGTGTTCTTCTTCTTCTTCTAGATCAATTTCTCTCTGGGCCAAGAATGAATTCTTTTTCTTGTGTTGTCTGAATCGTTGTGTATGCTTTTCTTGTTGTTGTCTGTTGTGTATCTCTGTGTTACTGATTGTCTCTGTATATCTGTCTATTTCTCATAAGAACACATTCGAATTTTTGAATGTCGAGCAGTAATGGCAGACGGACTGAAAGGAAGCAGCAATTAATTATTTCCCCAATTGTTTCCATGAGAAAAAGGCATGTAATAATCCAGAATTAACTGCGCATCCTAATGGTAGTATACTGTGAAGAGCTGCCATTAATTGTCCAGGAATCAGCGCCATGGAATGAGACAGGAACGGAAGAAGATCTAGTCTATAATCGTCGACCGAAGAACATAATTCGTCGAGCTGAGTTTAGAGTTCGTCGAGCTGAGCCTGAGTTCGTCGAGCTGAGCTGAGTTCGTTGAGCTGACAGTCTTCATTCGTTGAATAGACAACCTTCAATATCAGACAAACACTATTCGTTGAGCAGAGAACTAAATTCGTCGAGCTGAGAATAAACTTCGTCGACCTGAGAAAAGTTCTGGACTTGGACGAAATACTCTGCATCTGCTGAATTGCTATGTCGATATAAAATGGTGTCGACAGATTGCTCTTGGTGTCGACAAAAATCCTCTGGTGTCGACAGATTGATCTTGGTGTCGACACAAATCCTCTGGTGTCGACATAAGCTGGTGTCGACTGAAATCCTGGTGTCGACACAAATCGCCTGGTGTCGACACAAGCCCTAAGTGTCGACACAGATTCTCTGAGTATACAAATCGTTGAGTAGAGATCAGCATTCGTCGAACTGACAAGCTGTGAACTTGAGGTCCAAGTTCATTGGGCTCAGAATAAAATTCGTCAATCGAAGTATGAAGCTGGACTTAGAGAAATTCTGAAGTAGTCCTGATAAGCTTGAGGTAAAAATCTCGGTGTTCGTCGAGCAAAGAACACAGTTCATCGAGCTTAGCACTGCGAATTGTCTCACGATCGGCGAGCGCAGAACTTCCTTCGTCGAGCTGAGTTCGACGAACGTCGAACTCATTTCACTTAGTCTGAAAAACAGATAGATCTGGAGTTCCTGATGGTCTTGAAGAAGGCTGGTCCATCTGAAGTTGAGAAAGAGGACTATCCTAGACTCTAAGACAAGAACTTGACCCAGACTATACATGATGGGTCACAACCTAAGTCAGTGATGAAAGTCCACCTAGTGTCAACTATCTTCACCTATGGGGGGGGGAATAGGTGACGTGCAGCGTTTTTGCGGAATTTAAATTGTACCTGCACACGAAAATAAAACAACACAGCACAAAAGAGTACACAAGCTATTTATAGTGGTTCCCCGATTTGGGTACATCCACTTTCCCCCTTCGACCTATCTCCCAACAAGGGACGACTCGGTCACTTCACCAACAGGATTAAAATCCAATCCTTGCACTATCGGAAGGAACCCTTCCATACGTAGGAGTCAACACTCCCACAACACGGGTTGCACCCAACCCTTACAACTAGGAACCTACGTTCCTTTACAACAAAAGTAAGACTAGAATGTACAAAAGATACAAACTACGTTTGGAGACTAAGGTGTCCCTCTTCGTTGACGACGTGTTCTTGAAGTCCACAAAGAGTCCACAACCCTAGATCTCTCTTGGAGAGGATCTCCCCGGAACCGGCGGCGGCAAGATGGGAGGCGGCTAGGTTCACGGGATCGGCGGCGACGACGATGTGCGGCTGCTGTACTTTGGAGATCCAAACTTCGTAGCGAAGCTAGCTAGGTCTACCAACGGTCACACTAGGATCAGTCGTCTCGATCGATTCGGACGGGGAAGGTTTTCCCGATCAACAAATCAAGAGACAAGAGATCTCCGGTTAGACACGTGAGACTCTAAGCTTGGCTAAGCTTCTGTCGACCGGAGATCTGGAAGAAACCACGATCAAGACCGGCGAACAACTCTCTCGAGCGGCGACGGCGGCGGCGGCGGAGCGGAACTCGCGATCTAGGTCACGTCGCGGCTCGTGTATTTCTTTTCTTCTTCGCTTCCTTACTGTTCAAAAATACGCCTGTATTTATACAGTGAAATAATCCTTTATGACTGTTATGGGTCCCACCAGAAGAAACCCTAGATCCGGTTCAAAACAGTGTCAGCGGCAGAATCCGGTCTAGCTTTTTCCAAAAAAATGCCCAAGTCAAAATCGGCGAGAATCGAAGGTGATTCTCGACGAATCGGCGAGAATCAGTTAGTGATTCTCGACGATTCGTCGTGAATCACTAGTGATTCTCGCTGAATCACTTGATGATTCTCGCCGAATCACTTGTTGATTCTCGACGAATATTACTTGGCCATGATCTTCTCAACGATGGGTTCGGCGAGAATCACTAGTGATTCTCGCCGAATCTTACTTGGCACCGCTTTGAGGTAGCCGGATAGAGTCGGCGAGAATCACTAATGATTCTTGACGATTCGGCGAGAATCACTAGTGATTCTCGCCGAATCGGCGAGAATCACTTGGTGATTCTCGTCGATTTATACTTAGACGATTTTTCATCTTTCCACCCAAGAGCTGCTCCTTGACCCATCCTTGCTCCTTGTCTGCTCTTGCATAGTTACAGCCCTGTACTTGAAAGTAAGTGCACTCCAATAGAGAGAGTACACGTAGGCCAACACATTGATCTGCTCAATGAGGGATTACGTTGTGCAGACCCATGTATATTGACCTACTGCACCCTGACATTGGTGTGCACTTAGCGTGGAATAACTGCAAGCACAACTTGAAATATTTTATCAAATACATTGTGAATTCATCTTAGCTTGACAGGTGGCTTCCTCAAATCCAGGTAATTGTGGATACAATACCCAACAATCTCCCCCTATTTTACGAAGCCAAAATCCTACTAGCTAAGATGAATAACACCAACCAGATAATATAAACAACATTCAGAATTTAATTATGCAGCACAAGAGAATATAGGCAAACAGATCAAGACTTGAGTCATTCATAAATTCAAATATATATATATATATATATATATATATATATATATATATATATATATATATATATATATATATATATATATATATATATATATATAATCTCAAGATTGTTCATATACTAACAATAAACGTTAATTGTTCTTAAGAGAGAATGACAGGCTATAAATGTTTGACTATTTTTCTTTGGCTAAGTCATCCTTGAGTTTTTGAGCCAAATACTTCTTTCTTTGCCTCTCCATATACTCTTTGGGCTTCGGATAATATCTGGGAGGAGGAGCTTTATCTCCGCAGTATTGGTCCAGAAAAAGATGTTACGTTTGGCTTCATAGGTCTTGTGCAGCTCCCACTCATGCTGGCTGTATACATCGTTTCGATTGATTTCCCCTTGTTCTTGTAGCCAGAATGTGTCCAGTATGATACTCTTGGATACTGGACTCCACTTTTCGTTTCTTACTTCCTCCTCCTTCAGTCTGATTCTCTTTTCAGCTTGTGTTTCCTTTGATGTCCCTTCGTGATATTTTCTCTTGTCACTGGCTTTTGCTAGGGCTCCTTGATCAAACATTGCCATCAGTTTTGCCTTGGAGGAGGCCCTAGCAGCCCTATGAGCATCAGCCTCACTTAAATGAACTTCTTCAACACTGGCGCCCTCATCAGCCACAGTATTATCTTCAGGAGCAGGAGCACTCTGGGGATTTTCAGGGATATTAATGCCTAACGCTTGTTGGAGCATCCACCAGCAACTGTCATAAACATATTTGTTTGACTGCTCAAAGTTGTTGATCATGACTTCCCGAAGCTCAGCCATCTTAGCTATATATTCTTTCTCCCCCTTTTTGGCTTCGACTGCAATGGAGTTTGCATAAGAATGAAGTGACTCATCAATATGCTTTGTAGTTCTGGAGAATTCAGTGACCAAGGCCTGTTGATTTGTGTTGAGAGTTACCATATTGCCATCAAACTTTTGAATGTTATTTGCTACGACATGAGCATTCTGATTTATGATTGTGAGAGTATCAGTGTTCCTTTTTAATCCGTCCATAAGAAGAGTGACAGCTTGGCCGGCCGCTGTATACTTATCTTCAAACTTCTTTTCCATCACGTCCAGTTTGTGATTGATCTCCACCATGTTCTTGAGCATGAGATTTTCAGATTTCTTAATCCTTTTCAACATTTTATTTTGAGCTTTCTCAAAAGATGCCTTAAGCTCATCCACTATGCCCTGAATGACATTCACGGTGTGAGTGGCTAGATCATCTCGTAGTGGATGAGCCTGAGGCACTCCTTGGCCTTGCTCTTCATCAGATGCACCTGTAGAGCTGGACACGATCACAGCCTCTAAGGGGGGAATGCTTGCGGCCTCTGTAGATTTCCCGGACTCCCCCTCCACTGCTGCACCAATGTTCTCAGGGACGAACTCAGGAGCGTGCTTGTCAGATGGAACTTCAGTGATATCCTGAGTCTCCAATGCTTCATGTCCCCCATTGCCTTCTTCCTCACCTTCATCATCCATTTGATCATTCTCATCAGCATCACCTTCCAACCCTTCGTCAGCAGTCTCCTCTACAGCATCACTTTCTTCTTGTATATCTGCCACTGCATCTCTGGATATCTGGGAGATGTCAGAGACGATATTAGCATCAGTGGGTAGAGGCTCCCCCTCAATTCCTGCAGTCAAAGCATCAGGTATTTCACTGGGGATAACTAAGGAATCAGCCACAGTTCCGTCCTCGGCTGGAGATACTTCCTGTTGTTCTACCACGGCAGCCTGCCCAATGTGCCTCTCCCATCTGTCAAAAACACTCGAGTCCATTTTCTTCAAGTAATGTAGAGGAACACCTTTACTCATGTCATACTTATCTCCGTTTACCTGATTGAGATACAGACTGATGATTCGGCCAAAGCTCGGAGATCTAAGGGTGTCCTTTATCTTCTCAAAAAGAAATGCCCCCCAGTTGAAGCTTTTTCTGCAGACAATTGCCACCAGGATCTTGAACATGTCCGCAGAGATGTGGTCATGAGAGCCCGGCTTGCATATGAGTACTTTTCCAATGATGTCTGACAGAAGTTTCCCTTCTTCATTCATATCCTTTCGCTTTATCGACCGAGTTCCTCGAGAGAGACCACAGAATAATAGAGTCCTGGTTTTGTCTTCTTCCTCAAGATAATCCTCGTGCTCCGAGCTAGTGAGCTGCAAGTATGGGGTTAGCTTGTTTGCAGACATCTTGATCGTTGCCCCTGCAACCTTGCTCTTAATGAGAGAGTCTTCATTTCGGAGTTTGGCGGTAGCGAAGAACTCCAGCACTTCCTTGTCCAAGATTTTACACGGGTGCTCCAGTACGAATGAGAGTCCAGCCTCTTCCAGCATAATAATGATGTTTCTGAATTCGTCAGAGGCATGTGAGAACCCTGTTCGAACCAGCTCACATCCAGTGATCAGTCCAGCGGTTCTCCTTGGAGCCATCGCCAACCTAGGGAGAGAATCCCTACTCTACGCTTAATCAAAAGTCAAAAGGGAAGCGACACTAGTAATAAAGTCCAAGCAAGGGTGAGGATGTGGTTACCCAAAAGCGTAGACGGGAGTTAGTTGGTTGAAGGTAATGGACACCCGATGAGTGCACGCGGAGAAATTCCTGGAAGGAAGAATCAAAACCGGGAGAGATCGGAACCGCGGAGAAATTCCTGGAAGGAAGAATCGGCGAGATCGACGAGATTCTTCACGAGGTGTGGGATTCTTGCGGGATGCCGATGGAAGAGGAAGAGTCGGCGAGTTCCCCTACGGAGAGAGTCGATTCGGCGAGTTTCCTGCGGAGAGCGTCCTTCGGCGGGATTCCTACGGAATATGAGGGGTCGGCGGGAATATGAAGGATCGACGAGTAAAGGGGATTTTAACGGTTTCCGTGTGTTCGGCGGAAGGCTTCGGGTTAAGCGGGTTTCTAGTTAGTCTAAGTGGAAATATATATATATTTCTTAAAGCCAATATATTTAGGGTTTGAACCGTGCTTTTCCATACATTTCTTGATGGCAAGATTTCCAATGACGTATCTTCGTTGTCGAGATTTCCAAAGACGTATCTTCATTAGTTTTCAGTGAACTAATTTACGCCTGTAGATGTTAGTTCTCGAATCTACCAGTGGAATTACCGATAACTCTCTAATGATGTATCTAAGGTTTATATTCACCGTGTTAACCTATCCTTAGATGTGCACACATATATGTATATATATATATATATATATATATATATATATATATATATATATATATATATATATATATATATATATATATATATATATATGTAAATGTCGATAGAAAATGACTCAAGTCTTGGAGCTATTGAAAAATACCTGGGATTATGAGAGTTATCATTTAGCCTCTCTGACTAAAACATACCAGGTGCTCGAAGTGAGTATGCCCATATAAATATCACTGCTGTTATTCCAGATGCATGTTCCAATTCAGTCTTGAAACATCTACTGTCTAGTTCTCATTATATTTACGGGAACCTAGACTACCCTGCAAAAGAGAGTTACTTTACCTTAGGAACCCAATACATATTGGGTCCTAGGTTCCTGTTAGCATAAACACTCGACTGCCTTCCTTCAGAAATCCTGACAGGAAGACTACCTCTGCCCTGGAGATGTGGATAGGCCCTTGCCCTTGACACAGAGGGGTTGTGCCAACAGTCTATGGCAAAGTGTCCCACCTTGCCACAGCACCAACACTCGTGAATGTTGTATCTCTGTTTCTGACCTGATCTAGTGACTGAGGTAGTCATGAGCCTAGGTCCAAACGGGATAAATCTGGATCTGCTCCCAGAACTGCCTCTTCCACCGTGACACGTGGTAGGGTGGAATGAATGCATGCAGCGAGCGTCACGAGGCCTGGGAAGTAGTGCCTTCCTTTCAGACAGCCCCCTTCCTGAGGCCCCATAAGAACTTACAGCATGACTTCTAACCCCCCTTTCCTGTGTCCTTGGGTGGAGAGACGAGTTCTGAGTGCTGATACCAGCCGATTCATGCCGAGTATGGGCAGTGGCCGAGAATACAAAGGGCTCAGAAGGAGCCTTAGGTATTCTCTCATGGGTGGCCATGACGGCCCTTGCACTATGGGTGTCTCCACATGAGGACAGATCACCCTTGCAGTGATCACGATTATTCTTGTGATCATACCTAAAGGCATGATGAGTAGCCTTCCTGCTTGGAGTGGGGGGTCGGAATACCGTTTCCCCATTTCTCCACGAATTGATAATTCGGGAGATCCACCCATTTTCTACCTTTCTCTTCATAGCATCAACCTTGGAAAAGTTTGATACTATCCTTTTCTCAATCTCTAGACTACTCTCTAAATCAGAGATTTTAGAGTCCTTGACCTTGTTGGACGCCAATTGGAGAACCAACAAGATCTTCAGCCGTGCAATCTCCTGAGCTTGTTCTTCAACAAGCAGGTTGCTTTTCTGAAGGGCTCTCTTCAGGGACTCAGAATTTTCTGAAGGGACACAGTTCCTGTCTTCAGAAACTTCAAGAGAGACGGGGCAAGATGAAGAAGTTACCTGCTCATCAGAATCATTGTCACTAGCGCCAGTGACCGTTGTGTCATCCTCATCAGAACTGCTTTCCTCACTGGCTTCTTCAGTCTCTGACACGGATACTGGAGCTCTGATGCTGTCCGATAGATCCTTGCCTTCATCTTCAGAGGCCAGGACCCCCACATAGGCTTCATCCTCTGGTTGACAGTAGATTCCAGCTTTCTCTGACCCCCCCATCAGCTCTGAGATCATCACCCACATAGATTTAGCCGACCCACATATTTCCAATCTAGAGCGAGAAGGTCCAGACCAGATATCCATGATAATTTGATGAATCCTCTTGTCCAAATTAAATAATGAAAGTTCCGTCTCCGACATCTCAGCAATGCACTTGGGCACTTGGATATTCTTTCCAGAGTCTGAGGTCTTCATAGGAATAAAAGGACCCTCTTCCAGGATGAAAGATGCTCGAGGATCGATAGCCTCCAAGTGATATGACACTCTCATCCTCCAGACTAGATAATACTCCTTTGTGCATGTGGGAAGTCTTAGTGGAGAAATCTCATGATCCAGCTCCATGCTTCTGACACTGGTGGCAGGATTCTACTCAAGGTGTTAACCTTTTTAATGAGTAACCTCCCTCTGATACCACTTGAAAGTCCACCTAGTGTCAACTATCTTCACCTATGGGGGGAATAGGTGACGTGCAGCGTTTTTGCGGAATTTAAATTGTACCTGCACACGAAAATAAAACAACACAGCACAAAAGAGTACACAAGCTATTTATAGTGGTTCCCCGATTTGGGTACATCCACTTTCACCCTTCGACCTATCTCCCAACAAGGGACGACTCGGTCACTTCACCAACAGGATTGAAATCCAATCCTTGCACTATCGGAAGGAACCCTTCCACATGTAGGAGTCAACACTCCCACAACACAGGTTGCACCCAACCCTTACAACTAGGAACCTACGTTCCTTTACAACAAAAGTAAGACTAGAATGTACAAAAGATACAAACTACGTTTGGAGACTAAGGTGTCCCTCTTCGTTGACGACGTGTTCTTGAAGTCCACAAAGAGTCCACAACCCTAGATCTCTCCTGGAGAGGATCTCCCCGGAACCGGCGGCGGCAAGATGGGCGGCGGCTAGGTTCACGGGATCGGCGGCGGCGATGATGTGCGGCTGCTGTACTTTGGAGATCCAAACTTCGTAGCGAAGCTAGCTAGGTCTACCAACGGTCACACTAGGATCAGTCGTCTCGATCGATTCGGACGGGGAAGGTTTTCCCGATCAACAAATCAAGAGACAAGAGATCTCCGGTTAGACACGTGAGACTCTAAGCTTGGCTAAGCTTCTGTCGACCGGAGATCTGGAAGAAACCACGATCAAGACCGGCGAACAACTCTCTCGAGCGGCGACGGCGGCGGCGGCGGAGCGGAACTCGCGATCTAGGTCACGTCGCGGCTCGTGTATTTCTTTTCTTCTTCGCTTCCTTACTATTCAAAAATACGCCTGTATTTATACAGTGAAATAATCCTTTATGACCATTATGGGTCCCACCAGAAGAAACCCTAGATCCGGTTCAAAACAGTGTCAGCGACAGAATCCGGTCTAGCTTTTTCCAGAAAAATGCCCAAGTCAAAATCGGCGAGAATCGAAGGTGATTCTCGACAAATCCGCGAGAATCAGTTAGTGATTCTCGACAATTCGTCGAGAATCACTAGTGATTCTCGCCGAATCACTTGATGATTCTCGCCGAATCACTTGTTGATTCTCGACGAATATTACTTGGCCATGATCTGCTCAACGATGGGTTCGGCGAGAATCACTAGTGATTCTCGCCGAATCTTACTTGGCACCACTTTGAGGTAGCCGGATAGAGTCGGCGAGAATCACTAATGATTCTCGACGATTCGGCGAGAATCACTAGTGATTCTCGCCGAATCGGCGAGAATCACTTGGTGATTCTCGTCGATTTATACTTAGACGATTTTTCGTCTTTCCACCCAAGAGCTGCTCCTTGACCCATCCTTGCTCCTTGTCTGCTCTTGCATAGTTACAGCCCTGTACTTGAAAGTAAGTGCACTCCAATAGAGAGAGTACACGTAGGCCAACACATTGATCTGCTCAACGAGGGATTACGTTGTGCAGACCCGTGTATATTGACCTACTGCACCCTGACATTGGTGTGCACTTAGCGTGGAATAACTGCAAGCACAACTTGAAATATTTTATCAAATACATTGTGAATTCATCTTAGCTTGACAGGTGGCTTCCTCAAATCCAGGTAATTGTGGATACAATACCCAACAAGTGAACCTAGCCCAAATAACCTAGGGATCCAACACAATATCACAGACGACACAAGATTTATAGTGGTTCCCCAACCTTGGGTACATCCACTTTCCCTCACCGATCTAGCAATCAACTAGACTCGGCTACTCCACTATCTCGGATCAAAAATCGATCCTACCCTCGGAACAAAGTTCCTACAAACTCGATCCAAACAATAGGATCTACACCTCGGAAGATAACACTTCCTACAAACACGGAGTGAAAAACTCCTACACTCGGAGAAACTTTCTCCTACAAGATTAATAAAGTGTTGGAAAATAATACAAACAATAAATCCAATCAGATCTGAAGAAACGACCAGAAAACTTCTTCTTATGGACTTTGTAGCACTATCAGAAATCGGTGAAGAGAGTCTCGGCCCAGATCTGGATCTTCTTGCTTTTACAAAATTAGAGAGAGAGGATGAACGGTGATGTCGATCTTGATCTGTAATTTTCTTCAGAATAAATCCTCTGAACTTAGAAGCAGTTGGCCGGAGAAGATGGAGGCGGCGGCGACTTCCGTTTCGTGAAAACAGCGAGGAGTCGGCTGAAGAATATTTCTCGAAATAGAATGACAAGAAAGCTTGGAGAATACTTAGGGTTTGTCATTTTCTAATAAGACCTTATATAGAAGAGACTAACGGTCATAATCGGTCATAATGATGTACACGTGGACCAATCATGTCGCGTGATTTCAAAATCCCGTCAGAAAAAGAACTTAGCGAAATTTCAGAAAAATTCAGCCAACTACACGAGTAAGTGAATAGCTACTCGAGTAGTTGAATAACTACTCGAGTACATGAAGGAGAACATACTCGGGTACATAAAGATGGGCTACTCGAGTAGGTAGAAATCAACTACTCGAGTAAGCAGACAGAACTACTCGAGTATGGAGTGAGACTTACTCGAGTACATAAAGAATCTACTCGAGTACTGGAAAAACTACTCGAGTATATTTCATAAACTACTCGAGTACATGAAGTACTACTCGAGTGGGATACTTAGAAAAAAATTCTGAAGATGTCAGTAAGAGCTACTCGAGTAGTTGAACTAAACTACTCGAGAGGAAGTAATCTACTCGAGTAGGTGAAAGATCTACTCGAGTAAAAGACTTAGAAAATTCTGGAGTGGGAAAAATTCAAGATAGACGAGTGAAACATGATCTACTCGAGTAGGTATAAAGAACTACTCGAGTATGTATAATGAACTACTCGAGTATGATTCTATCTACTCGAGTAAGTGAGTATACTTACTCGAGTCCATGACTTAGACATATTTTGATGAGAGAACTCTTTAATACTCGGGTATAAAGAGTAATCTACTCGAGTATATAAGTATGCTACTCGAGTATATGACTATGTCTACTCGAGTAGGTGACTTAGCTACACGAGAGATACACTTAAGTACTCGAGTACAGGGTTCCTTTACTCGAGTAAATTATACCCAAACTACTCGAGTAGTTATAGACCTACTCGAGTAAAAGACTTAGAGAAATTTTTGATGTTGGAAAATTGTTTCTTCTAGAGTAGTCAACTTCCAATTCCTTTCCCATAGTCCAATAGCTTGAATATGAAGTGTATCCCAATAGAGAGACCACACATGAGGCAACACCTTGGAATATGCAATGAGGGATTACATTGCACAGTTCCTGTGTTTGGTGACCCACTGTGGACTGACATTGGTCTACACTTCCCAGTGAAATTCCTGCAAACATATAACTCAAACCAAGCATCAGATACAACTTAATTCATCTTAGTTCTAGGGTGACTTCATCAAATCTGGGTTAATGTGTATGTAATACCCAACAATCTCCCCCTATTTATTGAAGTCAGAACCCTTTACACTAAGGTGAATTATGGACATAAAAGAAACTAAGTAAAAAAACATGAGCAGGTAAGCAATAGACAATGAAAAGGATAATTAGACAGGAATGAAGAATTGTATATATGTAAATTTCCAAAAACATCAAGTCTACAGCTTGTCATTTCAATCTCTCAACATCTTTTAGGTTTAGGCTTGTGAGTGCTGCTTATCCATATTTTCTTGCTGTCTCCTTAGGTAGCTGAATGGCTTAGGGAAGTATTTAGTAGGCCTTGGAGGAGCAGCAGGGTTATTTCTCCCAAACCTCTGTCATGGATCTTCCTTTTTAGCATGGATTTCTCATATAACTCCCATTCCTGGGAACTGTAGTGAATGCTCTTGTTCTCATTGTGATCCATAACTAGCCTGAGTGTGTCCAGAATTAGAGACTTGGAGGTTGGAGACCAAGCTTCAGCATGTTCAGGGGCTTTGGAAGGAGCAGTCCTGCTAGCTGAGGGACCTTCACCATACTTCCTTTTCTTCTTGTGGATTCTGATCTCTGGAGGAGCTTGAAGGAATATATCAGCAGGATCTTCTTCTTCCCAGCCTGGAACATAAGTATCTGGAGGAGCAACTGAGTCTCCAGGCTTGGGAGAGAATGTAGATTGCAGAGGAACAGCTGGGGCAGTGACATCTGTAGCTAGAGGGCTGAGATGATGGGGAATGATGTTTGGGTCAACTGCAAGATCTGGCAAGATCTGATTGTGCATCCAGACAGCAGTGTCATATGTGTGAAATTTGACACTCTGTATTTGGGCTAGCACATCAGCATGAATGGTCTGTACATGAGCTTGTCATTCACCTGTCTTCTGAGCAGTGGATTTTTCTACCTGTTCTCTGAGTTCTTTTATCAAACCCTCCCCCTTTCTGATTTCAACAAATAGCTGGGCTATAGCATCATCTTTGAAAATACCCACTTCTTCACAGATCTTCATCTTGTTGGCTTCATTTCTTTTGTCTAGCTCAATTTGATTGTTGGCCATGGTGACACCTTGTTCCATAACATTGCCCACACTAGTGATAGTATGGTCCAGGGCTTTGCCACCAAGTTGGAATAGGTACTTGAGCTTGTCAGTGTTATGCTGAATTTCAGCAAAGCCACTTCTCATCTCAGTCTCAAGAGCAGTTACCTTGTCAGTGACCACCTTTAGAGAGGTGTCAAAATGATGTCTTTGTTATTGAAGAAGAGTTGTGATGTGTTGCAGCAAATCTGAGGAAGAGGAGACTGTAGCAGCAGCAGAGGGAGCAGCAGTAGGGATAGGAGGAGTTACCCAAGGAGCTATTTCTGCAATTATCACAGAGCTGTGAGCTCTGGTGGTAGGAGAGAAAGCAACTCCTTCTTCTGTATCCTGAGGAAGGGAGAAGTCTAGATTTCTGAGAGGGGCCTCAGCTGGCTCAGGAGAAGGCTCATCAGAAATAAGAATGGTGTCTGGCTTGTCTGCTGGAGGAGGTGGAGAAGGTGTTGGAGTCCTGGATGGAGAATGGGCAGGAGACTGTATTGGAGAGAAGTCCTTGTGATATTCAGTGGTTGGAGCTGGAGGGGATAGAGGAGGAGGGAGCACTTCTTCAGAAAGCTCTGCAATCATGGCATCTATAGCAGCAGCTGTGGACAGAAGAGTGTCTTGAGGTACTTGATCTGAAGGAGTGGCTGGACTCTATGGAGTATGAGGTAGGCATGGAATTTCTGGCTGAGGAGAGGGCTGCCTGATTGGGCTAGAAGGAGTAGGCTCCCCCTCACTTGGTGCACCAGAGGAGATGGCCATATGATGAGGAGAGGGAGATGGAGTCCTGTCCTCTACAGCTGGAGCTTCTGGAATTTCTGAAACCTTGTTAGCTTGGGCATAATTCTTGAGCTTGAGATCCCATCTCTGAATGGAAGAGATGGAGACCTTCTTCATGTGGTGAAGTGGAGTCCCTTTGGAGAAGTTGAAGACGTCAGGATCTGTTTCATGGAGGAGCAGAGAGATGATTCTGGCGTAGTTGGGGGATTTTATGTTGTCCTTGATTTTGTCCAAAATCAGCATACCAAATTGGTATTTCTTGCGGCAGACAATTGCTTGCATCATGTCGAAGAAATAGGATGGAATGTCTCTGATGGAGTGTGTCTTGCACAGTAGAATTTTGCTAATAATGTCTACTAGAAATTTTCCTTCAGCATTCATATCTGACCTTTTAATATACTGAGCTTCAGGAGAAATGCCATAGAAAAGTGATGTTCGGTCAGAGTCTTCATCATCCAAATCATCTTCTTCATCGACAATCGGCATTCGGAGAAGCTGAGAGATAGAGGTCTTGGTGAACTTGAGTTTCAAACCCTTCACTTTGGATTTTAGGACTTTTCCATTTCGTCGGACCTTGAGATTAGAGTAGAATTCCGCAACTTCGGGGAATAGAACGCGACAGGGTTCCTGGAGAATGAAGGAGAGGTCGGCGGTGTCGAGAAGGATGAGGAGGTTGTGGAAATCATCGGAGAGCTCTGCAATACCTGCGGTGACTAGTTCTGAGCCGACGCCGATCTTGGAGGAAGTCGCCATGGATGCGAGTGAGTGGAAGAATTGAGAGAGACGGCTCTACAGCAGTGGCGGAGGAGGGTAGGCGAGTTGGAAGGGTAGGCGAAGAGGCAGAGGGTACTCGAGAGAAAGAAATGATGTCATGTAGGTTTGAGTTTTCGGAATTTCATATATATATATATATATATACTCTTAAATTACTGCTAATTAATTTAAAGAAAGAGGCGGCATATAGCCTTGGGTGGCGAATAGAACAATTTTCAAAATCTGGGAGATAGAACACGAGAAAGAGATAGACTACTCGAGTAGGTAAGTGAGTTACTCGAGTAGGTCGACAGGAGTTACTCGAGTGGGTTAGCAGAGAGTACTCGAGTAGGTGGAGAAAAGGATACTCGAGTAGATAGATGACTTACTCGAGTAGGTAAGTGACTTACTCGAGTAGGTCAGTAGATACTCGAGTAGGCACAGACTTATACTCGAGTAAGTGGAGAAAAGTACTCGAGTAGGTTAGTAGTTACTCGAGTAGGTCTGCCTTGACTCGCGTAGGTGAAGTCACATACTCGAGTATGTCGTATGCTTCTCGAGTTGAAGTATGAAAAAGTTGAGAAAAAGTAGATTTTGACTAACCCCTTGCAATTACTTGCTTCTTAGTCATCCAGCCTTCTTTAGTCCTCTTTGTTGAGCATCCCAAGCTCAG
Organism: Platanthera guangdongensis; assembly: GCA_039583875.1. Lineage (NCBI taxonomy): Eukaryota > Viridiplantae > Streptophyta > Magnoliopsida > Asparagales > Orchidaceae > Platanthera > Platanthera guangdongensis. The sequence goes on from CM077151.1 coordinate 220,025,328, forward strand.
TCTTGAAGAACGAGAACTTGGTCTCGTCCAGCGACTTTGTGAAGATATCTGCAACTTGCCTATCTGTAGGCACATATTGGAGATCTATGTCTCCATGCTCCACATGTTCCCGGATGAAGTGATACCTGAAAGATATGGTACCTAAACACCTAGAGGGGGGGTGAATAGGTGACTTGAATCTTTTTAATTTTTATGGCAGAATACAGAATCTAACACAGAATTTTAGCTACTTTATCACAGCACACATTCAGCAATCACAGCATTCCACAGCACACAGTAGACACTCAGATTTATAGTGGTTCCCCAAGGTTTGGGTACATCCACTTTCCCCCTTCGCCTATCTAGCAGTGTACTAGATTCGGCCAAACTTCTCCACTAGCTCAGAACCCCAAAACAGGTTCCTACACCTCAGGCCCAAGGCCCTACAACTCAGCTTCTTCACAAAGCTTACACTCAGCCACCAAGGCCTACACTCAGCCACCAAGGCCTACACTCAGCCACAATAGGCCTACACTCAGAGATTCCAATCTCCTACACTCAGGCACTCAATCCCTACACTCAGCCTTTATAATTACAGGCTTACAAGACTCAGATCCCTAAGGATCCTACAAGAAAATATGAATACAATAATGTTAACTCAGCAACTCAGAGACAAGAGAGGAGAGTTGTGAGTTTCTTGATGAGTTCTTGGAAGAACTCAGCTGAAATCAATCTGACTTGGCTTTCTTCAAAGCTTCTTGAATGTAGAACTCAATAAGATTGACCTCTTTTGCAGTTGCTCCTTGATCTCTGCTACTTAAGATTCAGAATAAATCTGAACCCTTCTTCTCAGTCAGGTTCCAATGATTGATTTCTTGGATGGAGCTCTCTCTCTCTCCAACTTCTTAGATCTTCACTTGATAGCTAGATCTTCTTTTTATTACTTGATGTGTTGATCTTCTAATCAATCTGAACACCACTTTCTGTAGACAGCATAAGCCTATTTATAGGCCTTCTTCATAGTAACCGGCTGGTCCGGTTCATAACTGATTTCTGACAACTCTGACAGGTGCAGTAGACCGGTTGGAATGGCAGCTGTCAAGTCATCCAGTTAGTTCTTGAAAATTCTGTAACTGTCTGTAAGTGTCGAGACTATCTGTCTTTAAGTGTCGACACTTATAGACCAAGTGTCGACACATGTTGTCTAAGTGTCGACACTAGCCTACAAGGTGTCGACACAACTCCTTGTGTTGTTGATTTTATATCTCGATACTGCTTCTTCTTCAGGTGTCGACACTGAAATTGAGTGTCGACACAAGTACTTGTACTTCAGTATTTTGCTGAATTCTACTAAGTGTCGACACTACACCTTTGTGTCAACACATCTTCATGTGTTGAATCTGTTAAGTGTCGACACTTCTTCTTGGTGTCGACACTAGTCTTCAGTGTTGATACTTGCTGAGTGTTGACACAGCTCCTTGTGTCGACACATTCTTCTTCTGTCGAGACTCTGGCTGAGTGTCGACACATCCCCTTAGTGTCGACACTTGTACTTAGAATATTTTGTTGAACTTTGCTGATCTTTGCTAAGTGTCGACACAGCTCCTTGTGTCGACACTTTCTTAAAGTGTTGAGTCTTCAGCTGAGTGTCGACACTTTCTTTCTTGTGTCGACACTTTCTTCAAGTGTTGACTCTTCTGCTGTGTGTCGACACATTGCTCTGGGTGTCGACACATATACTTAGTCTCTGCTAACTTTTGCTGAGTGTCAACATAGCCTCCAAGTGTCGACACTTTTTGATGTAGACACAGTTTCTCTGGGTGTCGACACAACTGCTAAGTGTCGACACTGCTTCACTGCACTTTTCTTCATTGAGTGTCGACACAGCTCCTTGTGTCGACACTTTCTGTCTGGTGTCGACTCTGCATCCCTGGTGTCGACACAAGTACTCCAAGTGTCGACACTGCTTGCCTGGGTGTCGACACAAGTCTTCTTAAGTGTCGACACTTTCCCTCTGGGTGTCGACACATGGACTTAGAAACTTTTTCTTCTTTCCTGCAAATACTTAACCTGCACAAGTAAACTCAAAACACATCAAATACATTTTTGATGTATATCATTGAGTTGGGTGAGGCTTCTTCAAATCAGGTACATTAGAACCAATGTACCCAACAATCTCCCCCTATTTGGAGAAGTCATAACCCTTAGTCAATGATATACACCATTCATAATAAAATTAAGTATGATATAAAGCAGGATTATATATAGCAGGGCAAACATAAACATGTATCAATCAAACATGTATACAAAGACATAATCTCAGAACAACAATGAAATAAATTTATCACACAGCAAATTTATTACACCACACATTGTTCTAATAGTTTGTCATATTCATATTTCAAAAGTTTATAGAATATTTATCATCAACAGATTACATATTAAACTTAAGAAAATTTCAATTCTATTTCTGTTCAGCCTCCTTAATTACTATGCCCTTCCCAGATTGTACTTTGGCTTGTACTGAGGCTTCAGTGTCTTCAGCAGCAGCAGGCTTTTTCCCTTTAAGCTCCTTTTTCTTTAGCTCTTCAGCTTTAATCTTTTGCCTTTCAAAATAATGATAAGGCTTGGGAAAGTGTTTGCTAGGCTCCTGAGCAGTAGGAGGTAGCTTTCCCATCTTGGCCTTTCTTTTATATTGGACTATAGTCTCCTGCCTTGTCTCATGCTTTCTCCATTCAGCCTCAGAAAACCACTTGTTCCTGTCTTGCACATTATCTTTTGCAGCTTTCCAGGCAGTCAAAATAATGTTCCTAGAGGTGGGGCTCCACTGCTCAAAGTCAGGTCTTTGTTCAGTTTGCTCCCTGAACCTCTTCTTAGACAATCTGGCTTTTTGTTCAGATTACTCTTTCAAAATAGCTTCCTGTAAGGCTTCAGATACTGGCTGAACCACTTTGTCAAGAATGACCTTCTGATTTCCATCAGGTGGACTATACATAGATTGTATGTCAGCTTGAACCATGTCAAAATCTGGTGGAGGATAGATCACTTGAGCTACTTCTGGTTGCTCACCTCCAAGATATGCAGGGTTAACTCCAGATTCTGCAACATTATCATCATCACAAAGAGTATGATAACCAAGAGTGGCTCTGATGGAATTAGAAATCCATTTTGCATGGTCAGAGCCGGCTTTGACTAATACCCTCTCCCCCTTTATGACTTCTCTTTCTATATGATCCCTTATATCATCTTTTTGAAATCTGATTTGGGCATTTAGATAATTGACTCCATCCCTGTAGAAAGGTCTTAACCTTTGGAGTTTTTCAGATATCAGCTTCTGAGAGTCTTGAATAGCAGTTATAATACCAGTTAAGCTCTCTTGCAGTGCTTTATCAAAAGCTGTCATAGCAGTAGCAGTAGAAGTTGTCAGGCCAGCAGCAATGTTCTTCTTCTCTGTGACAATAGCATTGTGAGATTCTGTCAAATTGTCATTCATTCTGATTTGGTTCTCTAGAACATATCCCTGCTTCAGTGCTATGTCATCTACTTGAGCCTTTATTTTCTCCTGATGTGTAGCCAAGTATACCACTGCATTCCCTCCCTTGTGGAAGTTGTCTGTCATCTCTTTCTTATTAAGATTCATTTCAAATCTTATTGATTTAATATCCTGGGCCAAATCAAACTGCAATGATTTCTGCCCTTCATCCACATACTTCTCAATGGCCTGCCTGTGCTCATCAAGCTTTATCTGCATAGCAACCATTAGAGCACTATAATCTATTGATGGTGCAGGCTGTACTATAGGCTGTGGTGCAATAGTTTGTAAGGCCTTCTTATAACTCTGGCTCCTTCTTCTGAATACTTGAAATTTCTTTTTCTTTGCCCTTTCAGCTTCCTCATCTTCAGAAGCTGAGGAGCTAGCAATTTCTACCCTCTCCTTAGGGCTTGGGGGTAACTCCTTCTGCACATCTGGTGCCTTCTCAGTCTCTTGCCTTGCAGGTTCTTCATTAATGTGCACTTGCTCCCCCTCAACTGGAGCATTCTCCCCTTCAGCAGCAGCAGTTTCCTTGTCAAAATCTTCTTGATCCAGATTAAGAAATAAATCTTCCATTGTAATTTCTTGTGGAGAATGTGATGGAGAAATTATGTGCTCATCTACCACTGGATCAGATACAACTTCAACTGTAACAGATGTGTCCTCTATGACAACATCTGGGACTTAACCATGAATCTGAGTTTGCTGATTGTTATAATTTAGGGAATCAGACAATACATTATCCATTATAGGGAAATCTAAAGCATTAAGCTCAGTGATTACCTCTAGAATTGTGTTTGTAGCTTGCTCACTCTCCAGTGTAGTTGGTTCATCTACAACTAGAGGCTCCCCCTGGACTGAATCCTAGTGAATGTGGCTAGCTTGAGGTAGCTCCCCCTGCCTCTTTGCAGCTACTTGTTGAGCTGGAGTCTTCTCAACAGTCCCTTCTTCATGCTCATCGGGTGTGAAGACAACTTGCTCTTCACTATCAGAGCTGCTAGAGGAAACCTGAGCCAATAGAGCAGGCTTCTTCTTCTTCTTCAGTGGACTTTCCTTCTCAGAAGTTACTTTCTCAGGGGTTGGCATCTCTTTAGACAACACCCTGTCCCATCTAGAGAATATCCTCATATCCATTTTTCTCATGTGGTTGATTTTACTCCCAGCAGCTTGACTCATAACTTCTGGTATAATACCAGCAAGGTATAGACTTAAGATCCTGCCCAGGTTGGGCTTCTTTATGCTTTCCTTAATCTTCTCAAAGATCACTACAGACCAGTCAGTTTTTAGGCTGAAGATTATCCTTCTCATAATGTTGAACATATGGGCTGATACCCTATCATGCCCTCCTGGTTTGCTTAAGATTACTTTTCCAACAATTTCTGACAGGAATTTCCCTTGACTGTTCATTCCTTTTCTATTGAAAACTGAGCCAATTTTCATTTTAGAATCCAGACCACACCAAGCCAATGCTTCTCTGGTCCTGGAAGCAGTAACCTCTTCTTCTTCCTTGGTTCTAGGCAGGTTTAGAACCTTTCTCAAACTTTTTGGAGAGACCTTTACTTTTTCACCATGGACCCTAGACTTGATCTTGAGTCCAGAGTCGTCTACTTGAGCTCCATTGAGGAATTCCAGTACTTCCTTCTTCCAGATCTTTGTAGGCTCTGAAACAAAAAATTCCAACCCCGATTCTGCAACTAGGGTTATCACATTCTTGATCTCCGGGTCGGCATCACCAAACGCGTCTCGCACCAATTCATACCCTTCATTGACGTTCTCCTCAAGCTTTGGCGCCATTAGGGTTTGAAGAATTTGAACTGAGAGAAGAGAGGTGTCGACACATAAGTTTGGTCTCGAAACTTTTGAAAGCGTGTCGACAGACTAAGGCAAAATCCTATTTATACCTTTCTAAGTTTGAAGATGAAAAGGCGGACAGCTAACTTAAATTGTGTCGACACTGGCGATAAGTGTCGACACTGACTTATAATGTCTCGACACATATGTGTCGACACAAGTTTAGTCAACAGATATATGTGTCGACACTTGTTTATGTGTCGACACCACATAACTCGACATTTAGTCAAGACTTTACTTAGATAATTCTGAGTAAAGCTTAAGTGTCGACGACACTTTGGATGTGTCGACACCTACTTGTCATGTGTCGACACTAATTTTCGGAAGTGTCGACACCAACTTCCTAGATGTGTCGACACCTTTTCACTAAAGTGTCGACACCTTTATTCTATGTCGACACAGAGATCTCTGTGAGTCGACACCTTTTTACTTAGCCATTTTTATAAACTTATTCTAAGTTTATCATTCCTAGTTCAATTTTAAACCTATTGAACTTAGTTTCTTCTAGGGGCTTAGTATACATATCAGCTAGTTGATTATCAGTTTTAACATATTCTAGTAAAATATCTTCTTTCTCTACATGCTCCCTAAGAAAATGATATTTTATTTCAATATGTTTAGTTCTACTATGGGAAACAGGATTATGTGCAATTGATATAGCACTTGTAGAATCACTAAAGAGTGGAGTTCTACTTACCTGAAATCCATAGTCCTCAAGCTGATGTTATATCCACAGAAGTTGAACACAGCAACTTCCTGCAGCCACATATTCTGATTCTGCAGTGGAGATAGCCACACTTGTTTGCTTTTTGCTACTCCATGAAATCAGTCTCCCACCTAGGAATTGACAGGTTCCAGTTGTGCTTTTTCTGTCTTCTTTGCATCCTGCAAAGTCTGCATCTGAATAACCTGTTAGTTCAAAATCCCCATTCCTAGGGTACCAGAGGCCTAGATAAGGAGTGCCCTTTAGATATCTCAATATTCTTTTGACTGCTGTCAAATGAGACTCTTTAGGGCAGGCTTGATACCTTGCACAGACACATGTAGCATACATGATATCTGGTCTACTTGCAGTCAAATATAATAGGGAGCCAACTATCCCTCTATACAAGGTTTCATCTACAGGTTTCCCTGCATCATCCTTGCTAAGAGACATACTTGACCCCATAGGAGTCTTCATGGTACTGGATGAATCCATACCATACTTTCTTATGAGTTCTAGGGTGAACTTAGACTGACATATGGATAAACCATTCTCAATCTGTCTTACTTGGAGACCCAAGAAGAACTTAAGTTCTCTCATACTACTCATCTCAAATTGTCCTTGCATTAGTTTTGCAAACTTTTTGCAAAGACTACTTTCATTAGACCCAAATATTATGTCATCTACATATATTTGGACTAGTATTACTTTGCCTCTGGATTCCCTAAGGCATAGTCTTGTCTATTTTCCCCCTTGTGAACTTATTCTCAATGAGGAAACTAGACAGGGTTTCATACCAAGCCCTAGGGGCTTGCTTTAACCCATACAATGCTTTCCTAAGTCTATAGACATGATTAGGTAGAGTTGAATCAACAAAACCTGATGGCTGTTCCACATAGACTTCCTCTTTTAGATTACCATTTAGAAATGCTGACTTGACATCCATTTGGTAAACTTTAAATCCTTGAAAAGTTGCATAGGCCAGGAACATCCTTATGGCTTCCAGTTTGGCTACTGGAGCAAAGATTTGATCAAAATCAATACCTTCTTCCTGCCTATATCTTTTAGCAACCAATCTTGCTTTGTTCTTAATGATGACTCCATTCTCATCCATCTTGTTCCTATAGATCCACTTGGTCCCAATTATGTTGTGGCCTTTAGGTTTAGGAACAAGCTCCCAGACCTTGCATCTCTTGAATTGATTCAGCTCTTCTTACATAGCCTCAATCCAATGAGGGTCTAGGATGGCTTCTTCAAACTTCTTTGGTTCAACTTGGGATAGAAAATTGGAGTAGATTGCTGCATTCAGATTTCTGCTCCTTGTTTGTACCCCTTGTCTTGGATCACTAATGATTTGTTCTGCTGGATGATCTCTAAGATGCCTATTGGCTGGAGGCATCCTGACTTCAGGTTGAACTTCTTCAACTTCTTCATCTTGTTGTACTCCTTGTACTTCTTCTGCATTTGGTACATGTAGTACTCCCCCTGGACAACAGCCACTTTCTTCTACTTGCTGTCTTGCAGTAGGTTCTTCTTCTATAGTGAGCTTGTCCATCTTCTTTGTTAAACCTGTGGGGTTGCATACACTACTAGACAACTCATTGTTAATAAGCCTAGTTTCATCAAATACTACATGTACAGATTCCTCTACAACTTGAGTAGACAAGTTGTAGACTCTATAAGCCTTACTGTTGTTGTTGTACCCAACAAAAATTCCCTCTTGGGACTTGGCAGCAAACTTAGTCAAGTAAGACTTTCCATTGTTAAGTATAAAGCACTTACAACCAAAGATCCTGAAGTAGGATAGGTTTGGTTTCCTGCCTTTCACAACCTCATAGGGGGTCTTGTTGAGGCTTTTAGTTATGGTAGCCCTATTAATAACATGGCATGCAGTATTCACTGCCTCAGCCCAGAAGTATTCTGGTAGTGATGTATCACTTAATAGGGTCCTACCAGCCTCAATCAAGGTTCTATTCTTCCTCTCAGCAATGCCATTTTGCTGAGGTGTCCTTGGTGAAGAAAACTCTTGAAATATCCCAAATTCTTCACATAGTTTTGTCATGCTATCAGACTGAAATTCAGTACCATGGTCACTTCTAATCTTGACCACTGTACTGTCTAGTTCATTCTGAATTTGCTTGACAAAGCTATAGAAGACACTAGGTGTTTCAGATTTCTGTCTTAGGAAGAACACCCAGGAAAACCTTGAGTAGTCATCTACAACTACAAAGGTATAGACCTTCCTACCTAGGCTGTGAACTGGCATTGGACCAAAGAGATCCATATGCAAGAGGTATAAGCACCTCACAGCATCTTTGTTTTCAATGCTTCTAAAGGTGGATCTAGTCTGCTTGCCCTTTTGATAAGCTGATCAGATACCATCTTTAATACACTTAACTTGAGGACCATTCCTCACTAACTCTTTACTAAAGAGTTTGCCAATTGTCTTGTAGTTAAGATGGGCTAGCCTCTTGTGCCATTTGACACAATGAGAGACTGTCTCATCAGCTACAAGACAAACTTGAGAACCATTATTCTCAACCATAATGTCTAGGCAGTAGACATTCCTTTTTCTATAACCAGTCAAGATGATCTCTTGATCATTTGACTTCCTGATATGACAACCATCTTTCACAAATGAGATGTCATATCCTACATCACTCAATTGACTTATACTAATAAGGTTATGTTTCAAACCTTTAACATAGGCCACTTGAGTAATTGTAATATAGGAGTTAGATATGTTACCAAAACCCTTGATGATCCCTTTTTCAGATCCACCAAAGGTGACTTTTGGACCATCCTTTATAGGTGTGTAGTCCTTTAGTAAACTCCTTGTTCCAGTCATATGTCTGGAACATCCACTGTCCAAGTACCATATTGGGGCATGGCCACTTGGACTCACCTGCAAAACAGATTAGTGAACCTTAGAACCCAAAGAATTCTTGGGTCCTTGGTACAGGTTAGTTTGCTTCCTAACAAAGCTACCTGCAGGCTTTCCAACAGGCAGTTTGACACTCACTTTGGCACTAGCATTGTGCCAACAGTCCATTGCAAAGTGGCCTACCTTGCCACAGCACCAACACTCAAACTTATTGTACCTTTGCTTAGGTACTGTCTTTACTGTATTATCTACAGCTGACTTGTTGAGAGTTGGGGCTTTTCCCTTGGACTTGGACTTGGACTGAACAGTCCTTGCAGGTCTAGTAAATCACAGTCCAGCTTTACCTTTGTGATGAACAAATTCATCAATTAAGGGCAGAACTGACTTGGGTTTAGAAAACCTAGCAACTAAGTCTTTCTCCTTCTGAAGATTAATCTCCAGACTCTTGATTTGATCATTCTTAAATGATATAGTCCCCATCTGAATCACGGTGATGTGCTTCAGTCTGGCTATCTCATTAAGTTTTTGATCAAACATCTTCTCAAAATCAGTTGCAGCAGCTTTGAGATTAGCAATTTCATTTGCCTGCCTTTTGGATAGGGACTTGCTCTTCTTATAAGCTTGCAATAGAACTTTATATTCATCTATCAACTGATGAATACCCTCTTCAGACTCAGATACACTCTCATCACTTGATGATGATGAATCTGATTCTGTACTGGCACAAGAAATTGAACTTAAAGTTGAACTTTGTACCTTACTAGGTCCTGGCTGCTCCAGGATTTTGTCACTTGCTGTCAATGCCATTAGTCCTTGGCACTGACTGTCCTCTTTTTCATATATAGAGTTCATAATCTGGATGAACTCTTCTTCTTCCTCCTCAGCAAACAGTCCTATATATGCCTCTGCATCTGACTCAGTTTCTGATGAAGAAATATCTGACAGGCTCTTGTCCTTTTTGGCAACAAAAGACTTTTCCTTCTTGCCCTTGTATTGAGTCCTCTTCTTGTCACTAGACTCCTTCCTTTTTTCTGGACAATCTGCAACAACATGGCCTTGTCTATTACAGCAATAGCATACTATTTTTGAAAGAGTTGCCTTGCTAGACTTAGTCTTTTTCCTGTCTTTCTTTGAAGACTTTTTATTCTGATAATAGTCTTCTTTTCCCTGTGAAGTAGAAGGCCTTGTCCTCTACTGTTTCTTCCTTAAGAACTTCTGAAAATGTCTTGTGAAGGCAGCAAAGTCCTCATCACTTTCACTACTTTCAGACTTTCTACTTGCTGACTCATCTGATTCTGTTTCAGCAACTTTTAGTGGTGGAGTTGGTGACTTACTTCTGTACTTTCTGGGGGCTTCTGTTTTAAAGGCCACTGTCCTTTCTTTATGTTCACTTCTTGTTGATTTCTCCTCTTCTTTCCTTACCAACAACTGCATTTCATAGGACAGCAGTTTGCCAAACAGTGTTGGTGGAGGAATTTCAGCCAACTTTGTCATTTCCCTAATGGCACAGATCTTGGTGTCCCAATCTTTTGTTAGGGACCTTAGAAACTTATCATTGAGTTCATAATTACTGAACTCTCTGCCATAGGACATGAGCTCATTCACAATCCTGTAGAACTTCTTATAGCACTCAGTTATGCTATCAGCCTTACCTTGTCTAAAACTTTCATATTCTTGGTTTAGCAAGGATTTTCTGTCTTGCCTTACTTCTTCAGAACCCTCCATGTACACAATAAGAGTATCCCACATTTCTTTAGCTGTCTTACAGTGTATCAAATTTTGAAAAGTTGCATCATCTATAGCACTCACAATGATGTTCTGAGCCCTTTTGTCCATGGTGGCTAGAACAATCTCATCCTTTGTCATTTCAGAGAAATCCTTAGGTGTTCTCTGATTTGCATCTAAGACTGACACCTTCATGGGCACATATGGCCCTTCTTTCACTGTGATATAAATCCTATGGTCTGAGGCTTCCATAAAAAGTCTCACCCTTTCCTTCCAGATACCAAAGATCTCTTTCCTACATATGGGTAGCTTCATGGATCCCAATTCCTTGTGATTCTCAGTGGAACCCATGGTTCTTGATTTTCTTGATTCTGTAATTTGACTTACACTGAATCTGCCAACAGGATCTACTCAGACAGTTATGTCCCTTTTTGAGTAACCTCGCTCTGATACCACTTGAAAGATATGGTACCTAAACACCTAGAGGGGGGGTGAATAGGTGACTTGAATCTTTTTAATTTTTATGGCAGAATACAGAATCTAACACAGAATTTTAGCTACTTTATCACAGCACACATTCAGCAATCACAGCATTCCACAGCACACAGTAGACACACAGATTTATAGTGGTTCCCCAAGGTTTGGGTACATCCACTTTCCCCCTTCGCCTATCTAGCAGTGTACTAGATTCGGCCAAACTTCTCCACTAGCTCAGAACCCCAAAACAGGTTCCTACACCTCAGGCCCAAGGCCCTACAACTCAGCTTCTTCACAAAGCTTACACTCAGCCACCAAGGCCTACACTCAGCCACCAAGGCCTACACTCAGCCACAATAGGCCTACACTCAGAGATTCCAATCTCCTACACTCAGGCACTCAAGCCCTACATTCAGCCTTTATAATTACAGGCTTACAAGACTCAGATCCCTAAGGATCCTACAAGAAAATATGAATACAATAATGTTAACTCGACAACTCAGAGACAAGAGAGGAGAGTTGTGAGTTTCTTGATGAGTTCTTGGAAGAACTCAGCTGAAATCAATCTTACTTGGCTTTCTTCAAAGCTTCTTGAATGTAGAACTCAATAAGATTGACCTCTTCTGCAGTTGATCATTGATCTCTGCTACTTAAGATTCAGAATAAATCTGAACCCTAATTCTCAGTCAGGTTCCAATGACTGATTTCTTGGATGGAGCTCTCTCTCTCCAACTTCTTAGATCTTCACTTGATAGCTAGATCTTCTTTTTATTACTTGATGTGTTGATCTTCTAATCAATTTGAACACCACTTTCTGTAGACAGCATAAGCCTATTTATAGGCCTTCTTCATGGTAACCGGCTGGTCCAATTCGTAACTGATTTCTGATAACTCTGACAGGTGCAGTAGACCGGCTGGAATGGCAGATGTCAAGTCATCCAGTTAGTTCTTGAAAATTCTGTAACTGTCTGTAAGTGTCGAGACTATCTGTCTTTAAGTGTCGACACTTATAGACCAAGTGTCGACACATGTTGTCTAAGTGTCGACACTAGCCTACAAGGTGTCGACACAACTCCTTGTGTTGTAGATTTTATATCTTGATACTGCTTCTTCTTCAGGTGTCGACACTGAAATTGAGTGTCGACACAAGTACTTGTACTTCAGTATTTTGCTGAATTCTACTAAGTGTCGACACTACACCTTTGTGTCGACACATCTTCATGTGTTGAATCTGTTAAGTGTCGACACTTCTTCTTGGTGTCGACACTAGTCTTCAGTGTTGATACTTGCTGAGTGTTGACACAGTTCCTTGTATCGACACATTCTTCTTCTATCGAGACTCTGGCTGAGTGTCGACACATCCCCTTAGTGTCGACACTTGTACTTAGAATATTTTGTTGAACTTTGCTGATCTTTGCTAAGTGTCGACACAGCTCCTTGTGTCGACACTTTCTTCAAGTGTTGAGTCTTCAGCTGAGTGTCGATACTTTATTTCTTGTGTCGACACTTTCTTCAAGTGTTGACTCTTCTGCTGTGTGTCGACACATTGCTCTGGGTGTCGACACATATACTTAGTCTCTGCTGACTTTTGCTGAGTGTCGACACAGCCTCCAATTGTCGACACTTTCTGATGTAGACACAGTTTCTCTGGGTGTCGACACAACTGTTAAGTGTCGACATTACTTCACTGCACTTTTCTTCATTGAGTGTCGACACAGCTCCTTGTGTCGACACTTTCTGTCTGGTGTCGACTCTGCATCCCTGGTGTCGACACAAGTACTCCAAGTGTCGACACTGCTTGCCTGGGTGTCGACACAAGTCTTCTTAAGTGTCGATACTTTCCCTCTGGGTGTCGACACATGGACTTAGAAACTTTTTCTTCTTTCCTGCAAATACTTAACCTGCACAAGTAAACTCAAAACACATCAAATACATTTTTGATGTATATCATTGAGTTGGGTGAGGCTTCTTCAAATCAGGTACATTAGAACCAATGTACCCAACAATACCTTAGCTCGATATGCTTTGTCCGGCTGTGGGAGACTGGATTGTTGGCTATTGCAATTGCGCTGGAGGAGTCACAGTACAAGGGAATATCCTTGAACTACAGGTTGTAGTCCTCGAACTGATTCTTTATCCATAGCAACTGTGCGCAACAACTGCCTGCAGAGATACTCTGACTCGGCCGTTGAGATTGCGACATAGTTTTGCTTCTTGCTACTCCAGGAGATTAGCCTTCTTCCGAAGAATTGGCAAGTCCCTGAGGTGCTTTTCCGGTCGTCTTTGCTACCTGCAAAGTCTGCATCTGAAAATCCAATTAGTTCGCTGTCATTACTTCTTGGGTACTATAAGCCAAGATTTGGTGTGCCTTTAAGGTATCTCAGGATCCGCTTTGCAGCAGCGTAATGAGATTCCTTAGAGTTCACCTGAAATCTAGCACAGATACATGTTGAAAACATTATGTCAGGCCTACTGGCGGTTTCATCAAAAGGTTTCCCTTTTTCATCCTTATCCAGAGACATAGTTGAGCCCATTGGAGTCCTCATAGAGGTTGCGTTCTCCATTCCGAATTTCTTAATTAGCACTTTGGTGAATTTGGTCTATGAGATGAAAATTCCATCTTCAGATTGTTTCGCCTGAAGCCCTAAGAAATACTTCAGCTCGCCCATACTTCTCATTTCAAACTTCCCTTGCATAAGTTTTGAGAACTTTTTGCAGAGTTTGTTATCTGTAGAGCCAAAAATAATTTCGTCGATATAGATTTGCACTAGCAAAATCTTGCCTTTTATTTCCCTAAGAAATAATGACTTGTCTATCTTTCCCCTTGTGAACTTGTTCTCAAGTAGAAAGGTAGACAGCGTTTCATACCAAGCTCTAGGAGCTTGTTTCAGACCATAGAGGGCCTTGTGCAGAAAATAAACATGATCAGGAAAGTTAGGATCAACGAAACCTGGAGGTTGTTCCACATACACTTCATCCTTTATGTTACCATTCAGGAAGGCCGACTTCACGTCCATCTGATGGACGGTGAAGCCTTTGAAGGCAGCATATGCTAGGAACAACCTTATTGCCTCCAGCCTCGCCACTGGAGCATATGTCTGGTCGAAGTCGATTCCTTCTTCTTGACGATAGCCTTTAGCGACGAGTCTGGCCTTATTCTTTATGATAGTTCCGTCTTCATCCATCTTGTTCCTGTAGACCCATTTTGTTCCAATGATGTTCTTTCCTTTGGGTCTTGGAACCAGCATCCACACATTACAGCGCTTGAACTGATTTAGCTCTTCTTCCATTGCCATTATCCATGATACGTCTGAGTTTGCTTCCTCAAATTTCTTTGGTTCAACCTGTGAGAGAAAACTCAAATGAAGATTCTCATTAGTTGTACCTCTCCGAGTTCTGACACCATCCCGGGGATCTCCTATGATCTGGTCCATGGGGTGATCCTTCAGATGTCTGAGCTCTAGAGTTCTTGCATCTGGATTATCTTCAAGCACCGGAGTGATTTCTTCATCCTGGATGACTTCTTTATTTTGATCATCAGCCTCTCCAATGGGAGTTGGAGTGGTGATCTTAATGAACTTCTCGCATTTGTCTTCGGACGGATCATCCAAGCTAGTTTCTTTCAGCTTTTCACCTGCATCTTCAATGAGCATACTAGACGGATTGCTTTGCAGCAAACTCATCTCATCCAATACAACATGTATTGATTCTTCCACCACAAGGGTTTTTCTATTAAATATTCTATATGTCTTACTATGGCTACTATATCCTACAAAAATACCTTCAAAGCTCTTTTCGCTGAACTTGGTGGTATGATACTTACCATTGTTAAGTACGAAGCATTTACAGCCAAAGATTCTAAAGTAGGAGACTGTTGGTTTCCTGCCTTTCAGAAGTTCGCAAGTGTCTTATTGTGGTCTTTGTTTATGAGTGCTCGATTTTGCACGTGGCATGCAATGTTGACGGCCTCAGCCCAGAAGTACTCCGGTAGTGAAGCATCACTCAACATGGTCCTGCAGGCCTCTATGAGTGTTCTGTTCCTTCTCTCAGCCACTCCATTTTGTTGTGGAGTACGAGGAGAGGAAAACTCATCAAAGATACCTAAGCTTTCATAGAATTCTGTCATGGCCCCAGATTTGAACTCTGTTCCGTTATCACTTCTGATTTTGACTATGGAGCAGTTATATTCATTCTAGACTTGCCTGACAAAATTTGTAAAGATGTCGAAGGTATCTGACTTGTCTTTCAGAAAGAACACCCACGCAAAGCGCGAGTAGTCATCAACAATTACCAATGTATATTCCTTACCTCCCAAACTTCTAATCTCAGTGGACCAAACAAGTCCATGTGCAATAGATGGAGACATCTGTTAGAGCCTTTGCCAATAATGCTTTTAAAGGTAGCCCTTGTTTGCTTGCCTTTTACGCATGCATGACAAGGTCTATCTTTGACGCATTTGACATTTGGGGCATCACGTACTAAGTTCATTGAAAATAGTTTATTAATAGTTTTGAAATTAATATGTGCTAGTCTCTTGTGCCATTGGTCATCAAGAGACGCACTATCTTTTGCTAAAAGACACACTGGTGTAGAGGTATCTATACAGATGAAATTTAAACAGAAAATATTCCTGCTCCGAGTGCCGGATAGAATCGTTTCCATATTGTCAATGGATTTTATCAAGCACTTATCAGCATGGAACTCAACTATGTATCCTTTATCGCAGAGTTGGCTTATGCTAATGAGATTGTGTTCCAATCCTTCGACATAGGCCACATCCGAGAAGGATACATTGCCGTTAGTAATCATACCATAGCCTCTAGTAATTCCACGATCTGAACCTCCAAAGATGACCTTTGGTCCATTCACGACTGAAGTAAAGTTCTGAATGAGGCTTCTCGTCCCGGTCATATGCCGAGAACATCCGCTGTCCAAGTACCAAATAGGCATTTTGTTGGCCTTTGGACATCCCTGCAATCACAATCAATTTGCCTTAGGAACCCAAACATGTTTGGGTCCTTGGTCTCGGGTTAGAATGCTCCCCCTACGAGTGTTAGCATTATAAGCGGTCTTTCTCATGTTGCTGACATGAGGGGTTGCAGCGTTTCTGGAATTGAACCAGCAATCTATGGCGAAGTGACCAACCTTGCCACAGCACCAACAGTCAAATCCGTTGTACCTTTGCCTCAAGATCTCCTGCTTGACCTTTTGTAACATTGGTCTAGCAGGGGTAGCATTCTTGGAGGAAGATGCCTCATGATGATGGCAATCACATGGCTTCTTCTCCTTTATGGGCTTCTCTACAACAAGCTTTGTCTTTGGTGCCTTCTTGAAGTCATGCCCATGATTGAAAGGGCCATGGCTCTGAAGAATAACTTCTTCATAAGGTGCCTTAAAGACACTTTCGCCAAAGTTTCGGGGTCGAGCCCATCCTTGATAGCGGGACTTTGGCTCTACATGAGTAGGCCTAGCAAAGTGCCCGTATGATGAGTCAAAATCAAACTCATTTGATGGAAAGATGACCTTTTTGAATGTGGTTTGATTTTGAGGGGCTTTTCCCTTTTCTTCGGTTGAGGCCTTTTTGGCGGCCTTATTTTTCCATTGATTCTTGTTTCTCCTAGAGGATTTACTAGGAGCTTCTTCGTGGCCTAGTCCAGCTCCCTTGGCCTTTGCTGAGAATTCAGCAACGAATGGAAGAACTGTTTTGGGCTTCGAGAAACTCTCAACAAGTTTCCTTTCAGCCGCAAGTTCGGCTTCCAATCCTTTGATAATCTTCTCCTTCAGGTCAAGGTGCTCAAGAGACTTGTTATATTCTTCAATAATATTATTGAAGTTTTCCTCGAGGGAGTCAGTCTTTGCGACTTTCTCTCTCAAGTTGCTCTCTTCGGCTTTTAGAGATTTGATCTCTTTAGCCTGAGTCTTCACGACTCGACGACATTTGTCGTAAGCCATGATTAACTCCTTGTACTGGGCCATCAATTCTGACTCATCGTCAGAGGAGCTACCCTCGCAATCATGTTCAGAGACTTCAGACTCTGAGAGAGGGGTATAAGAGTTTACCTTCCCAGTGAACTGGGGCTCTTGTTCATCATCTGTTTGAGCCATTAGCCCAAAGTAAGCTTCTTCTTCTTCGCTTGACTCAGATGAGTCGGAGTCGCTAAGAGTCTTGCTCCTTTTGGCTATAAGGCTCTTCTCTTTCCTTTTCCTGGTGTGTGAGGATTTCTTGTCTTCTCTTCTGCCACCCTCCTTCTTCTTGAGAGGGCAGTCATCAATGACGTGACCTGGCTTATTACAGCAGTAGCAAATGATGTCAGTTGAAACGTATTTGTTCTGTTTAGTATTATACCTTTCGTGGTTGCTTGAGCCTTTTCTTTGTCGATCGTCATCGCACCGCGATCTTCTGTATGAGGCATCCTTGCCTTTCCATTGTTTCTTTTTATTATGAAACTTCTTGAATTGCCTTGAGAGCAAGGAGAACTCTCCTTCAGATAGTTCAGACCCTGAGGTCTAGGCTCTGATGTTTCTTCTTCTTCATCAACTTCTGGAGCTGGAGCGGGGGATGCAGCCTTGGTATTTCTGGAGGTGTCTGCCTTCAGAGCGACAGATTTCTCCTTTAGTGAAGACCTGCCCTTCTCTTCTTCAGCTTTTCTTGTATTGATTTGGAGTTCATAAGACATAAGCTTTCCAAAGAGATTTTGCGGGTCCATTTCAGCTAGCTTCCCGAACTCCCTGATGGCGCATACCTTGTTATCCCATTCCTTGGTTAGGGATCTCAAGAATTTGTCGTTCAGTTCTCCGTTGGTGAAGACACGGTCGTACACCCTTAGGCCATTTACAATTTTGAAGAAGTTCTCAAAGGTGTCGGCAATTGTTTCCTTGTTCCCTTATCGGAACGTTTCATATTTTTGATTGAGAAGGGATCTCCGATCATCCCTTACTTCTTCAGTTCCTTCCATCAAAGTGACTAAGGAGTGCCACATCTCCTTAGCTGACTGATAGTGAATCAAATTTTGCAGCATCGAGTCATCGACAGCACTTGCTATAATGTTCTTAGCTTTCTTGTCGAGGGAGACAAGTGCAATCTCGTCTTTGTTGAGATCCATTAGCTTTTTGGGAACTTTCTTGGTAGGGTCGATAGTGGACACAGTCATGGGAACGTAAGGACCTTCTTCAACGATCATGAAGATCCTTGGATCCACAGCTTCCATGAAGAATTTTATCCTTTCTTTCCATATGGGAAAGTTATTTTTGTTGCACAGTGGAAGCTTGGCGAAATCTTTGCCCTTGTCCATTTTATGGTAGAATCTTTCAGACAACAGATTTGGATCTGATCAAGGTGTTAACCTTTTGACGATCAACTTCGCTTTGATACCAATTTAAAGAAAACAGTTGTCAACCTAAATCACCTAGAGGGGGGTGAATAGGTGAGTTGTGTGTCTTTTGCGAAATAAAAAATAATTAGAGCACAGCACAGAACTATCTACCAATATCACAGACGACACAAGATTTATAGTGGTTCCCCAACCTTGGGTACATCCACTTTCCCTCACCGATCTAGCAATCAACTAGACTCGGCTACTCCACTATCTCGGATCAAAAATCGATCCTACCCTCGGAACAAAGTTCCTATAAACTCGATCCAAACAATAGGATCTACACCTCGGAAGATAACACTTCCTACAAACTCGGAGTGAAAAACTCCTACACTCGGAGAAACTTTCTCCTACAAGATTAATAAAGTGTTGGAAAATAATACAAACAATAAATCAAATCAGATCTGAAGAAACGGCCAGAAAACTTCTTCTTATGGACTTTGTAGCACTATCAGAAATCGGTGAAGAGAGTCTCGGCCCAGATCTGGATCTTCTTGCTTTTACAGAATCAGAGAGAGAGGATGAATGGTGATGTCGATCTCGATTTGTAATTTTCTTCAGAATAAATCCTCTGAACTTAGAAGCAGTTGGCCGGAGAAGATGGAGGCGGCGGCGGCTTCCGTTTCGTGAAAACAGCGAGGAGTCGGCTAAAGAATATTTCTCGAAATAGAATGACAAGAAAGCTTGGAGAATACTTAGGGTTTGTCATTTTCTGATAAGACCTTATATAGAAGAGACTAACGGTCATAATCGGTCATAATGAGGTACACGTGGACCAATCATGTCGCGTGATTTCAAAATCCCGTCAGAA
Organism: Platanthera guangdongensis; assembly: GCA_039583875.1. Classification (NCBI taxonomy): domain Eukaryota; kingdom Viridiplantae; phylum Streptophyta; class Magnoliopsida; order Asparagales; family Orchidaceae; genus Platanthera; species Platanthera guangdongensis. Next base: position 220,044,663 of record CM077151.1, read on the forward strand.
AAAGGACTTAGCGAAATTTCAGAAAAATTCAGCCAACTACACGAGTAAGTGAATAGCTACTCGAGTAGTTAAATAACTACTCGAGTACATGAAGGATAACATACTCGGGTACACAAAGATGGGCTACTCGAGTAGGTAGAAATCAACTACTCGAGTAAGCAGACAGAACTACTCGAGTATGGAGAGAGACTTACTCGAGTACATAAAGGATCTACTCGAGTACTGGAAAAATTACTCGAGTATATTTCATAAACTACTCGAGTACATGAAGTACTACTCGAGTGGGATAATTAGAAAAAAATTCTGAAGATGTCAGCAAGAGCTACTCGAGTAGTTGAACTAAACTACTCGAGAGGAAGTAATCTACTCGAGTAGGTGAAAGATCTACTCGAGTAAAAGACTTAGAAAATTCTGGAGTGGGAAAAATTCAAGATACACGAGTGAAACATGATCTACTCGAGTAGGTATAAAGAACTACTCGAGTATGTATAATGAACTACTCGAGTATGATTCTATCTACTCGAGTAAGTGAGTATACTTACTCGAGTCCATGACTTAGAAATATTTTGATGAGAGAACTCTTTAATACTCGGGTATAAAGAGTAATCTACTCGAGTATATAAGTATGCTACTCGAGTATATGACTATGTCTACTCGAGTATGTGACTTAGTTACACGAGAGATGCACTTAAGTACTCGAGTACAGGGTTCCTTTACTCGAGTAAATTATACCCAAACTACTCGAGTAGTTATAGACCTACTCGAGTAAAAGACTTAGAGAAATTTTTGATGTTGGAAAACTGTTTCTTCTAGAGTAGTCAACTTCCAATTCCTTTCCCATAGTCCAATAGCTTGAATATGAAGTGTATCCCAATAGAGAGACCACACATGAGGCAACACCTTGGAATATGCAATGAGGGATTACATTGCACAGTTCATGTGTTTGGTGACCCACTGTGGACTGACATTGGTCTACACTTCCCATTGAAATTCCTGCAAACATATAACTCAAACCAAGCATCAAATACAACTTAATTCATCTTAGTTCTAGGGTGACTTCATCAAATCTGGGTTAATGTGGATGTAATACCCAACAGAAGACTGCGTTTAAGTCTAAAGATGGGTTGTACGAGTGGCTTGTGATGCCCTTTGGGCTATCCAATTCTCCCAGTACATTTTCCCGGATGATGACCCACATCTTTCAACCGTTCATGGGAAAGCTTGTGGTACTTTATTTTGACGACATATTGATTTATAACACCACCACTGCCGATCACATCTCCCATTTAAGAGTGATTATTTCCACCCTGCAAAAGGAAACATTATTTCTTAATCTTAAGAAATGCACTTTCTTTGTCCCTGAAGTGGAGTTCTTAGGATACATAGTCGGATCAGCGGGCATCAGAGTTGACCCTAGTAAAGTTGTAGTCATTAAGTACTGGCCCGAACCGACCACTATACGAGAGGTGCGTAGTTTCCATGGGTTAACTACATTTTTTCGTTGTTTTATACGGGACTTCAGTAGCATCATGGCCCCCATTAATGAATGCATGAAGAAAGGAGAGTTCACCTGGATGAAGTCTGCCACCCATACTTTTCAACGCATTAAGAAACTTATGAGAGAGGCCCCTGTCTTACGTCTACCTGACTTCACCAAAGTCTTTGAGTTAACTTGTGATGCTTCTAGGGTTGGAATAGGAGGTGTCTTGAGTCAGGTGGGGCATCTAGTCAGTTACTTTAGTGAGAAGTTATCAGGCGCTGGGATAAATTATTCGAACTACGATAGGGAGTGTTATGCGGTTGTATGATGTTTGCACCATTGGAGGCACTATCTCCTCTCCAAGGACTTTGTGATCCTCTTCGATCATGAAGCTTTGCGCTTCATCAATGTCCAGCATAAAATCAGCTCGCGTCACGCTAAGTGGGTAGCTTTCCTACAAGGTTACACGTTTAATCTCAAGCACCTTAAGGGTACAGACAATCGAGTCACGGACGCTCTTAGTCGCCTAACCATCTTGCTTTCCACTATGGAAGTTAATGTTGTAGGATTTGAACGAGTTAAAGATGAGTACGCTACCTGCCCAGATTTTCAGGAGTCATATTTATTTGCCCATGCTAGTTCCCCCATGACTATATCTGTGTTTGTTATTAAGGATGACTATCTATTTAGGCATGGGAGGTTGTGTATCCCATAGTCATCTCTACGACTTCATATCATCTGGGAGCTACATAGAGGAGGGTTGAGTGGCCACTTTGGTAGGGACAAGACCATTACACTAGTTGAGGAGAAATTTTACTGGCCAAAACTTAAGGCGATGGTGGCAAGGGTAGTAAGTAGTTGTCGTACCTGTCGGGTGTCCAAGGGCACCAAAACCAACATAGGATTATATACACCCTTGTCTATCCCTTCCACACCATGGGAAGACATGAGTATGGATTTTGTACTAGGCCTACCCTCCACTTTACGCCGTCACGATTTTATTTTTGTAGTTTTGGATTGTTTTTCTGAAATGGCATATTTCATTCCGTGTAGTAGGACCAACAATGCGTCTCACATTACGAAATTGTATTTTAAAGAAGTTGTGAGTCACTGTGGAGTGCCGAAGACAATAGTGTCGGATAGAAATGTCAAGTTTACGAGTTATTTCTGGAAAACACTTTGGGTTTTAATGGGTACAAAATTATTGTTTTCCACCGCCTATCATCCACAAACCGATGGGCAGACGGAAGTGGTAAATCAGAGCTTGGGGAATCTTCTTAGATGTCTGGTGAGCGATCAAAAGGATACTTGGGATCTACTTCTTCCCCATGATAATTTGTCCTACAATAATTCAAAAAATAGGTCCATGGGTATGTCTCCCAATGAGATTGTTCACGGGTACAAGGCCCCTGTGCCACTTGACATGGTTTAGTTGCATCCAACGTACAAAGCAAGTCAGTTTGCACAATCCTTCGCCTAACACATTCATGACCGACACACACGTATACGGGCTACCTTGAGTACTCAATATGAGTCTTATCAAGCGCACGCTAATCTAGATAGGAGGGTGTCACACTTTAAGATTGGCGATCTGGTCTTAGTCCGGTTAGTTCCCGAACGACTGCCAACTAGCACCATTAAAAAGTTAGCACCAAAGCGTGCCAGCCCTTTTTGGATTATAAATAAGCTAGGTGACAATGCTTTCGTTTGGGATTTGCCTGCTGGTTGGGGTATCTCCCCTATTTTTAATGCGTCGGATTTGACGTTGTTTGTTTCGCCTCCACAAGAGTTAAATTCTTTGTCGTCCTCTTCTTCCACTGAAATTTCTAATGGGTTGGGGAGCGGTAGTTCGGTTGATCTCTCTCTTACGGTCCCCAAAGGTATATCATCGGATGGTGAGTTGCACTCCTTTATTCCTACTGCTAGCATGTTCCCCAGGTTTGCCAGGACATTTCTTACTCCAGATAGGATACTTGCGGCTGAGCCACTTGCCACTACTGATGGTGATACCTACCGCTTCCTCATCCATTGGCCTGAGCGCCCCCCTTCGAACGACTCATGGCTACTCGTGATGGATCTTAGACGCTTGGATGCTGCTCTTCTCCACCGTTACCTATTGGACCACGCATCAGAGATACGTGATTTTGAGCGTGGGAGGATTGATGTCGCTGCCTCTCCACCACTACTTGATTATGATCTGATTGTCGAGGCGCTACAACATAAAGGCTTTAGGAGCCATGATGACGCTAACGGAAGGCAACGTTACAACCTCCGGCCGCGGCGTGCTAAGCCCACTTGAAGACTCATTTCAAAATCATGCTCTAAGTTACTTTATTTTTATTTTTTTTTATATTTGAGAATATAAAATTATTCCATGCTTGGGTAATAAATTTATATTCATGTGAGGATTTTATTTGTTTATTTCCTACATTTAAAATATTTGGTGTGTAATTAACCGCCCGAATGGATGAGATTTCATCTCCATCTTGGACGGTTAAATGTGTGTTTGTAACTCTTATATAAGGAGACCTTTTATGAGAATTTATAGACAAGAAGAAGTTTAACCCTAAATCTCATAAGGAGAATTTCGGCCAAGTGAGGATCCCTCCTAGCCATCGCCCCCTAGGTGTTGTGAAGCCATCTATTGCTTCCTCTACTCCTCTTCGGTGCGACTCCGGTGTGGATTCCTTCGGTGTGACTCCAAGGAAGAAGGTTGTAGCCCCATTCGGTGTGACGTGGATAGAGTGATTCTCTCACCATATCTTGTGTGCAAGGTGAATACGGGTTGGGTAACATCTCCTCCCTTCTATTGTGTTTTCTTGCTTTAGTTTTTGTGGAGATTGGGCAACCATTATTTCCGTGAATTTGAATAAAATCGCTTACAACTTCTGAATCATTTTCATCGTTGACGAATTTCTTTACAAATCCAAATCGGGAAGGTCCTATTTGCATGAGCGGATCTTGGCCTATAGCCATGTTTTGTCCTCAAAATGGATTGGCAACCTTTTTGTTAATTTTGTGGAATAATCTGACTCATTTCTGATCGTTATTTTAGAGTCGCTCCTTCCTCCTTGTGGTTTATGTACTGCGTTAGTGTCGAACTGTATTGTGGTGAAAGATGCTTGTGTAGGTGCGGTTGAACCATGGCGTGTCGGGCGTAGTAGGATCTCCTTGTTTCGTGCCAAACTCCAACTAGCGGACATTCCTACACCATCCTGGGCTCCCTGAACCCTTCCAGGACAGGAGCTGACAGGATCAACTCGTAGAACGATGACCCTCTCGCCCCAGGTCTCGCTTCCCCACTCGTGCGACAACGTCCCCTGTCGAGACTGTGCTCGCAGGGCTTGGGAACAACTCCCGTCCCGCCATGTCTCGCCCACCTCCTTCCACCATGACTTCCTTCCCCGGTCGCCTCCCCGGTGCATCTCCCCCACTCTTTCCGAACAGCTCTTCCTGCGGCGTGAGAGCAGGCACCAGGTAGCGGGGGTCGAGCAATCACCCTGTCGCGAGATCCATGTAGCATGTCCATTATGCCTTTGATTGACGTCATGAACTCCTCCCTTCCAATGAATCCTCCGGGTTTATCTGACCCTCTCCGTCTCCTTCTCTGTGACCTCCTATCATGAGGTAGCTCGAGATTATTCCATGTGGGCTGCAGTCCACGCTCACCGCACCAAAAATATTGAAACCAGTCTCCCGGTTCCACCTAAAGTTCGGACCTGAAGCTGCAGTGCACACTTACTCTTCTCGAACCACCCTCTCGACATGAGTCACAGGGACCAGAAAACAGACCAAAAAATCTCAGCTCAGAGGTTCCACTCTTAAAGGTAGGAAGAATCTGTTGGTCGACCCATCCCTAGGCAATGCTGAAACTAGGTGACTCTGAGGAAGAATATGAAAATGTTCAACAACCTGTTCAAGGCACCTTATCGGTGTATTTATAGGCCTCTGAGCTTGATCTATAAATAACCATACTGAACTGA